>CM038793.1:295519335-296005824 GCA_021764765.1 Vicia sativa
AGTCAACACATTCTCATAATACTGAGAAGAGAATGGAGGAACCCACTGATGGAACTAAAGGGAGGAACTATACCGGAGTTTACAGAAGCAATGCGGAGATAGCGGACTGAAAGCCATTGTGGAAGGTGACCGAAAGTGCAGTTTTGGAATGGAAGCTAAGAATGAAGAGGGGTCAAGTACCTTTAGCGCAAATACGGAAACCAGCCGCAGCAAATGCTAGTCAGATACCGTACATTCTAGGCCAAAAGTAAAAAGAATAAACAAAGAGAATCATGAGGAAAGGAAAGGCAGAAATAAGAGGCGGGATTCCTTTCACAGCCCTTTACGTAGCGTGATGATCTCCTCGGGGCTTACTTAGCCCCATCCCCATTGTCAAGTGATGGAAGATCAGACTAGAGATCAAGCACATCGGACGGTATCTGAAGGGTTATCTTGGTATCAGATCAATTGAATTAGCTAGCCTAACCAAGGGATCAAGAAAGGTAAGACCTACACCAACAGAGCGAGCGAGTCTTCCAGTGAAGCAAGAGTATACACAGTAGGTTCCATTGGAGAAGGAGCTCATGCCGAGTCTCTCCGCGGAAGCCGTGGGAATTTTTTTACAAGTCTGGAAATAAAGTTGGGACAGAGGCTTCTTTCCGTGACATCGGTAATCCCACATCCTGAGATAAAGCCAGTCTGATTCACGCAGAACCTTTTGTCCAATTGCTTAAAGCTCTGTCAAAGAAGCATTCTATTCCCGAAAGTGCGGATTTGAGCCTAAGACAACTGGGTTTACTTACAGGGTTATTCCGTATGGATGTTACTTTTTCCGCTAGTCTGTCCCGTAGTTCAAGCGTGAAAAGAAGTGCCACTAACCTTCCCTTCTTTCGATTTCGAGTAGGAGTTCAAACTGGGTATTCTGCGATAGGAGATAATCTAGGAGTTTATAGAGTTACATCCAATTCTCCAACAATTATCGTAGAGTGCTGTTCGAAATAGCTCTTGTGGACTGTAAGGTTTTGGGCATCGTACGAACCCTAGTCGAAGGTTCCTCTGCACGAAAGGCAATCGAGCTGCGTCCGGCGAAATCTGACCCGATTCTTGCCACTCTCGCACAACACAAAGCCATCTTACGTTCAACTAACTGGTGGCGTACTTTGAGGGGAGTACTCCCTGCGCCCATACTGGTGTGGACCGTTCTTGCCTATTGGAATCTCTGGCTGCCGGTCTGTTTTACATGGATCCCTCGTTTGAGTGCTTGTTCTTGAGCTTCATCTCCTCCATTTTACTATAGTCTGGGGAGTTTATTGGAAAACCTTTTCTAAAGAACTTGTCTTCCAAAGCCTCTTTCTCTAGCCTCATCTTGGCCAAAGCTTGGTATTCTCCATAGTTTCAACTGGAAAAATTGTTGATTTGGACGCCGAGAACATGGGTTCCTCATAAGCATAAGGCATTCGAATCTTTGCTCTTTTCTTCACACAAGAAGTGTAGATTTCATGCTACACAATTCCTTGCATTACTTTTCATTCTTTCTATGTGATGCCAAGCTCTTATCATTCGGCTTCAAACCTTGAGAATCTTCCCTTCATGATAAGTAGCTTCCACCCAGAAACCAAGGTTTACTAGAGTTTTCATACCCGAGTTGACGCCCCGCCAAGAATGGGTTGGAAGGATTCCTCCTTTGTACCGAGAAGAGGTAATGCTGGCAAATTCTCCACAAATTTTCAATGATTTCCATCTCATTGTTTGCCAAGGTATACCAATGGATATCGCTGTTTGTAAGAGACATGAGCCTTCGAGACCAATGCCAATCGCCTTTGTTTTCGGAAGATAGGAGATTTAGGCAATGTGAGACAATCCATTTGAAAAACGTAGATACACAACACATAATAGTGCCATCTCCTTGACGATTCCTATGATGAATGGAGAAATACGTGTCACCAAGCAAAGTGGGAATGTGATTTCCAATCGAAGATCCTTATGGCGTTGATATCAACGAAACTTGGGACGCTGGGAAACAACACCAATCATAGATGAGTAAAGCTAAAACAGCTTCAAAGGCTACCATACTACCTTCGAGAATTTAAGAGCTTCTCCATTAGGAACTTTAGTTAGTCCTAAGAGTTTTCTTTTGGTAGTTAGGGTTTTGTCTATCTCGCATTTCTTTAAGTGAGTCATTGTTGCAATGATCGGTGATTTAGGAATGGCTTCCGCACCATTGAAAGGCACTTTATCCGATACTAAGATACTCTGTGAATGCATTTTCCAAAGTAGGCATCAACCGATAGTCGAGAATGTGAAACAATGATAGACCGATCGTAAACCGAACGAAAATTTTGAGAAGTCCTTCATCAACGCATGTTCAAGACAGTTAAAAGAGTTCCATAGCGTCGAACCGAGGATCTTCTACAAGGATGCTAACTCTTTAACTTTCCTACATCGAATCTAAAACCGTATTTTCTGGTGAATCTTCCTCCGCCCATCACTTAACCTAAAATATTTACAATGAAAAACTCTAAATTCTTTGGAAATGGGAAGAAAATGAAGTTTTGAATGAATGCATGAATGGCACAAAGATTCAAACATGGTTAGTGGTTATACACATCGCTCAAGCTTGAAGTCACGAGCATGAGGCCAACGATAAGAACCAAACGGGTAAGTTCTAAGGGCTTATTCATCCGTGAAACGGGTTCCACCGATAATACAGTTTAACGCTTCTCTTTGAAATATTATCGGATTTGTTGAATACCAAGTCCAATAATATTCTTCAAGAAAACTCGCCGATCGTAGTCTCGCATGACACTATTCTAAGCTTACGCTCAATTTCGTACTACATCCTAAATGGCCAAGATGGGTTATGTGTTCTACAACCACCAACTTCGCTATTTCTCTCGAAAGCAAAATGTCTTCGCAAATACTGCTAAACACAAATACTCCCAAGACAACCTCCACCGAGAGAGGAATCTCAAATTAACTTAGTAAGTAATGAAACTTCCCACAAGTTAATAGACTATACCCCACCTAGATCTTAAAATGTTTCTAAACCTTAGGATTTCCATCGATGAAATCGCGAAACACACAATAAAGAGAAACAAACATATGCACATATGAAAGCTTAACCCTTTTTTCTTTTGAAAACAAAAAGCTTGGTGCTTTTCATGTAGTCACAATTTTTGAAAATCAAAATTTAGCGATTCTCACAGAGTCGCCATTTTTCCGCTCGTAAAGTGACGCTAGGAATCGAATCAATTCGGATTCTCTAGCTCAAAACAATTTACTTTTGATTTGTTTATAAAGATGCCATGAGCATCAAGCTTTATTATTTTCAACACAAGAACAATGATTAAAAGGGAAAGTGCAATACCTCTCAATTGATTTGATATGCATTATACTAGCGAACTAGACGAACGATCGGAGATCGCAAGGGGTTTGTTATATAAAGGAGATGGAGCACCTAAATATATATAGTTATCTATAGCTTTATATATGAATATATTTGATATGTTAGGTGTTTTAAATTGCTATTTCATGATCGGGAAAGTTTCTCCTTTGGATTTTAAGAAAGGGTGATTATGTGGGATCCTAGTTTTGTTATTATTGTGCTCGCAAAGATCTTTGGATCTTCTCAGATATATCCCTTAATGGGAATCGAGCATTTGTAGCTCGGATCTAAAGGATCTATGGTTTGGTTTGGGGAGAAAGAAATTTGCTCGGATGAGACTTTGCCACGTATTCTCAAAAGGATGTTGAGAAAGTCGAGCAATCGTAGTTCCCACTTATGCTAGTGGAAGCAACGGGATGTTATTAAGAGACAAAGACAAATGACATCTTAATGAAAAATGTATCTAATCTATTTCATCACATACATTTTGAAAGGTTGATTGATTGAATCTTTCATCGTAGTTATAGGTGTTTTGCTTGAGTGTACAAGCGCTACCACTACAAGTTTAAGAAAGATGCTTGAAAAATGATTGAATATTTTAATTGTAAGTATGAGGTGTTTTGCTTGAGTGTACAAACGTTACCACTTACGATTAAGAGATGTTTTTGTTTGAAAAGAGTTTGAAAAGTTTTTGATTGTATGTGATGTGATAGATGAGGTACTTCTTCCATAGAGATGATAAATGTCTAAATCTCGAGGAGAAATTGATTGGATTAGAGGGATGCTTTTAAGAAGCCCATGGGTCCTTGTATTGTAAGCCCAAGAGGAGGCATTCCGAGGGTCATCGAGGGTCCTTGTATGAAGCTCAAGAGGAAGCTATAGGGTATGGCTGGCTTTGGCTTTAAGAGTGGTTTCACCGAGAAACCATCCTGTTAGGATTTCAAGAGTGATTTCACCGGGAAATCATACTCTCAGGGTTCTATCCTAGCGCGAGTGATTCTTTTTATTGGAAGCCCAATAGGAGGCTGTTAAGAGATTTCCTGGTCTCTTTCTTGTCTGATGCCCAAGAGAAGGCTAAACTCAACGAGGGAGTTCTTTTGAATGAAGCCCAAGAGGAGGCTGACTCAACAGGGGAGTGTTATCTTATATGAAGCCTAAGCGGAGGCTAAACTCAGATGAATGAGTTATCTTATATGAAGCCTAAGAGGAGGCTGAACTCAGATGAATGAGTTATCTTGTACAAAGCCCAAGAGGAGGCTAACTCAGCAGGGGACCTAATTGTTAGACTAGTTGTTATGTTATAACTAGACAGTTATATAAATAAGTGTACAAAGTCTATTCACAGGAGTTTATGAAGGAAATATAAACAAGTGTATAAACGTATGCAAAGTGTAACTTGATTATTTACAGTTTGAATGTGTACAAGGAAATGAATATGTACACGAATGGATATTTATGTACAAGGAAATGTGTATGTACATAGGAGGGTTGGGACTTACACCGTAAGGGAGGCCCATTGGTTTTAAGAGAAGTTTCACCGGGAATAATTCCTCTCTTGATACCAATGGAATTGGTGTATAAACAAGCGAATAAACGAACGAAAGTTTGCTATACTTGAATATTTATAAAGATGTTTGTATTATGTACAAGTAAAATTGACATGTACATAAAAAGAATTGGGACTTACACCGTGAGGGAGGCCCACGATCGATTAAGAAATTCGAGGAAAAACGGATTCGGTTTTGTCTTCAAATCGGATCGATCATGGAAAAAAGGTGTGTACGTTTAATGAAATGTTTTGAAAAGATCTTGAAAGAGTTTTTGAAAGATGAAATATATCCACAAGAAGTTTGAAAAAGTTTCGAGTTTTGAAAGTTTGAAAAGAACATCTTTGAAGTACTTAAGAAACGACTTAAAATGTCTCGTTTCGCTCAATGGAAATATAATCAAAAGAAAATATTTTGGATTTTTTGACATCATCATAAAATAGGTATATTAAATGACAAGTGTGTAAAAATCATCTCAAAATGAGAAGTTTTGATTGGTTTTGAAAGTATGAAGTTTGATGTGTGACAAATGGTCCCAAGGATTCGACCCGTGACCATTAAAGGCAAGGAAAAGGACTAAGAGTGAGCTAGCAAATCACTGCGGTAATACATCCGTTCATATAACTTACTTCATTTAATTATATTATAAAACGAATTTTGAATTTCGGAAAATCAAGAATACGCTACGAACTTGTTCTTCATCTTTCCAATCTTCATCCAATCCCATTCTTTGTTTCTTAATGAAATTGAAAGTTATAAACATCAAACTTGCTCGAAATTTAACCAGGAACATGATGGTGGTGGTTAATTTCATTTATTTTCGTTTTAGATGATTAATTTTTCTCTTAAATCAATGGAGCGTAAATTCTTAAAATCAAAGATGTATGAGTGACTTACCTCTTCAAACCGAAATCGAAACTTCTTGGAGTGTTTCAGTTGTTATTTGATGATGGTCGAGCACCATCGAACCTGGAAGGTGTTTGATCACTATGCTTGCTTTGAATGGTCCGAACTACTCCACCCAAGTCCAACTGCATATGCTTGAAGTGAACTTCAATTCGTGGTTAGGGGTGTTACAGTGTCGTGATGATGGTTTGTATCATTCATATGAAGTGTATAGATGATGTTTGAATGATAAAATCTCGCTTAGCTCGAGCAAAATAACAGTTTGAATGTTAAGGCAAGCTTTGCAAGTTTTGAAATTTTGAACAATGATTCTGATTTTTAGTTGTTCTTGAGTTGATTTTACGTTTCAAACAAGTTATATTATGAGTTTAGAACATGTTAGACACCTAAACTTCCTCGCCTTACAAGATTTGTAAAATGCAAAATCCTCAATTTGAACTATGAAACTTGAATTTCAAGAAAGAAAGAGTGAAAGCTTGATTTGCATAGCTTTGGTGTAGTTTGAATTTGAGGAAATGACCTCTATTTATAGGCCAAGAAAATGAATGATTTGGCAAAGATATCATTGAAGGAAGCTTGCAACTTGGTTAAGAGGTCAATGGAATCTTTTGCATTTAATGCAAAAGTTACTTTCTTTAACCATGGTTAAGTTTTCTTCTTTGATCCAATCCTCTCTTCAATCATTCAAACTGATATTTATCAGTTACTAGCTGCCTCTAAGTGATGACAAGGCTTCTAGAAGGAGAAGTTGCAAAAAAAATGACTTATAATTTTGAAACATGTACTTGAAATTCCATGGTTTTGGAGCTTTATGTTTCAAAATCAAAAGTATAGCTAGACAAAATGGTTTTGCAAGTTCTTGGACATTTTGGAAATCTTGTAAGAATGGCTACAACTTTCATGTTTTGAATTTTTTCTGAATCCCAATGGAACTATGTGAAAAATTGCCATGAAAGTAGGAAAGAACATGTTTTTTCTAACACTTGAAAATTTTCTAAGTGTTGGAAATTTTGACTTTTTGTTGACTTTTCCAAATTTCTTGATTTTTTATGATCATGATGGATCATTTGAAGTGTTTTGATGATTGAAAGTTTGATTTTGAAAAAATTGACCAAAAGTCAAAGTTTGACTTTTCTGTACAGATGAATTTTTATCAGATGATCTAGGATTTTGTCTGATGAAAAATGTGAACTTCTGTGATGTTTTGAATCAAGAAATTAGGTCAAGATGTTGAATTGAAGATATAAAGATCAATCTCCAGGAAAATAGGTCATTTAATGAGAAAAAAGTCAGTGATTCCCTATCCTCGATAACAACCCTAATTGGTCGGTTCTTGATAGATCATGAGAAAAAGTTGGGAATCTGAAGATCAAATGTTAATGATTGATTAAGATAGGTCAATTGAGGTGAGTGGAAACTCAAACCCTAATTGATCACATCTTGAAAAGATGAAATTTTGAAGAAACCCTGATTCTGACTTCTAGAAGCCACACCCGATCTATTCTATTCAGATCTGTTAGTGATGCAATAATGAATATGTGAGGTGGTATATTAGGTCAAAAATTGGGGTATGACAAAGAGGGTATCTATGGCAGCACTTTTCAGGAAAAAACGCTGCCTAAAGGGTATCTGTAGCAGCGCTTTTACCAAGCGCTGTCTAAAGCTCCACCTAAAATTCTTTCAAAAGACTGTAAAGTGAAAGCGCTGCATAGGGCAATAAAAGTGTTGTATAAAGTAAAGCGCTAAAGAGGGTATATATAGCAAGAAAAGCTTCCTAAAGGGTATCTATAGCAACGCTTTGTGAACTCAAGAGCTATCTATACCTTTAGTAGCAGAGTTTTAGCGCTTTAAAGTACTGCTATGGCCAAAAAGTTTTGTCTAATCCGTTGTTTAGCATAGGAGTGGAATGCTTGCTTTGCTTGCTCTTAGCTCACGTTTTGTGCGTTTTGGAAAGCTTATAGTGAGGAATCTGAGTATAGGAGGTGTGAATGATGAGTCGGCTTGATAATACAAGCATGAGAAGATTTGCAAAATCACAAAATTGCATAAAATGGCAACATTTGAGGGAACGTGGTACTATGTCTATGATGCACATGCTTGGCTTCTTTTGGAAAGGAACGAGGCAATCAAATCTTTCAAGGCAAGTAGCTACATGACTTGTAATCAAACAACACACAAAATGCGTAAAACAAAAGTGACCATGGCATTATGTTACCCCAATTTTGCCCCTAAGATCCTCATCATCTCATCATCACAATGCATTAAGATCACAAACAAGGTTTGGGCTCTAATGGTTGTCCTATTCTAAGTTTGTCCTTAAGGAATCACCAAGCACCCTAACTGTTCTAAGATGCATGCTTGATCTCGCATTTATTTCATTTGCTAACCTCTCGATTAAAATACAAAAAATATTTGCTTTTGTCTTTGTATATTTGTGTTTTGTAGGTATCAATCCAAGACATCGTGTGAGTGTAAGTTTTTCCGATGTTTTTTTCCCAAACTTGATTTAAAACCAATTTTTCAAAAAAAGAAGAAGGGTGCAATCGATGTGCACATTGGAGCAATCAATTTCTCACTGACCAATTTCATCAAATTCTCAAAAAATAACTTAGTGCAATGGATTGCATCACAAAATTTTGAAAAATTGGGCAATTTTCAAGTTTGTGGGCTTGGGCTCCAATTTCATTTTTTATTTTCTTTTAATTTCGAAATTAATTACTAATTGATTCAATTTTTGCTCCAAATTCATTTTCCAAGCCTAATTCTAATTTCCATACCAAACTCCAAACCACCACTCATTTCCAAACCAAAACCTCAAGCTTTTGATAGCCAAATTTACCTTGTCAAAATTTCTCTCCATTGAAGCTTTTGATAGCCAAATACACCTTGTCAAAATTTCTCCTCATTCTCTGATTTTCCCCAATTCTCCCAACTCACTCAAAGCTCTTTCTTCTTCATAAAGATTAGTGAATTCTTCATTGGAATTCTCTAATTCTTTGAGCTAAACCTCCATCCACTCTCCTTTTCTTCTTCAATTCCTTAGATCTAGGCTTGTGATTCTAATTTTTGAAGTTGAAGTGTTACTCTTGTAAATTTTCCTCAAGATCTACAAGTGGTGAGTGTTGATCTTCATCTTACATTATATGATCTCTTGATAATTATTGTTGTTTGATTCATTGAGCAAACTTGTTTTTAGTTCCATCGATGTTAAATTCTCAGAAATTAGTTAGAATTTTTGTGCTCAATTGAATCAAGGAACACAAGGTGTTTGTGAAAAGTTTTGAGTAAGAATTTGGCCTTTAATGTGATTTTTCTGATTTTACAAAGTGTAATCGATTTGCACTGCTGCAATTGACTGCACGGGCCACATTTCAAAAATATTTTGAAAAACTACAGTGTAATCGATTTTCATCCTGCTGCAATCGATTGCATAGAGGCAGAATTGTGATTTTGACTTGTTTTTTGACTTGTTTTGAATCTTTACTCTTCTTCTACTCCATTCCTTTTGATGATTGCCTTGGATTGTAGTCTTGTACACCTAATTCCTCTTTAATCTCAATGGACTTTGGGTGTTGATGAGGTTGGAGAAATGTATTGGTGATTCAAATCTATCAAAGAATTAATTATACAATTAATTCTTGGTGCTTTGAGTCAACAATATATTTTATGCCTTAATCCACCAAGACGAGTGATTGAACTTAAAGATGGAAGAAATTAGAGAAGATAATCCAAGTTGATCTATCATTATTTTTTATTTTACATGTGTTTACAAACATTAGATGATGATCTATATATCATTCTTCTCGCTTATTTCAACACATACATCACCATTGACCGACCTCGTAGGGTGGCTTCTACATAAGTCACTTGGCGATTGATTAACATAGCGCTACATTGCTTCTTCTTCATCTTATTTTCTTTGTCCCAAATCAGAAAGTGATCAATTGGTGGCATGAACTTCAATGTTCTAACATAAGCCCCAAAAGATGACTTGAGCTTTGATCTTGGTTCAACACTTGTATGCTTGTCGTGTGGTGGTCGCTGATTTCTAATCAAGCTTCTGGCAAGTTTCCACTAACCTTGTCCATTTGAAATTCTCAATAATATTTGATCAAGTGATGTGATAATTCCAAAACTGGTGATATACTTGACAAAAAATAATTGAAACTTGTCGGGTGGTCGTGTTGATTCTATCAAGCTTCTGGCAAATCTTCATGCGTATGTTTTAAGATGGTCACCTTGCCGACGAATAAAAATTAAAAATTCGATGATATACTTGACAAGTTTCAAGATGGTCATTTTTCTAACCTTTATTAATTGCTTTTTTTACTTTTCTCTCTTTCCTTTCCGGATTTACTTTTATGCTCTTTATTTTATGCACCTTTAATTTTAGCATTTACATTCCATGCCATTTTTTCTTTGCTCTCTTGAGCATTTTATTTTCTATGTCATTTTTCCTTTGCTCATTTGAGCATTTTATTTTCTTGTCATTTTGAATTTCACTTGAGCTTTATTTTTCTTTTCCAAAACACATAATAATTCAACTTAAACATAAAAAACTCTTAATTGGACTTGGTTACTATCCCTGTGCTTGAAGCTTGACCTTTGGACTTAGGATTAGGACCCCTATCTTAGCTTGGAGATTTATGTGCCCTTGGTGTTATTCTGTCTTGTTGGTTATTATCTTTGTATGCAGGTTATTCCGTTATACTCGATTAAGAGTGGATTTCCTCAAAATACAACTGTTACTCTGCCCGTTTTTCTTGAGACAAGAGAGTTCATCAAAAGCATTGACTTATCTGAAGCTTGGTTTTTTTGTCCGATTATTTGTTGCTTATGTGGTAATCCAAAGGATGGGATATGGTATTGGCTCTTGATGTCAAGTACTAGTCTTCTCACCCGGTTAGACCTTTCTTTACTCTTATCTTTTACTTTATGTACATATGTTAGCCTCTTCATCTCCTCCCATTATTTGATTTTCAAAATCTTCCCTCTTTTTCAAAGGATTCTTGTTTTCAAAACTCGAACCGCTTTCATAAAAAACTTGGACTTAGGTCCATGTATTTTCAAACTTATTTTCTTAATAAACTTTCAATTCATTTAATAATACTTTGACTTTTCTTTTCATAAAACTAAAAAACACCTAACCTTATTCAACTTTTTTGAGCTCTTTGTGGCTTTTCTAAATTAACATTTTCTTAAAAATCAACCAACACACAATTTTGGTCTTTTTTAGCCGAACTACTTGGTTTTGATTTTAACATTGCACATTAATGGTATGTAGGCCTGAAACTCATTGGAAGTTCTATCAAACCAAAAATTATAAAAAATACTTCTTTTCTCCTCTACCATCCATTTTGTACATATACACTTTTTTAGCACACATATACAAATTTTCAAAAAGGTTCCTGCGGAGTACCGTAGATGCTTTAGGTGCCTAACATCTTCCCTTTGCATAAATAACCTCCGGTCCCAGATATCTTATTTTTTTATTTAGGATTTTATTCGCTCTTTTTCCTAGTCCTTTGGATAAAATAAAAGCGCGGTGGTGACTCTTTTGTTACTTTTTTGAGTTAAGTCAATTCAATGGCTTATACTCGCAGTTTTTGCCGCTACAAAAAAATGGCGACTATGCTAGGGATGTTTGACCTATTGTTGGACCATCTCTAAGTGGGTTGACCCTATTTTTGTTTATTTGTATATATGTGCTATATTTTTTGTATATATTGTGTACTTTTTTTATCTGGATGTTTTTCTAGTTTTCAAAGGTCTTGGTGATCTTCTTTTTGAGTCCCATACCCGAACTCGGGAAAATTTAAGATAAGACGGGTGGTATAGTCATGTTAACTTTTAGGGAGTAATCCCAAGAAGGAGACATGAGATACCCCACTGGAGACCTCCTTGATGTGGTATTTTGTTTACCGAGCGATCGAGAAGACATGACCGCTCGACCGAGAGTCCTGAAGTCGAGAACCCAGAATCCTTAACCCATCCCGGCCTTTTAGGGGTAGTACGGGACTATTACGGAGTTATCCTAAGTAGTTACGCGATCCCGAACTTAGACAAGTTTCACCAAGGTATTATCGACACCGCTTGACTTGTGGGTAGTACCGCTGACTCCATGCTCGTGACGCTCTAACCTATGGACCCCATGTTTGTGATCTTGTGTGTGCTTGTTGCATCATGAATTCATGTACCCATACACATCTTTTTTAGATTGTTCAAGGAACTTAAATTGACCTTTGCAAATATCTCGTATACTTTGACTATGGATTATGGATAGAGGAGGACTCAGAAATATAGTTTCAAGGAACCTAAGATTGAGGGATTGATGAGTTTGGTTGATGAGATTGAGAGTCGAGAGGATTTCCAGAAGAAGTATGGGACTATTATACCTTTGATGAAGACGAAGATGAAGGATGGTTTGCTTTACACCTTAGTTCAGTTCTATGATCCGTTATACCATTGCTTCACTTTTCCTGACTATCAGTTAGTTCCTACCTGGAGGAGTATTCTTATCTCTTTGGTCGACCTATTACTAGTGTTGTTCCTTTTACTGGTTTGGAGGAGGAGCCTAAGTATCATGAGGTTGCTGCTATTACCCATATGAATAGGTTTGAGATTGAAGACAACATGACTACCAAGGGGTGTATCAGAGGATTACGGATGCATTTCTTTTGAAGAAGGCTCGTTATTTTGCTGAGATGAAGAGTACGGAGGATTTTGAAGATATCTTTGCCTTTCTTGATTATGGTTTGTTCTTGTTTCCCAATGTTGACAACTTTGTTGACGTTAATGCTATCGTGATCTTAATGATTGGGAACATGCTCCCACACTTCTTGCAGACTTACTATTCCATCGGGAAGGAGAGATTATCCGTTGTACACCATTTCTATACCGCTGGTTTACTTCTCATTTACCTACAACTAGTGCTTTTGTGATCCTAGGAGGGATCTTGTGGGCAATCAAGATCATGGCTCTCACCATTATAATATTGTGTGGTATCACAGTTTATTATGATGTAGAGATTATCGATAATTGTGGTAGATTTCCCAATATGCCTCTTCTTGGTACAAAGGGATGCATTAGCTACAATCCTGCTCATGAGGGATAAACCAAAGAGTATTCATGAGTGGCTTCTTTCTTAAAGAGGGTGAAGACCGTAATGCACTAAAAAGGATATAGAGAAAGCTACGTCATATTAATAGGAAAGGAAAAGAGAATATAGGGCGAGAGGAGTTGTTTCTTTGGAGCCTTATCTTTACGGGTTCAAGAAAGAGCTATTGAGTGAAGATGCAGATTCTTGTAAGAAGCCTCTTGCTGATTTGTTCTTGGCTACTACTGTGGTTCAAATGACATAAAGGATCTTCACTTGCTTTGGTTAGATGCAACAAGAGAAGGAAGTTTGGAAGAACAAATACCATGCCTGAAGATGTCTCATGCGGTAGAGTTGAAAGAAAAGGATGATTTGGTTGATATTCTTGAGAGTCGGTTGTAGATATGATGGAGAAGCAGAGAATTTACTTTCTTCCAAAGGTTCACCCAATTTTAGTACTCGCTCTTTCTCATACTTTTGAGTCCGGTGCTTGGAAAGGTTATGTGCACGTGTTGGAGAACGAGCAAACAAGGAAGAGATTAGAAAGCTTAATAGGAAGAGATCATATGATTAAGGGTATTCTACAAACTTGGTTCCTTAGGATTTATAGTTTTTATTTTATGCTCTATTGTACTTGGGTTCATTGAAACTTGTATTGAAGAGTTGTAATCCTCAAAATATTTTATTAATGATATGATTTTTTTTTTTTTGTATTTCAATTGTGTTATACTTTGATATTTGCAAATTAAATTGTCTTTATTAAGTTCCTTGAATAATGAATAAAAAAAAGGAATAATAAGCAAATCATATGCAGTGCATGTCATGCATCATGACACACACATTTTTGCATTTTTATACTCTCCCAGGTGTCTTATCAGTTTCTCTGCTTTGTTCAGTCTTCAAGTTGTTGCACCGGTATAACACTTAAGCCAACTCCAAGAAGAAGATGGAAAATCTAGAGAAAGAGAACCGCGAGCTGCGTGAAGAGGTTATCTCCTTGAGGACCGGTATGGCCAATTTGACTGCCATGGTGGAACAGTTGGTGGCTACTCAGAATCAGCCACTACCTCCTTCGCCTTCTCCTCGTATCGTTCAACCTCAACCGACAACTGTTATCTTTGAGATTCAAGATGATCATGTTTCAGCTGTGCCAGTGGTTTCTACCATCTAGCACTATATGCCTCCTGGTTATCCTTGGGGAATGCCAGAGAACTTCATGCTTGAAGGTTACAACTATGCTGCTCAAGTGACCTCCTTGGCCCAACCTGCTGTTGTTTCCGCACCTCCTGTGGTGCATGCTACTCCTGTTTTCAACAAAGAGTTTGACAATCCACTCCCTCCTCCGATTGAAAGCTTAGACTTCTATGATCGAATGGATGGTTTCCAGGAACGGTTTGACAAAATGTAGAAAGATCTGAAAGCCCTCAAAGTGAAAGAGTTGTTTGGTGATAATGTCAATTATCTGTGCTTAGTTCCTAATGTGAAAGTACCTGCTAAGTTTAAAGTTCCAGAGTTTAAGAAGTACATGTGAAATTCTTGTCCCCGTGACCATTTGATGGTGTATTTGAGAAATATGTCCACTCATACTGAAGACCAACGTCTGCTCATTCACTTCATTCAAGACAGTTTGACAGGTGCATCTTTGAGATGGTACATGAATCTAGATAACAATGACATCAATACTTTTAATGATTTGGGTGAAGCTTTTGTGAAACATTATAGCTACAATATGTACATGACTCCCGATCGTGATCAACTAAGGGCAATGGTTCAGAAAGATAAAGAATCCTTCAAAGAGTATGCTCAGTGATGGCGTGAGCTTGCTGCACAGGTTATACCTCCACTGAGTGAGAAAGAGATGACCAAAGTTTTCCAGAAGACTTTGGGTCCTTTCTATTATAGGAAGATGGTGGCCAGTGCACCTAATGATTTTGCGGAAATGGTGAGCATGGGAGTCCGTCTAAAAGAGGTTGTCCGAGAGAGACGATTGTCGAAAAAAGAAGGATCGAGTGGGGCTAAGAAACCATCTTTTGGATTCTCCAAAAAGAAAGCAGAAGTTAATGCTATTATCCAGGAGAGGAGAACCATACCTCCTGGTAGACGTCCTCAACACCAACAAGTTATTGTTGTTACCCCTGTTGTTGTTACAACTCCAACTACTATCCCTTATAACAAAGCATCTCAGCAAGGGCAAGGCCCAAAAAGAGAACTATTTGATCCGATTCCAATGACTTATGCGGAGCTGTATCCAACATTGATTCAGAGGAACTTGGTGCAACCAAGGGCACCTCCAGCTATTCCAAATCCTTTGCCGTGGTGTTACAAGGATGATCAGACTTATCCATACCACCAAGGAGCTCCAGGGCACAATATTGAAAATTGCTATCCGTTGAAGTCAGAAGTGAAAAAGATGGTTAGTTTCAGTTTGTTGTCCTTCAAGGACATGGGTCCTAATGTGCAAGGGAATCCGTTTCCTAAACATGGAAATGTTGTGAATATGATTGATGGAAAAATCGGGGTTTATGATGGACAAGAACCTTATTCAGGTTATCAGGTTAAAGGATGAGCCTGAAGTTCAAGTGAATGCTATCTATGGTCCTCCTAAAGAAGTTCAAACCCGTGATGTGAATGAGACTAATGCTAATTTGGTGAATTTGCACGCTGAGTTCAATTTCATTGAAGGGCAGTGAATGCTCAGTATGTAGCACAAATCGTCATGGTTGTGATGTTGTTAAAAGAGATATTCAGCGTCTTTTAGACGAAGACATTATTCTAATTGTAGTAAAGAGGGTTGGTTTCAACAATAGCGTCAATATGATTGAAGGATCGTTTGATGAATCTGATGAAGAATATGTTTCTTCTAATGAGTATTTCTACCGATGAGTTCGTGAAAAGGTATGTAAATGTCATTGTGCCACATTTTGAGATTCCCACTCCCGTGGAAGTCACCTATTACAGTAAGCCTCTATTTACTCCTCTGGTTATTTACTTACCTGGACCTGTCCCGTATATTTCCAACAAGGTTATGCCATACAAGTATAATGGCACCATTCTAGAAGGAAATGTTGAGGTTCTGATTCAACCGTTATCTCAAGTAGAAAATATTGCTGATGCTAGTTGAATGACTAGAAGTGGTCATGTATTTGCTCTTATGTTTCCAAAGATGGCTGATGATGGTAAGAAGATTATGGAGACTAGTGCTGAACCTAAGAAGGTTGAAGGGCAGACTAGTAGGGTAACCCAAGAGAAAGAAATGGATGATTTGTTGAATATTATCAAGATGAGCGATTATAAGATCATTGAGCAATTGCTTCAGACACCATCAAAGATTTCAATTCTCGCTCTGTTGATGAATTCTTCAGCTCACAGAGAGTCTCTAATGAAGGTTTTAGATCAGGAGTTTGTTGATTATGATGTGCCTTTGGAAACTTTTAATAGTGTGGTTGGAAATATCACGACTTGCAATAATCTGAGTTTCAGTGATGAAGAGTTGTCCGCTGAGGGAGGAATCACAACATGGCTTTGCATATTTCCATGAATTGTAAGAAGGATGCATTTTCCAACCTGCTTATTGATAATGGGTCTGCGCTGAATGTTATTCCCAAGAGTACCCTTTCAAAGCTTAAATATCAAGGTTCGCCGATGCGTCCTAGTGGTATCATTGTGAAGGCATTTGATGGTTCTCGTAAATCTATTATTGGGGAAGTGGATTTTCCCATTCACATTGGTCCACATTTGTCTCAAATTAGCTTCCATGTGATGGATATATTTCCTACTTATAGCTATTTGATTGACGACCTTGGATTCATGAGGTCATGCGGACTTCAACCTCCATCGAAATTGAAGTTTGTCCGTGAAGGTGCCGTGATTATTATGGAAGAAGAACAAGCTATGCTAGTTTCTCATCTATCTTATTTCTCCATAGTAGAAGTCGATAGCTGGAACGCAGCCCAAGCTTTGTCTATTGATAGTGTCCAAAGGAGTGAAGATTTTATTGCTTCGCTGAAGGATGCTCGTAATGTGGTTCGTAAAGGTCCTAGCAATGTTTGGGGACAAGTTATTGAGCCAAAGGTGAATAAGAATGGTTATGGTTTAGGCTTTTCCACGAAGATCAAGAGAAATGATGAAGTCGAACCACATCGCCAAATATCCGATGTTTTCGGCGTTATCCTCGATCCTACTATTCCAGAAGTCAATGCCATTGTTGAGGATGGACCAGAGCAGGAAATGCCCAAGTTTGTGACGCATGGAACCAGAGTTTGTAATTGGACTACTGTTGACATTACCACTTGCATTCACGTGTCTAAGTAATTCCCTTTTGTTGTTTAAATTTTCAAATAATGATCCTTTTACGCCCAAGGTGAAAGTGATGTTGTATGGGCAAAATCTGTTTGTTTTGAAATTTAAGATCATTAGTAAAAGTTTGTTTTTCATTCCAAATTGTGTCTTTTATTTTCTAATTTTTCTTGAAAAATGTGAATCAGAAAAAAAAAACCTTTCACAAAGAATAATTGAATTGAATCAGCATAATCACTTGTCACATATGTCAGTTTCTAAAATCAATCATAATCATATGTGCAGATTAATTCATAAAACTGTTGAAAACAATGACCCTACGCCCTCTTCCAACTTTGAACATCCTATATAGATGGTCGAAGAAGAGGAATTTGATAAGATCCCTAAAGAGGTTTCTCGGTTTCTTGAGCGCGAGGAAAACACCATTCAGCCGTACAAAGAGCCATTGAAGGTGATTAACTTGGGTTCTGATGAAGACGTGAAAGAGGTCAAGATTGGAGCATTGCTACATCTTGAGGTGAAGATTCGTTTGATTGAAATGATGAAAGAATATTTGGATATCTTTGCTTGGTTGTATCAAGATATGTCAGGGTTAGTTACTAATATTGTGGAGCCTCATTTACCTTTAAAGCCTGAGTGCCCACCAATCAAGCAGAAGTTAAGAAGAACTCATCCTGATATGGCGATAAAGATTAAAGAGGAAGTTTTAAATAAGATTGATGGAGGTTTTGTGACATCACCTATCCTCGGATTGCCAATATTGTACTAAAGAAAGATGGAAAAGTCCGCATGTGTGTTGATTACCGAGATCTGAACAAGGCTAGTCTGAAAGATGATTTTCCTTTGCCACACATTAATATGTTGGTAGACAATACTGCAAAATGCAAAGTTTTTTTGTTCATGGATGAATTTTTTGGATACAATCAAATTAAATGGCTCCTGAGGACATGGAAACAAAAACGTTTATCACACCCTAGGGAACATTCTGTTACAGAGTGATTCCCTTCGAGTTGAAGAACACTGGTGCAACGTACCAGAGGGCCATGACGACCTTATTCCATGATCTTATGCATAAAGAAATTGAAGTGTATGTTGATGATATGATTTCTAAGTCCCAAACTGAGGAAATCATTTGGAAGATTTTTTGAAACTGTTTCAGCGTTTGAGGAAGTACCGTCTCCGCTTGAATCCTAATAAATGTATATTCGGTGTCTAGTCTGGAAAACTGTTGGGTTTCGTTGCCATCCAAAGAGGAATTGAAGTTGATCTTGATAAATTTATGGAAATTCAAGAAATTCCAGCACCAAGAACTGAAAAGCAAATCAGAGGCTTCCTCGGACGTTTGAATTACATTTCCAGATTGATTTCCCATATGACTGCAACTTGTAAACCAATACTCAAGCTATTGAAGAAAGATCAAGGTTACATATGGAGAGATGATTTACAAAGGGAATTTGAGAGTATAAAAGAGTATCTGCTTGAACCTCTTATCCTGCTCCCTCCCGTTGAAGGAAGACCATTGGTTCTGTATCTGACTGTGTTGGAAAACTCCATGGGTTGTATTTTGGGACAACAAGATGAAACAGGATGGAAAGAATATGCCATTTATTACTTGAGCAAGAAGTTCACCGACTGTGAGTCCCGACATTCTGTGTTGGAAAAGACTTGTTGTGCTTTAGCCTGGGTTGCGAAGCGTCTGCAAGAATATATGTTGAATCATACTACTTGGTTGATCTCTCGAATGGGTCCGATCAAGTACATCTTTAAAATCCTGCTCGTACGGGGAGAATTGCTCGTTGGAAGATGTTGTTATCTAAATATGATATTGAATACCGCACCTTAAAAATATTAAAAGTAGTGTCCGGAATAGCTAGCTCATCACCGGTTGAAGGTGATCAACCGTTGAATTTGATCTTATGAGGATGTAATGTATTTGAAAATGAAAGATTGTGACGAACCTTTTCCCGAGGAAGGCCTAGATCTCAAGTCCCGATGGGGAATGGTGTTAATGGAGCCGTGAATGCTTGTGGAAAAGGAATCAATGTCGATCATCACTCCTCAAGGAACTCATATCACTTTCACAACAAGGTTGATGTTTGATTGTACCAACAATATGGCGGAATATGAAGCTTGTATCATGGGTCTCGAAGAAGACATTGAACTCAGAATCAAAATTCTTGATGTGTATGGTGATTCAGCTTTAGTAATAAATCAGATTAAAGGAGATTGGGAAACTCTTCACTCTGGTTTAATCCCTTACAAAGATTATGCAAGGAGGTTATTGACTTTCTTCAATAAGGTAGAGCTTCACCATATTCCTCGAGATGAAAATCAGATGGAAGATGCCTTGGAGACTTTGGATTCTATGTACAAAGTAAACCGGAGGAATGATGTACTCGGATCACCATTGAGCCTTGAGAGGCCAACCTATTTATTCACCATGGAGGTGGAAAAGGATGATAAAACCCGTATCATGACATTAAGTGTTTCCCGATGAGTCGAGAGTATCCAGTTGACGTGACAAGCAAAGATAGAAAGACCTTGAGGAGATTGGTTGGTAGTTTCTTTCTCAATGAAGGTGTGTTATACAAAAGAATTTATGACATGGTCTTGCTCGATACGTGGATGAACGGGCATATGTTGATGCATGAGATTTATAAGGGTTCTTCCGTACCCATGCCAATGGACACTCTATGGCTAAGAAGATGCCAAGAGCAAGATACTATTGGTGACAATGGAATTCGATTGTTACAAATTTGAAGAAGTTCCATAAGTGTCAGATTTATGCTGATAAGATTAATGTGCCTCCTACTTTGTTCAATGTTATTTCATTCCCATGGCCTTTCTCTATGTGGGGTATTGATATGATTGGGATGATTGAACCCAAGGCTTCTAATGGACATCGTTTCATCTTGGTAGCAATTTATTACTTCACCAAATGGGTGAAGCGGCTTCTTATACCAATGTTACCAAGTGGTGGTCCGATTTATTAAGAACAATCTCATTTGTCTGTATGGTGTGCCTAGTAGGATCATCACTGACAACGGCTCAAACTTGAATAACAAGATGATGACGAAATTTTGTGAAGAATTCAAGATTGTTCATCACAACTCTTCTCCTTACATACCCAAGATGAATGGGAAATTGAGGCTACAAACAAGAATATCAAGAAGATCATCCGTAAGATGGTCGTCACCTACAAGGATTGGCATGAAATGCTACCTTTTCTTTACATGGATATCGATTTGGTACGCACTTCAACATGGGCCACCCTTCTCTATTGTTTATGGTATGGAAGCAAGACTCTGCTGAAGTTGAGATTCCATCTTTGAGGGTGATTATGGAAGTCAATTATCCGATGTCGAATGGGTCCGAATCGCTTGACCATTGAATTTAATTGAAGAAAAAGGATGACTATTTTATGTCATGGCCGCTATATCGAAAAGAATGAAGAAAGATTTTGATAAGAAGGTCAAACCTCGTGTATTCGTAGAAGGCGACCTCGTGCTCGTAAAGATCATTTCTTTAAACTCGATTCCGCAGGCAAGTGGACTTAATTATGAAGGCCCATATGTTGTCAAGAAAGCCTTCTAGCGGTACATTGATTCTTGAAACTATGGATAGCGAGGAGTTCTCACGTCCGAATGTCGATGTAGTCGAAATACCCTAAATAAATAAAATAACACTCGTTAAGTTGAAAACCCGTAAGGGAGACTTAGACAAAAAAAGAGCGCCTCGACAGACCGAAAACCCGAAAGTCTGTCTAGGCAAAAATTAGAGAGATAAACAAAATAAATCTCCCTAGGTCAAAACCCGCAAGGTCTAGACGAAAGTTAGGGACTTATATGGCAAGTAACTACATCGACAAGACTTGATCACGTATAAATAACTGTGATAGATTATCTTCGTACCTCAATCAAGACTACAATACAGGAATTCAAAATTGTTAGGAAAAATAGTGTTCATTGTCCTTCGATGTACCTTTTCCATGTATTTACCATTTTTCAAAACTTTGTAATCATATATGGAGTCATCCCTATTAGCAGACTACCATTCTATCAATAAAATTTGAGTCTTTATCCAATTACTTTGCAATCTTATTTTTATTCAATTTATAAAAATATTCTTTTATTATTGAAAATAAATTTCAAAACAAATAGATTTGTTAGAACATACTTGCGAAAACTTTGCAATTTAAGTATGTTTACCTCAAATGTGAAGCAAAGGGATAAGATGGCATTGTCTTAATGACAAACAAGATTGATAATGTTGAAGTTGGGTCCATCAAGAACTCTATAACATTCTTCGTCTGAATATAAGGTGTAAATGCAAAGAGGATTATTCCCACCAAATGCCTCATTTCCCCCCAAAAGAGTTGGTAAGAATAGCGCTCTGATGAGACACCGTGACACCCCATGGGATGCTTCCATGAGAAGGAACCCGAAATGTTTGTGATATGCCTGCAGCTTCTTTTGAAATTTGACGCGATAAAGAGCTACCCTTCGGTTGATGGTTTGTGAAGACTTCATTTTGGCCGAGTGTTGTCCATTCCTTAGTCAACCTTCCATGTTGATCCTCAATAAAATGTCCATGTACATTACATATACATTCATTCATTCATACATAGCTAAACTTCAATTCTTTGCTCATTCACATATGTTGATAATCGTAGTATGTATCCTCTCTCCAATAGAGCGCCAACTTTAAGCGTAAATACTCATCTTTCCATTTTCTCCACTGAATTGTTCCTCGTGGAAGAATAGAGTCTCGACCCTCTTTGTGAGCCTCTACGATTGTTCAAATCTCCCTTCCCCAGCTTGATTTTGTTTTGAACTCTGGTCTCTAAGCAAGATATTACCTTGTTTTTCATAGACTATGAGTTCTAATTGAAAGCACATTATGTCGAAAGATCTCATTTCTCCAAAGAATATTGTTACAATCTTTTCCTAACAAAGAGGTGATAGCCTCTTCCGCAAGAGGTTGATTTTCCTCAACTCAAGTAATGCCAATTTGGTCTTCTTTCGCAACCCAACAAGGAATCTCTCGCTATGGATTGATCATTTCTCCAAAGAAGTTGAAGACTTGTTATGGAAATCTCCGATGGGTGAATTACAAGCTCGCTGCTTGGAAGTTCCTTTGGCGGATTTCAAGCTCATTGATGAATGTTTTTTCGGTATTCCTTTGGTGATTTACAAGCTCATCGAATAGCCGCTTGCCTCCGGCGAGTGATTTACAAGCTCATTGTTGGAAGCTCCGGCGGGTGATTTACAAGCTCATTGTTGGAAGTTCCTTTGGGTGATTTACAAACTCACCGTTGAACGCTTTATTGTAATCCTTTGGGTGATTTACAAGCTCATTGTTGATTAGCCATTTATTTCGGCGGGTGATTTACAAGCTCACCAGAACGCTTTTCGTTATTCCTTTGGTGATTTACAAGCTCATCGTTGAGTAACCGCTATCCCCGATGAGTGATTTACAAGCTCTTTGTTTGGAAGTTCCTTTGGGTGATTTACAAGCTCATTGTTGAACATCTCTTTGGGTGATTTACAAACTCATTGCCGACACTCGATAATTGTTTGCAACAAGACCGTTATCTCGATGAATGGCGCCTCTCGTTATGGGTGGTAGTTTGTCAAGATCTATTATTCCGATGAATGGTAGCCTTGTCACTATGGGAGGTAGTTTGTTGAAGATCTGTTATTGTGATGAATGGAAGTCTTGTCTTTATGGAAGGAAGTTTACCAACGATTTTTTCTGATGAATGATAGCCTCATCATTATGGGAGGTAGTTTGTCGAAGATCTGTTATTCCGATTAATGGCAGCCTTGTCTTTATGGAAGGCAATTTATAGAATATTTTTTCCGATGAATGGTAACCTTGTCGTTATGGGAGGTAGTTTGTCGAAGATTCGTTTACCGATGAATGGTATCCTTGTCGTTATGGAAGGCAGTTCGTCAAAGGTTTAAATGTTCGATGGATGGTAATCTCGTTATTATGGAAGATAGTTCGTCGTTGATTTGTTGAATACCCCAATGGGAGGATTTTTGGCTCACTGGTTGTATGATTGCTTTGTTACCTTTTCTAGATGAAGTATCTTGGTTAAAGAAGGACTTCCATCCTGTCTTTGGTGAAGCGCCAGAGCTCTTTGAAAAGTCAGTCTATTGTTGATGTTGTCTTCTTACCACCTTTTGGTCAGAAATAATTCTTGGTGTTTATTCGTGGTCGATGGTTTACTATCTTTAGAAAGTTGGTGTCACTCTTTTGTTTTTGCTAACTCCTCCGTGAGGAGATAGTTCACCGCTCATCTAGAGATTGTTGCTATTGTTCCCATTCCCCAATATAGTCATGTTTTCTCTCTCTCCCATAAGATTGAGCTTCTTTCCCCGGTAGTTTGTCTTCTTGGATGAGTTGTATTTCTTAGCGTATCTTCATTATCTCTGCTTCCCCAATGGTGTTCTGTTTCCCCTGTGAAGATCATCCTATTGCATTGCATAAACATTAAGCGTTGCATGGCATCTTAGGGCCAAAAATAGGGCTAGTGTTATATTTAAGTATCTTCTATCCCGTCGAGGAGAAGGTTCCCTTCTTATCTCCGGATAGAAGACACTTAAATAAGGGTAGCTGTTGTACCCTAATTTCCCCCTAAGATCCCTCAACATCTCATCATCACAATGCATTAAGATCACAAACAAGGTTTGGGCTCTAATGGTTGTCCTATTCCTAAGTTTGCCCTTAAGGAATCACCAAGCATCCTAACTGTGTTCTGCATGCATGATTGATCTGCATTTATTTCATCTGCTAACCTCTTATTAAAATACAAAAAAATATTTGTTTGTCTTTGTATATTTGTGTTTTGTAGGTATCAATCCAAGACATCAGGCGAGTGTAAGTTTTTTCGATGTTTTTTCCCAAACTTGATTTAAAACCATTTTTCCAAAAAAAAACAGGGTGCAATCGATTTGCACATTGGAGTAATTGATTGATCAATAACCTATTTCAGCAAATTCTCAAAAATAACTTAGCAATCGATTTGCACTAGAGTGCAATCGATTGCACTGTAATTTTGGAAAATTGGGCAATTTTCAAGTCCGTGGGCTTGGGCTCCAATTTTATTTTTATTTTTTTTAATTTCAAATTAATTACTCATTGATTCAATTTTGGCTCCAAATTCATTTTCCAATCCTAATTCTAATTTCCAAACAAAACTCCAAACCACCACTCATTCCCAAACCAAAACCTTATAAATAGAGACCTCCTCTCATTCAAATCTCAAGCTTTTGATAGTCAAATACACCTTGTCAAAATTTCTCCCCATTCTCTCATTTTCCCAATTCTCCAAACTCACTCAAAGCTCGCTTCTTCATAAAGATTAGTGAACTCTTCATTGAATTCTCTAATTCTTTGAGCTAAACCTCCATCCACTCTCTTTTCTTCTTCAATTCCTTAGATCTAGGCTTGTGATTCGATTTTGAAGTGAAGGAAGCAATTTGAAGTGTTACTCTTGTAAATTTTCCAAAAGATGTACAAGTGGTGAGTGTTGATATTCATCTTTCATTATATGATCTCTTGATAATTGTGGTTGTTTGATTCATTGAGTAAACTTGTTTCTAGTTTCATTGATGTTAAATTCTTAGAAATTAGTTGGAATTTTGAAGCTCAATTAAATAAAGGAACATAAGGTGTTTGTGAAAAGTTTTGAATAAGAATTTGGCCTTTAGAAATGTGATTTTTCTGGTTTTTACAGTGTGCAATCAATTTGCAATCTGTTACAATCGATTTCACGGGCCATATTTTAAATTTTTTTGAAAAAAATGTAGTGTGCAATCGATTTGCATCGTGCTGCAATCAATTGCACAGAGGCAGAATTGTGATTTTCACTTGTTTTGGATCTTTACTCTTCTTCTACTCCATTCTTTTGATGATTGCCTTGGATTGTAGTCTTGTACACCTAATTCCTCTTTAATCTCAATGGACTTTGGGTGTTGATGAGGTTAGAGAAATGTATTGGTGATTCAAATCTATCAAAGGATTAATTATACAATTAATTCCTGGTGCTTTGAGTCAACAATATATTTTGGGGCTTAATCCACCAAGATGAGTGATTGAACTTAATGATGGAAGAAATTAGAGAAGATAATCCAAGTTGATCTATCATTATTTTTTATTTTACATGTGTTGAAAAACATTAGAAGATGATCTACATATCATTCTTCTCGCTTGCTTTTTCAACACATACATCACCATTGACCGACCTCGTAGGGTGGCTTCTACATAAGTCACTTGGTGATTGCTTAACATAGCGCAACATTGCTTCTTCTTCATCTTATTTTCTTTGTCCCAAATCGAAAAGTGATCAATTGGTGGCATGAACTTCAACGTTATAACATAATCCCCAAAAGATGACTTGAGCTTTGGTCTTGGTTCAACACTTGTGCCGCTTATTGTGTGTTCGCGTTGATTTCTAATAAAGCTTCTGGAAAGTTTTCACTAACCTTGTCCATTTGAAATTCTCAGTCATCTTTGATCAAGTGATGTGATAATTCCAAAATCGGTGATATACATGACAAAAAACAATTGAAACTTGTTGTGTGGTCGCTTGATTTTATCAAGCTTCTAGCAAGTCTTCATGCGTAAGTTTCAAGATGGTCACCTTGCTAACGACTAACAATTAACAATTCGATGATATACTTGACAAGTTTTAAGATGGTCATATTTCTAACCTTTATTAATTTTTTTTTTTTACTTTTCACTCTTTACTTTCCGAATTTACTTTTATGCTCTTTACTTAATGCACCTTTAATTTTAGCATTTACATTCCATGCCATTTTTTCTTTGCTCACTTGAGCATTTTATTTTCTATGTCATTTTTCCTTTTCTCATTTGAGCATTTTATTTTCTTGTCATTTTGAATTTGCTCACTTGAGCTTTATTTTTCTTTTCCAAAACACTTAATAATTCAACTTAAACATAAAAAACTCTTAATTGAACTTAGTTACTATCCTTGTGCTTGGAGTTTGATCTTTGGACTTAGGATTAGGACCCCTACCTCTGCTTGGATATTTCTGTGCCCTTGGTGTTATTCTTTCTTGTCTGGTTAATATCTTTGTATGCAGATTATTCTGTTATACTCGATTAAGAGCGGATTTCCTCAAAATACAGCTGTTACTCTGCCCGTTTTTCTTGACACAAGAGAGTTCATCAAAAGCATTGGCTTATCTGAAGCTTGGTTTTTTTTGTTCGATTAGTTGTTGCTTTTGTGGTAATCCAAAGGATGAGATATGGTATTGGCTCTTGATGTGATCAGGTTTTAAGACTAATTTGCAATGATCATATAATTGGCCAATCGAGGTGATTCAAAGCTTGTTGGAAAGCTCCATGTCAACTTCAAAATTCACAAAGCACATTTTTAAATTGTACTTAAATCAAAAGATACAGGCTCTCACATTTTGCATGCCACCTATTTGTTGAAATTACGCGCGTAGAAGGCAAGAGGAAGGCAAGCCATGACCAACACTTTGCATATTTTGTGCACAAAACTTCAAACTCAAATATCTCTCAAATGGTGAATTTTTGAGAAATTTTACAGATTGGCAAACTTGTAGAATTTTTCCCAAGCTTTCCAAAATTGTATGGTATGCAACAATTGAACAAAAATTGAGAAAGTTATGACATGTCAAAGTTTTATAGGGTGAACACTTAGAATTTTTTCAAACTTCAAATAAATTCAAGAACAAGTTAACTCCAATTTCTTCAATTTCCTTGATTCAAAAATAAGTTTGGTCATGAAATATGAAAAAAGGATATTTGAATTGATGGTTGACCAAAAGTCCACTTGGTCAACTTCTGACTTTGACTGATTTTGACCAAAATGAACATTTTTTTCCCTTGTGATCAATTGACTTGCTTCCAATCAAAATTGAACCCCAATCTTTCAACCATGGATGCTCAACAACATATAGAAACACATGAAGTCAAGTTTGAGTTAAAAATCTTAAGAAGTCCTGATTATATCGAAAAACCTAATTTTGCACCTTGTATTAGGAGATGGTCAATCAAGCCTCAAAACCTCAAATCTTCCGAATGCACTGAGAAATTCTTTGAACCATGATAACACAAATGATAATAGGAAGATGATGCTTCAAAGATGAATTCCTAATTTCATCAGCCAAAATCCTAATTTCATCAATGAGCCAAAACCCTAATTTCCCAACATCAAACAAACTTCACAATGAGCTAAAACTCTAATTTCATCGATGAATGACATGATGAATTCCTCTCCAATTCTTTGCAAAACTTCAACTCTTGGCAAATCAATGAGACAAATGAGATGCCTTGAGCCATAATATATCATTGTGACTTGAAGGATCCAAAGACACGAGAACTTGAGACTCCCTTAGAACAAAATATTCACACAATCAAAGGACTTGAGAACCAAAGGACTTTGATCCTATCACAATTTATGAATGCAATGCAACATGATGTTTATTATGAAACATAAGTCTAAATAAAGAGGGTAAATTTTGGGGTGCAACAACACAACTCACTATCTACCAAAGATCGCAATAATATCCTTATTAAATCATCAAACATCTCTGATAAATCACATCACCTTGACACATCATCCCAAGCTCAACAATCAACCAATCAAGCATGTAGAGTTGTATACTCATAGCAACTGCGCCACATATGCTTCAGTTGCGCAACTCTGATAATCCATCTTAAGTCACCGTTCTCATTAAAGTTTCTGTCAACTATACAATTTACAAGTCTCAATCTAGTTTCAGACTTTTTTCAACATCCACCATAAAATAATTGTTCACTTGACATTCTCAATTATTTTCACTTTGTGACGCTAACTCGCATATAAACCCGTTACTCTGAATTGATCAATACGTCTCAATTCTTTCTTAGCCACTCTTCAGACAAATTGGTGAGCGACTATCTCATGATATAACATCAACCACTTCACTCACTATTAAGGTAACAAGACAAGTTTATGGCATCCAACACGATCTCGTATACTATCAACAAAAGATTAAGGGTGACCAGTTCCTTAATTTGTCAATAGATAGCCGACAACCATGATGGCCCACAAACCATCGTTACTAACCTATAACAAGTTTCTTTAGAACTTGTACCAAGTCACCTATAGCACCATAATCAATAATTTCCACAATTTTCCTCTCATAGGATCTTGTCGTCGAGACACCAACGCTCAAGATATTTACACAATCCATATTACTCCCACTTAGCCACACTCGTAGTTTAAGTGTTTTTCCAACTCAAGAATTACTACTATACCAAGACATTACACGTTGTCTCGCTCCAATTGACATCTCAACAATGCTGCTCCACACCGCTTTGGGTGATAGAACTCTCCAATTCTTCTTTTACACATGCCACTACTTTGGCATCATAAACACAACTCTAATTTCCTCCTAAAAGCATCTTAATTTAAAAAGACATCTCCATTCTAATCATTGTCAATCATCATAAGTCGCATCTCTATGTGCTCCTCCAATACTTTTACATCCTTTTAATGCCGAACATCTCATTCCTTAACTTATTCGACAACAACATATTACACTTGACCTCAGATCGAACAATCACAGAATAATTATTTATGTACCAAAGCCTCGTTCCAGAATCGACTCCGTAGTTCCATATAGGAATGCGCTCATCGATCGCGACTTTATCGCCTATTAATCGCAGATCGCAGTGCAGCCCTATCGCGTAGTTTTAAAAGATATCGAACCCACGAGACTATAAATCGATCTCATTATCCTAAGTTACGATATACAACTAAGGCGAATAATTTTTAAGATTTTTGGTTAAGGAAAATATAATAAATAAATAGATATCGGTATGTAATTGCCTAACCTAAGGGATCAATTTCCACCGACGTGTTACTCAAGTTGAATAAAAATCCTATTTCAAAGAAACAATATTCATCTAAAAATCCCATCTCAAACTCCGCTCTGTTGAATCGGATCATGCAATTAAATCCTAACGTATGCTCTCGCTATCCTACCAATTTAAAAACACTTTTGAAAATAAATAAAGTTTAATCTCTTTTAAAACGCCGCAGCTTTTAAAATTAATACCTAGTATCCACTATCCGGTTCTAAACCTCAAACTGTCCGCCTGTTGGTTTCTAACCTTAGTCCAGCTTTATTAACCTCAAACTTTCGTTGGTTTCTAAACCTTTAATAAATTAAATTAGATATCTAAGTCGAAAGAATATTTTTAACAACGTAACATTATGCCGCTTTATTTTCGATTCCTTTGGTTCGATTAATTTACATACCAATATCGTAACAATTTAGCCGTATATATTAATTAATTTAGACATGCATAAATAATATGGTTTAATATATTCAAACATTTCCGAAATCAAATAAATAATATCAGGCAACAATAAATTAAATAAAATAAAATAATTAAATTAAACCTGAAATTAAGAATGCTGGAAATAATCTTGTTCTTCGAAATAAACGAGCATCCACCATGTCGGTTGATCCGCTCGAGACTTCTTGAATTCGAAAGAAGAAAATAAACAACAATTAAAAAGCACTAGATCTAACGTAAGGTTAGATCAGTGAAAACGAAAAGTAAAATCAAAGTACAAAACTGAAAGGAAAATAAATTGCGAAATAGAAATAACGATTGTTCGGTAAAAATGCCGACCCTAATTCTGAAACTGGAACTTGTATTTATAGCTCACTTTGTAACTGCTCTTTGCCTCTACTCGTTCGAAATAAGTGGCCATCGTGTGAGAATATGCTGCCTTAAAGAACGGAGTCGCGCCCAAGAATAGGTATACATGAGAGACGCAAGGCCTCAAGTTCGTGTGGAAATGGTGGGCCCCATCGCTGGGAGGCGGCGCCTCAAGGGAAGAGGGGTGTGAGATGTCCGCCTCGCCACGTGGCAGGGCATGTGCGTTGGTCCTGGGCCACACGTGTTGGGCTTGCTGGCTTGCTATAATTGTTTTCTTCTTCCATAACACCTCCTTTTGCTATACATCACTCCTTGCTTCATTTCTTTGACTTTTAGTCCGATTTCTCCTTGATTTTACTTCTTTGCTCGATTTATCTTTATTTAATACAAATACCGAAACATAGAAAATACCAACGTAATACAGAAATAAAGTAATATAATTAAATAAAAATAGTAACATTGTTTATGAAAATTACGTCAAATATGTTATATAAATTCGTGTTATCAAACTCCCTATACTTAAACCTTTGCTTGTCCTCAAGCAAAATTAAAATGAAAAATCACTGAGCATATGTCAAACGCAGTTATATAACACAATTCAATTCGCACTAGGTTGCAATTCACTTTGTTTGATAACTCGAGTTTAGACTTTGACACCAAAATCACCGTAATAACACTAGACAACCCCATTTTTGCACCAATTCGAGTCATGTTATTATAGCTCGACCTAATACTTTTGTTTTGTTTCACCTTCATTCTTGCGCAATCACATTAAGCCTTTAACCTTACGCACATAGTGGAGTAACCTGTTAGTGACTTTGATCTTTATAATCCAACTAGAGTCCCGGTATTTATATTTGGTACTCCTTTATCCAATTACAAATTATGGGGATCGGATCGTCATCCGCTCTACCAAGTTCAAAGACTGTGGACCACCGAACCAATTCATAATGGATGTTTGCATAAATATTTTATAGTTTCATGATCGTTGAATTAAATGATCTAGTAAGGACCATCTAACTTAATAAGTGCATCTTTAATAAAAATTCTCTTTAAAAATCTTGATCAATCACTTATATTCAACGATTCTCCACGTAGTTTGTCGCTTAAGGTGCCGATCGCTTAATAAACTACTCGGGATTACTTTAAAACTAAGTCTTAAGGTGTTGGTATAATAAGTACTTAAATCAATCTAACACGTCGGGGTTTTAAAGTGTTAGGACGATAATAATTTTGCTAAGTCGCTCAATTCTTATTTAAAAATAGGCAACCTTAGTATTATTTGAATGTGTTAATATATGCTTTAATTTTTGTTAAAATTTGTCGTTATGGCTCAAGAAAAAGGAGGAATTAATAAGCACGAAATTTAAACATAAAAGACTAAAATTTCATAAACATGTATTTTATTGAATGAAAATTTTGCAATACATAGGAAAAGGAAACTAAAAGGGAATACTAAATAGAGCAAAGAAAATAATAACGAACAAAGAAATGTTCTGACTCAAACTTAAAATAAGCATTGTCCTCAATGCGATAGAACCGGAGAAATCGAAAGGAGAAAGGTGATCACTCGCTTTCTTGAGAATTTTGACCTCTTGTTCTTCTTCCTCTAGTACGAGGTCGCCGACGTCACGTAATCGTAATCATTAAGGCATCCGCTATGCGAGCTTGCAATGCTTCGAAGTTACGATCATTGCGAAAAGCATATTCTTGGTGTTCGCGTCGCATTTCTTGTTGGTTGCGTTGCAACTCTAGTTGGTTGCGCTGCATCTCTTGTAGGCTGCGCTGCATTTCCCGTTGATCACGTTGTAATTCTTGTACGAGACGTAAAGTCTCAGCTTGGCTTTGTTGCATGGCGTGGAACAACTGATCTTGACGATTCATATGAGCCTGCATAGCCGCGAAATTTGCAGCTGGATCTTCTTGTTGTTGTGCGGCAGGTGCATCAAGAACAAATCGCCAATTAGCGCGGACTCGGACGTCGATTCGATTCGGATAAGGTAACACAACACCAGGTATTTGACGACGATTAATCATTAATGTAAACCGGCCATCCTGTCTTGGAGAGATTATATGGGAATCCCGGCAATAGATGACATCAAGAAGGTTGGCTGGCATCATATATTGTAACAAAGAAAATAGCTTGGCGGAAAGGCCTAAAGCATATGCTAAAGATGTGATGATGCCACCAAAAACAAAGGGATTAGTACCTGCTGCGTTCACGCATGTGTGGATGTGGTTGAGCAAGAAGGTGCGGCGTTGACAGATGACCATTGAGGGCACGTAAATGAGAAACAACTCATTTTGGTTGACCTTGTGATTATTGGTCCGACCAAAAATAGTGTTACCAAGTATGCGATGGAAGTACCTCAATGCGGGATTATGGATGTGGGAAGCATAGAGATCGCGCCAACTTTCCGTCGGTTGATCGGTTAAATCATTCCATAGGGCAAAGCCGAGTTGATCCCAAGAAAAATCGCCGTCATCATCGAACGGTTTGTAATGAACATGCTCACCACGAGTAAAAAGTAAAAGTTCGGCGACCCTTTCTTGATCAAAAGAATACTCTTGGTTGAACATGCGGAAGTTGGCAGTTCCGGTTGTGTAAGGATCGTCGGTAGGTGTTGTGCAGGAAAAAGAACTAAGAAATTCAAGCACGAGTGGTTCATAGGTTGGACATGGGTTTGTGGTAGACTGTTAAACCGGTGTTATTGAGCATGAAGAGGATGCTATCGGTCATGCCTAAGGTTTCCAAACACTCTGAACTTACATATTTTGTAGGAACGACGGAACGGGTATAGAATTTAAAATATTTTGTGCGTTGTTGGCCGTCGTCGCTATTTCGGAAAATAATATTGGATAGGTCGGGTGGTGGTCGGTCTGGTTTAACTTGGCGTTGGTTGTTTCGTGGAGCCATAGATGGGTATGGATTGAAGAAGAGAAATGGTAGAAATATGGGTTGATGAGAGGAAAAATATGAGAGATAGTTAGAAGATGTTGTGAAATGAGAAGGAATGATAATGGGTATTTATAGTGAAGTGAGATTTAAGAGTGATAAATTATAATAAGTAGATGTTGGAAAATGAGAGGGAAAATTTGAATGGGGATTAATGGTGGGAAGTGGAAAGAATATTATTTGAATGAAAAGTAAAGGGTGTTGAATTGGAATTGAATAGTGCTGAATGGGAAAACAAAACGGACAAGACAAGTTAATGACCAGGAGACCAGACAGCTCTGCACGAGGCAAGCATGCTTGAGGCGACCGTCTCGAAAAGAAGAGACGACTGGGAGGCGGGCGTCTCCATAAACATGCGTGGCAGAGGGAAAAAACTGAGGCGACCGTCTCATCAATGTGTGGGGACTTTGAGGCGTCCGTCTCCCAAGGCATGCATGGGGCACGAAAAAATGAACAGCAGGGAATCTGGTAAAGCTTGGGAGGACCGTTCTTGGGCAGCGAGATTGTCATCACATGCAAACATGTTACATTTAATTTGTACATATATATATATATATATATAATAGTTAAATCATAATTTTAATTAATTAATATATATATATATATATATTACTAATATATATAGTGCCTTATAATTAATATAATAAATATTAGGAAGTATTGATTCGGTATATTAATAGGAGAATACGATAATTAGAATATTCAATTATTATATAAATATTAATGCAGATTATTTAATCGAATATAATTATCGGTTTTTCAGGGAAGTAGTTCAAACGCATCAGATGAAAGGGTGCAACCGATAAACGAATAAAATTTAAAAAATTTAACATGAAATAGAAAAATTTAAAATACGAAAAAGAAAAAATTAAAATTAGAAATTAGAATGACTACTCGTTGATTTTCCATGGCCACTTATCAAGCCATCTCACATATCCCTCACCTTTTCTTTTCTTACGCTAGGGCGGTTATTCTTTCAAATTTTGGTAGTGGTCCGGATTTATCCTAAGTATAAGTTTTTCAATTTTAGGCTTAGTGATTTCATCCATCGCCTCATAAGTTAACCTCACCCTTTTACAAGAATTATATCCTTAATTTTATGGTCCTCTAATTTTCTTTTTAGGTAAGACTTCAAATGGTGGTGAATTAGTATGAATATTTTTCAATACCGCAACGACGCTTTAGATTGGGAGTCTACGGAGTTTCCATAAAATTTTCGAAGGAATCTGGGATGTAGTGATTCGAATTACAATAGATGCTTCCTTTCTACCTCTTTTACAACCTCCTCTTCGAACATTGTTGGTTCATTTTCTCAATCTCCACTATTTTCTCGCCGAACGCCTCGGCCACAATATCACTCTCCTCAAACTCGTCATCACTTTCTAGATTTCCAAGTAGTTTTTCCATAATGGTTGTTTCAATATCCACATCTTTCTGTAAAGGTCCTAGAAGGTTTTGCTCGAGTCGAGATTTGAGTCTCTAAAGCCATGCTGTGAGATGCGAGGGATTCAACCATATTGGTTAGTTGGCTAAGGGTTTCATTAATTTGAAGACTTTGTTTTCGTACTTCTTTATTCTGGATAATTTGTCTCTCATTTTGGATAATTTGTGCCTCTACAAAGTGCTCAATCATAGACTCTAACCTAGAGTTAGTTATCATCTCATCTAATCCTCTATCGATGTTTCGAAATTAAAATCTTGCGATTCTTCAGAGTCTTGAAAGTAAGTTAAAGTCTCATTTTGTGTTTCCCCGAAGCGACTTATCATCCTACATGATTCATTAAAGTCTTCCATTAATATTTCGAGATCAGATTTATATGGTTTTGGTGATTCTTCAAAATATTGGGTGTGATAATTGTAGGAAGAATTGGGTTGAGGAAAAGTTTGGTTGAAATTATAAGTTTCTTGTGGTTCTTCAAAATATGGGGATTGGTAGTTTTGAAGGTAATTGGGGTAGGAGTAGGTTTATGAAGCATTAAAGTTTTCCATCAGTATTTCAAGGTCGGATCTATAGGATTCTTGTGGTTCCTCATAATACTGATAAGGGGCGTAGGAAAAATCTGGGTTATACATGGTAAATAAAATAAAAATGCCTTAGTCTATACGGTGGAACACCAGAGTTACAATATCGACTTAAATAGTCCCCGACAACGGCGCCAAAAACTTGATCGCGACTTTATCGTCTATTAATCAAGACCCAAGTGCACACCCTATCGCGTAGTTTTAAAAGATATCGAACCCACAGAGACTATAAATCGATCTATTGTTATCCTAAGTTACGATATACACACTAAGGCGAATAATTCTTTAAGATTTTTGGTTAAGGAAAATATAATAAATAAATAGATATCGGTATGTAATTCGTCTAACCTAAGGGGATCTGAATTTCCACTGACGTGTTACTCAAGTTGAATAAAAATCCTATTTCAGCAAACAATATTCATCTAAAAATCCCATCTCAAACTGTCGCTCTGTTGAATCGGATCATGCAATTAAATCCTAACGTATGCTCTCGCTATCCCGCCGAATTTAAAAACACTTTTTGAAAATAAATAAAGTTTAATCTCTTTTAAAACTGTCACAGTCTTTAAAATTAATACCTAGTATCCACTATCTGGTTCTAAACCTCAAACTCGCTCGTTGGTTTCTAACCTTAGTCCATTTTATTAACCTCAAACTTTTCTCTGTTGGTTTCTAAACCTTTAATAAATTAAATTAGATATCTAAGTCAGAAAGAATATTTTTAACAACGTAACATTATGCCAGTTTATTTTCGGATTCCTTTGGTTCGATTAATTTACATACCAATATCAGAACAATTTAGCCAGACATATTAATTAATTTAGACATGCATAAATAATATGGTTTAATATATTCAAACATTTCAAATCAAATAAATAATATCGTGCAACAATAAATTAAATAAAATAAAATAATTAAATTAAACCCGAAATTAAGAATGTCGAAATAATCTTGTTCTTCGAATAAACGAGCATCCACCATGTCGGTTGGATCCGCTTCGAGACTTCTTGAATTCGAAAGAAGAAAATAAACAACAATAAAGCACTAGATCTAACGTAAGGTTAGATCAGTGAAAACGAAAAGTAAAATCAAAGTACAAAACTGAAAGGAAAATAAATTGCGAAATAGAAATAACGATTGTTCGGTAAAAATGCCGACCCTAATTCTGAAACTGGAACTTGTATTTATAGCTCACTTTGTAATCGCTTTCTTTGCCTCTACTCGTCCCGAAATAAGTGGCCATCGTGTGAGAATATGCTGCCTTAAAGAACGGAGACGGGCGCCTCAAGTTCTGTGTGGAAATGGTGGGCCCCACTGCTTGGGAGGCGGGCGCCTCAAGGGAAGAGGGGGGTGTGAGACGTCCGTCTCAGACAGGCCACGTGGCAAGGGCATGTGCGTGTTGGTCTGGCCACGCGTGTTGGGCTTGCTTGCTTGCTATAATTGTTCTTCTTCCATAACACCTCCTTTTGCTATACATCACTCCTTGCTTCATTTCTTTGACTTTTAGTCCGATTTCTCCTTGATTTTACTTCTTTGCTCGATTTATCTTTATTTAATACAAATACCTGAAACATAGAAAATACCAACGTAATACAGAAATAAAGTAATATAATTAAATAAAAATAGTAACATTGTGTAATACGGTGAACCGACTTTGTAGGATTTTGTATCCAAATGTGCGGATAGCAAGAGTCGCCACCGACTTTTATTTTTATCCAATTAAGGAAGGTAAAAGTATGAAAAAGACCTTCGTTAGATTCGAGTTCGGAGAATGGTTATGAAAAGGAAGGTATTAGCACCCTTTCCATCCGTAGTTATCTACGGCTCTTAGTTGCTCTAGATCACTTTTTAAAATTGCTTTCGTGTGTTTGACAAAACGTTTTGAAAAAGGCATTTCGCTTTGACTTTGTAATGACTCATGTAGGAGTGTATACAAGGTGTCGGAAATGTTTTGTTTTGAAAAGAATTTGAACTTTGAAAAGAGTGTGTGGTGTGAAAAGCATGTTGATAGAGCAAGCAACTAAAAGACTTTATTTACCCACCGAATTGGTCGCTTTGTTGTACTTCTACATTCCTTTAGAATAGCGCTAGCCATACCATTAGTTAGTAGGTAGCTCCATTCTGGATGTAAGCGGGACATTCGAAGGACATCGGATGGTCATAGAAGGCAACTTGTAGGAAGTATCCTAGCACATTCAAGGGACTATCATCATTTTTCGAGGCGACAATCGAGGGTCAAGATCATGTATTCGGAGGCGACATCGTGGGTCTTATGATCTTTGTATCAAGGGACTATGATGATTTGTTTGGAAGGCAATGCTAGAATACCCTACGCTCGAGGGACATGACCATTTTGAATCGAAGGCATCGAGAGAATTACCCTAAGGTGCGTGTGTGAGAGAAGTGCGTCAAATTCGATATTTTATCTTGAAGATTAGTGTGAGCTATGTCCAATTATTATTTTTCCATACACGCCTAGTTACTAACAGTTGATAAGGGTGCGGAAAGTAAAATGCGAATGTAAAGTGCGAAAGGTAAACCTACGCTATTACATGGCTTTAATACATAATTTAGGAGTGCGGAAAGTAAAATCCTAATTAAAACTATTACAACCCATGAGCAATTACATTATTGGAAAAATAAACGAAAAGAAAACGTCCGAATCGGAGCAACTGTGAAAGAATAAGAAGATCGGGAAATATGATGAAATTGAAATAAGAGAAAATGTTAGAAAAAATGCAATTTTTAATATGAGAAAATTGATATATGCTGGAAATAAGATAAATATATTAAAATAATTTTTTGGGATTTTTTAGAAAAGATTTAATAATTAAAATGCAATTAAAAGTGATTTAAATGCTAAAATATAAATAAAATAAATATGCATGCAAAAATTATATTTTTTAATTTATTAAATTAAATAAAGATTTTTGTGAAAATAATGTAAAAAGAAAAAATGTTTTTGGTAATTTTTAATGTAGAAATAAAATTATGAAAAGAATTAAAATAAAATGCAAATATTAAAATAAATTGGAAAATAGAAAAATATGAAAAATAGTTAGAGTTTGTAACGTGAAAAAGGGATTGTCTGAACCAGGAATCGAACTGGAGACATCCCTTTCAAACCTTAAAACCAATACGCTGACCGCTACGCCATGTGTGCATCTGTGTTTGAAAAGCTGGAAACAAATCAACATAAGTGATGACGTCAAGAAAACTTTAATTCAAACCGAGTCATGAGGCCCCGCTTATTTTAAATGGACGAATCGAACGCTTTCGCCACGCATGCAGCCGCCGGTCAATACGGTCACGCCGAGCTAGGGCTCCGGCGCCTTCTCCTGGCCCGATTCTCCGATCCCGCAAAATACACAAATTGAAGAGGATTAAGGCTACCCCCTAAATTGGGGTCTCATGAGTTCAATGGTGGTCTCCGCTTTTTCTAAAGTTCCTCTAAATGCCTGTCAAGGTCAACAATTAAACCCTAAACATGGCATCATGAGTTTTGGACGCTCAAGCTCGAATGATGGCCCGGATCGATCAAGTAGAACCTCATGAACACATTCAAACCATTAGAAACGATTAAAGCACGAATAATAAAATGCAATTTCAAGAAAAATTCAAATATGTATGAATGTGTATGGCACGATTTGGCTTGTTTTAATCAATACCAATGATGTATTCTTACTCATACTTACCCCGAGCACGTTTGGATGGTGGAAGTGGTGAGAATGGTAATTTAAAATTGAATTTTCAAGAATTCTTGAAAAATTTTGCAAGAATAAGGGTTATGCTTGAGCTAGGGTTTCGCCTTTGTCTTGTGTGTATTGCTTGATATTTATAGAGAGGATTGAGAGGAAAAGGAATGGAAAAGATTTGATTTGGAGCATTCAATATTTTTCAAATAAAAATCAAATTTTGAAAGAAATTTGATTTTCTCCTTCAATGCATGATCAAGCACTAACTTGGCAAGTATCTTGGGCTTTCTTGGACATTAAGGAACATATAAAATCAGCCCTTCTTAGAAAAATATGATTTTCATATTTTATATAATTTAATTTTGAATTAAATGTTCTAAAATTCAAAATAAAATCAATAAAATAGAAAATTGCCATGGTCAAGCATTTATGGGTCAAAAATATTGTCATGAACAAGTTTGGATCAAAAGATTATAGGCCCATTTGGAAAATTTTGCAATTTGACCAATATGTCCTTTTGTGCAATTGTCCAAAATTGCCCAACTTCTGAATAGTGTATCTTGCTCATTTTTTCACATTTTTGAGAGTTCTTGGACTTTTTGGAAAGCTCTAAGCGTCCTCTAAGCAATGTCTTTGGTATCATCTCAATTGGAGTTACCATGCTCAATATATCTTCAAATCAAAAAGTTGACTTTTTGTTGACTTTAAAAATGACCTGTAATGTTTTGAGCTATACCTCTCAAATGAAGCATTTTTTGGACATTCTTGTGAGACATGAAGTTGTAGAGAATTGAATTTCCTTCAAAACAAGAGATGGTGGAAAAATTTCTGAGAAAGTATGAGAAAGTTATGACCAGTCAAAGTTCTGTTGACTTTTCATCTAGAAACCCTAATTTAGAAAGTTTGACTTTTGGGCAAATCTTGAGTTTTCTTGATGAATCATGATCAACCCTTGATCAAATGATGAATGTAACTTCAAAATGAGGATGTTGACCAAAAATCAAAAGTTTTGACTGTATGTTGACCACTGTTGACTTTTTGTCCAATACAACTGATTTTCAACCATCTGAGCAATTGTCTGAGGAAACTTGACTTGTGAGGCTTGAAACTTGATATGGAGAATCTTTGAAGCATATGAGGAGGCATGAAGACCATTGGGGATGTTGGAAATCCATCTTGACTTGAGAGATGCCAAACCCTAGTTTGGGTTGATTGTCTAGGAGAGAGTTTGTCTAATCAACTCTTGAGGAATCCTTGAGCATAGATGTATGAAATCTCTTGAATAGATGGAGGGCAAATTTTGGGGTATGACAACTGCCCCTGTTCAATCTTCTTATACCGGAGGGTTAGATTGACACGCTTGTCTTTCGCGACCTGGAGGTAGAAGATGATTGAACACTCGAGTACACCTGAAAATTTGCACTCGCTATTGGCTGATGATGCAGGAATGGGCTTACAGATGCCATTTGGAGAAGTTTGAGACTTCGCTGGGGAACGAGTCGTACGCTAGACTCGAGGTTGTCAATAGGAGAGCTGACGGAGATGGGCTTAAGATGCCATCTAGAAAGGTTGATGCTGGGGAGTGAGTCGTATGTTAGACTCTGTAGATGTTCCTGGAACGGAGAGGAGATGGGCTTAAGATGCCATCCGAAGGGAGTCGTACGTTAGACTTCGTGTTCACTTTGAATGAAGTTATTGGTCTGTATCGATTTTTAACCATATATGCAGCATTCTAAAAGTGAAGAAATGTTGACAAGTAGTCGGAGATGGGCTTAAGATGTCATCCAAGGCAACTGAGTCGTACGCTAGATCAGAGTTGTTGATAATAAGGAATCGTAATAACTCTTCGTACGATTACTCGAGGGAGATTATAGTTGGCCGAATGTGGATAGCTTCCTGTTGTGCATCGGTGTTGATCCATTGCTCGTTATCGGAGGATAACCAGGTGGTCTTTCGGATAGTTTTCCGTCGGCGGGCTTAATCCGGACCATCGTCGGAGGACAACCAAGGGCGGTCTTTCGATAGTTTTCCGTCGGTTCGGGGCTTAATCTCGACCTGCTTGCCGGATCATACTGCTTTGGAGAAAACAAGAGAAACTTTGATAGAATATTTGTTAGCTTTATGCAAAGTATGATGCATGAGAGTGTATATGTATGACATATGCATGAAGTATGATTTTTTATGAGAAATGTATGAATGATAAATGTTGTGATATTTCAAAACATATCCATCTTGAAGAAGATGCGGATGCTCTGTTTGAAGATTTCTGACTTCTGCTTGGGGAATTGTGTAGGTGAGAACCCCGCTTTTGAAGGAGAAGAAAGATATCCTGGATTCCTCCGATGCACTATCTGACCAAGTCTTGGGCCTAGATATTGTTGAGGAAGGTAGAGATTGAGAAGCTCGTTGTTGGAGATCTCATAGACCCTGCTGAGGAGAGTCTGGGGGGCAATCTTTTGGGGACCTTGTATGTAGATCCTGCTGAGGAAATTTAGGAGACGCTCTACTGGGGACTCCGAGTGTAGATCTCGCTGGAGAGCATTTGATGGTTGCTGAGAGACCGGGCTAGAAGAGTCTGGAGTCCGTTGTAATCTCTGGCTGGGGAATAAAAAGGTGTATGTTTCATCCGATGCACTATCTGACCAAGTTTCGAGCTTGGATACTGCTGCCGGGGAGAAGGGGGAGGATTGAGACACGTCCGCCGGGGATGAGTACCTTGACTGGGGATGAGGTGTTACTGCTTGGAGACCGATGTAACATTGCTCGGTTGAGTGGAATCACTGCTTGTGGATTAACATATACTCCGCTGGGAAGGTGTGTTGGGAGTGACACCTTTATGCTCTGCGGGGAACTTATTTGGTGACTTTCGTCGTCATCTCAATTTCTGGAACCTGTAGTAAGTACTTTTGCATGTTCACTTTTCGTATGTTTGTGATTAGATTCTTATTGTCAAATGCGTATAGTCATTCAAAGCAAACGTTGGACTTATTGCAAATAACAACAGCAGAAATTGTAAAGAGAAAGAAGCTTGCATTTATTTGAAGGGTGGCGTATGGCCAAGTAGTTTGTACACAAGAAAGGTAAAAAAGCTATGCGGAAACAATCTCGTTAAGTTCCAACTATGCTAGTACTCATATATTTCAACTATCTCATCTTCTTGCTGTCAGTAGAAAGTGAGTAGACTGATCTTCGCCATTTGAATCTTTGAATCCGATAGTAGTCGAAGGTGATCCGAAGAGACATAGTCGCACGCTTAAATCCCTAACTTTTGCCTAGACCGCCTTTCGGTTTTCACCACCGGATACCTTTTTGCCCAAGCCGCCTTTTCGTGTTTTCGACTTGCGGTGTACATGTTTTGTATATATCCTTTATTTTGCCCGAACCTTTTGGTTCGCCAGATGCCCTTATTTTTGCCTAGGCCAGTCGACCTAGCGGGTCTCGTTCATGCGTAGTATTTTTTGACTATGTCTGCGTTCACAGGGTGTGGGAAGTCTTCACCATCCATGGTGCTAAGTGTCATAGCTCCGCCAGAGAATACTGTCTTGACTACAAACGGTCCCTCATAGGTGGGAGTCCACTTGCCCCTGGGATCACCTTGTGGAAGAATGATGCGCTTGACTACTAGATCACCGATTTGGTAGACTCGGTGCTTGACCTTCTTGTTAACTGCTCTGATCATTCGTTTCTGATAAATCTGTCCATGGCAGATGGACGCGAGTCGTTTCTCATCGATCAAGTTGATTTGGTCAAGCCGTGTCTGAACCCAATCATCTTCACCTAGCTCTGCGTCCTGGAGGACTCTGGTTGAGGGTATCTGAATCTCGATGGGTAAGACGGCTTCCATACCGTATACAAGAGAGAAGGGGGTTGCCCCTGTTGATGTTCGCGCTGAAGTGCGATAACCATGAAGAGCAAATGGTAACATCTCATGCCAATCTTTGTAAGTCACTGTCATCTTCTGTATAATCTTCTTAATGTTCTTATTGGCGGCTTCCACTGCGCCATTCATCTTAGGCCGATAAGGAGAAGAGTTATGATGCTTGATCTTGAACTGCGTGCAGAGTTCGGTGATCATCTTGTTGTTGAGATTGGAACCGTTATCCGTGATAATCCTTTCGGGAGTGCCATACCGACAGATAAGATTATGTTTGATGAATCGAGCCACAACATTCTTGGTAACAGATGCGAACGAGGCTGCTTCTACCCACTTGGTAAAGTAATCAATTGCCACAAGGATGAAACGATGTCCGTTGGAAGTCAGGCTTAATTTCTCCACTCATGTCAATGCCCCACATTGCAAAAGGCCAAGGAGAAGTCAAAACATTCAGAGGTACTGGAGGTACGTGTACTTTGTCGGCATAAATTTGGCACTTGTGACAAGATCGAGCATAGCGGTGACAATCAGCTTCCATGGTGGACCAATAGTAACCTGTTCTCAAAATCTTCTTAGCCATGGTGTGTCCACTGGAATGGGTACCAAATTCGCCTTCGTGTAGCTCTTCCATGATACGCATTGCTGTTTTCTGGTCTACACAGCGGAGTAAGCACAAGTCGTGGTTGCGCTTGTATAAGATGTCGTTGCTGAGAAAAAACTTGGAAGCGAATCTTCTCATGAACTTCTTATCATTGACAGATGCCCCTGCGGGATATTCCTGAGTCTCAAGATACCTTTTCACGTCGTAGTACCAAGGTTTTTCTTCTGCATCAAGCTCGTAACAATACGCTGGTTCGTATGCAATTTCAAGAAAAATTCAAATATGTATGAATGTGTATGGCACGATTTGGCTTGTTTTAATCAATACCAATGATGTATTCTTACTCATACTTACCCCCTGAGCACGTTTGGATGGCTGGAAGTGGCTGAGAATGGCTGCAATTTGAAATTCGAATTTTCAAGAATTCTTGAAAAATTTTGCAAGAATAAGGGTTATGCTTGAGCTAGGGTTTCGTCCTTTGTCTTGTGTGTATTGCTTGATATTTATAGAGAGGATTGGAGAGGAAAAAGGAATGGAAAAGATTTGATTTGGAGCATTCAATATTTTTCAAATAAAAATCAAATTTTGAAAGAAATTTGATTTTCTCCTTCAATGCATGATCAAGCACGAACTTGGCAAGTATCTTGGGCTTTCTTGGACATTAAGGAACATATAAAATCAGCCCTTCTTAGAAAAAATATGATTTTCATATTTTATATAATTTAATTTTGAATTAAATGTTCTAAAATTCAAAATAAAATCAATAAAATAGAAAATTGCCATGGTCAAGCATTTATGGGTCAAAAATATTGTCATGAACAAGTTTGGATCAAAAGATTATAGGCCCATTTGAAAAATTTTGCAATTTGACCAATATGTCCTTTTGTGCAATTGTCCAAAATTGCCCAACTTCTGAATAGTGTATCTTGCTCATTTTTTCACATTTTTGAGAGTTCTTGGACTTTTTGGAAAGCTCTAAGAGTCCTCTAAGCAATGTCTTTGGTCTCATCTCAATTGGAGTTACCATTCTCAATATATCTTCAAATCAAAAAGTTGACTTTTTGTTGACTTTGAAAATGACCTGTAATGTTTTGAGCTATACCTCTCAAATGAAGCATTTTTTGGACATTCTTGTGAGACATGAAGTTGTAGAGAATTGAATTTCCTTCAAAACAAGAGGTGGTGGAAAATTTCGAGAAAGTATGAGAAAGTTATGACCAATCAAAGTTTCGTTGACTTTTAATCTAAACCCTAATTTAGAAAGTTTGACTTTTGGGCAAATCTTGAGTTTTCTTGATGAATCATGATCAACCCTTGATCAAATGATGAATGTAACTTCAAAATGAGGATGTTGACCAAAATCAAAAGTTTTGATCAGATGTTGACCACAGTTGACTTTTGTCCAATCAACCGATTTTCAACCATCTGAGCAATTGTCTGAGGAAACTTGACTTGTGAGGCTTGAAACTTGACATGGAGAATCTTTGAAGCATATGAGGAGGCATGAAGACCATTGGGGATGTTGGAAATCCATCTTGACTTGAGAGATGCCAAACCCTAGTTTGGGTTGATTGTCTAGGAGAGAGTTTGTCTGATCAACTCTTGAGGAATCCTTGAGCATAGATGTATGAAATCTCTTGAATAGATGGAGGGAAAATTTTGGGGTATGACACATTGTTTATGAAAATTACGTCAAATATGTTATATAAATTCGTGTTATCATCTACCATATTTGAAAGCACTTTCATAGGATATAATATATTTTTATCTCCTCATAGGTTCAAACAGAACATCAATTCGATACTCGGAACACAAGATATGAATTTCCGAAGTTATTCGAAAATGCGAACACCGACGTCATGTAACGACATATATCACAAACCTTACGATAACATCAGAACAAAATTTCATTATACCAGTACCCACACTTACCATCCTTGAAATCATACTCATCTCTTCGCATTTCTGACCCTGACTCGCGATTCAAAACATTCCAACAACTTCAACAACATTTACAATCACTCATAAGGATTCCACGACACCATCTACAACAATATGTCACTCTATCACCATTCAAACGTCTACATCTTACGCATGGTCTACTCAACTGACAACTTAATAGTCCACCAGCAGCGCTGAGACACCACAACTTTCTAAATTACATCTTCTAAAAATTATACTGGTTGCTTAAAAATCACATCCAAAAACATCAGGGATTTACACTCTACTCGTATATCAACAACCGTTACATTTCTCCTCATTCTTCGAGAAGTAAACATCAACAGTGTTTGATCATCCTCCTTCAAGACGCTCCAACTTTATTAACAATAAACTCTTGAATCCATGTAACCTTCAGATTCAGGAAACAACAAAACTTCAACAATACTTGCACTGTCACCATCAACAGCATACTGAACCAACATCTTACAGCCGCAACACATCCTAGAAGAAAAGCTTCTCCCCCACTTATATTTAAACCTACTATTGCGTATAATCTATTGGAAAGCAACCAAGCACCGACAGTGTTCCACATGCTTGTCGCATACTGAGGAACAAACAACATTAGACAACTTGGTCGGACGGACCGACCTCCTCTAATACCAACTTGTAACACCCCAATTTTACCCGACAAATATTATAAAAATCAGAGTAATAAAATTTCTTAAAAATAATTGGAATGCTATAACTCAACTTAAAACAACAACCTTTATCATAGATACATAACACTTTTTAAATTTGGATGAACCGAAACAACATATTTAATCTTTAGAACAAAAGACTTTATTTCTTAAGCAGCGGAATCACAAAATTCAACATGAATGACATAACATCTTTATCCAACTTATAAAACTTAGAAGCAACAAATACTTTCATATAGACAACATGATATTCAACAACAAAATCAAAACAACAATAAAACAACTAGCGTTCATGCCCCCCGAGTGTTACGTATCAGAGCAACGACATCGACTCGAACTAATAAAGGTAAACAAACTTCATTCTGGATTACCTGCATGTTACCCACGTAGAGGCAACATATCAACAAAAGGGGTGAGATATCGAACAATATAATAGGACGTATGATAAACAATATATTAGAATCAGTCCATGTAAAATTACCATTTCACAGCTTTAAACAACATCAATCACAACATAATTATCAACTATTATAACAACAACAATTTATCAACACAAAAACTCAAATATGCAACATGCAATGCGACTCGTACAATGCACATGCATGTGGTACCAATGGAGCATAACTTCCAACTTAGAAATGGAGTAAAACTTTCAACGTAAAATTGGAGCAAAACTCCCAACGTAATAATCTGCCAATTAATAGAGGCATCAATAAGGCATAAGCCTTCAACTTAATATTTTGCAAGTCCAGGCCAACTTACAGAGCATAAGCCCCCAATATGTCATGCTATGTATGCAACAATAGTAACTACAATATCAACTTTTTCAACAACAACACAACAACAATTATTCAACTTCGGCTTAACAACAATTCAACAATAACTTAACAATAATTCAACACTGGTCATAGGCCTACAACTTGACATTGGCAATAAATAGAGGTAACACAATGTTGGCTTAAGCCTACATCCTAATAATTGAAAATCAACGGAAGCAATACAACATAATTCATCACCTGTAAACTCACATATTACACAAGATATGCAATACAACACATCAATCAAAATGTACTACAAATACTCCGCGAAATTATTCGGGAAACTAAACTATTTCCGGTTAATTAATCTTCCGCTAAATTATCAACATTGCTATTTTCATTTACTATCTGCTAAATTACTAACTTATGCTACAGGCACATCGGCTCTGCTAATTAATAATTCTGCTACTAAATTTATATACATTTAATATAATTAGGTACTATGTCTCTAAAACTAGAACCATCACCGCTAATTAATTCCAAGACTCAAATGCAACTCAATTGTTTATCTCCAACTCAAACTCCTAAAAATATCATACTGACAATATTAATTATTATTATTCTTAGGAAATATTATTATTATTAATAATTCATAAATATATGTAGTTATTCTTACTATTATTATATATATTATGTTAGAACATTAATTATAAAGCCATGCCCCGCAACACAACATTTTGTGCTCCTCATCACACATCTTGTGTGGCCCTCCTTACACTACAAGACAAAATATGGAATTAGTTAAGTATGCAACAAGAAGGAAACAAGCCATGGAAGAAAAAGGAACCAGTTTGGCCCCCACCTAAAGGTGTGCTACTCGACACACCCTCCTCTCCCATACATAAGGTCGGTCGGAACCCCTCCTCCACCACCAAGCATGCTGGTCGACATGCTCTTGTGCCCTTCGGCACGCCTAAATTTCTCTTGTGACATTAACCACACACCTGCCCTCGACACAGGCCATCTTCCACATCAACACAATGCAGTTTCCTTTGTATTTTTCCTTCCATCGACTACTAGATATTAATTCTCACAACACATAATATTATAGCAACCAGAACAACTTTTAATTTCCAACGACTGTATCAATTCTACCACAAATTATTATACCAACAACTCATGAATAATTTCAACACAGTAAGACAACATAAATTCTCAAAATCAGAAGCAACATAAAAATGCAGGGAAAATTCACACAACCAATTCCCACATAAAATTCACCATACAACCAATTAGAGAGTTAGAACCCCACCCTTACCTTGGATTGAAGGTCGCTCTAAGGTTTTCTGATTGAATCCTAGCTTTGGTGCCTCTTTCCCACTTTTTCTCCTTCTGCAACTTCTCTCACGATCAAACTCCAAGGCTTCTCTTATTTTGTAATTAACCTAATTTCCATATGTTTATCTCAAGCTTATAACTTCTACTGATTCTGTTAGTTTTGTTGGGCTTAACTACTACACCCCCACCTTTGCTATATATCACCTTTAACTTAAGCCCATAAAGTAATTCTACGTCCATGATAATATAATTTCTAATACTAATACTACTAAGTAACTCAACAAATTAGAAACTTAAGAACTTAATCAGAACATAATACAACATATTAACAAATAATCCAAACAATAATTTAATTAAATAATTAATTAAATTAACGGGCATTACACATCTTAGCATAGGCGTGAACATTCCCATTTTGTATAGCTTGTTAGATACCATCAGATTGCGAGTGGATATTCTTTATATGCGCTTGGCCTCGTTGGCGTCCTCAAGCAGGATCCCCTGCGTTAGATATTCAATTATTTGACACATTCAACCGATGGTACACTCTATTGACATGGATTCTTCCTGCTCTATACTTGGATTTTCTAAGATCTCTTGTATCACCATGTTGTTCAACCCTGGTCCCTTAGTACTGGAAAGTCGGGCTAATACATCGGCGCATACATTATCCTCCCTGGGAATGTGATTGATCATGAATTTTGTGAAGGTTTTTGACAGAGCTTGTGCTATCCGGAGATATTTCACTAGTGGTGAATATTTCGTGTGGTGTTCTCCCTTCATCTGTCTTACAATCAACTAAGAATCGATGTTGGCACTTAGGTGACTAATACCCACTTCTTTAGCTAATTTCATTCCTTATATGAGGGCTTCATACTCTGCCTGGTTGTTGCTATCCTTGAAATTTGAAGCTCAAGGAGTATTCTAGAATAGTCACCAGACCCTTCGAGGAAGACCCCGACCGCACTTCCTTTGAGGTTGGAGGAACCGTCCATGTGGGTAATCCACTTACTCGGAGTGAACTCGATATCATATTTTGATTGCTCTACAACCCATATGACCATCCTTCCAACAAAATATGGATTCTTCAGTATTTGTTTGATAGGGTAGTTGGTCCTCACAGTTATTGGGTGACCCTGAAAGTAATGTCTCAATTTTCTCGCCGATACAACTAGTCCCAACGCTAGCTTCTCAATCTTCTGGTATCGCAACTCGGCTCCTTTTAGAACCCTGCTAGTGAAGTATACCGACCTTTCCACTTCATTTCCTTCCTAAATGAGTACCGAACTCATGGCTTTCTCGGAAACTTCCAGATATAGAATTAGAGGTGCATTTTATTCTAGTCTCGTCAGGATTGGTGGAGATGATAAGAAGTGCTTTACCTCTTGGAAGGCTTCCTCTAATGCCACCGTCCATTCGAACTCTTGTGACTTTATGAGGGTTATGAAGAAATGAATTGCCTTGTCTCCAGAGCATGACATGAATCATGATATGGCAGATAACCTTCCCATTATTTATTAAACCTCCTTATTTAATGTCAGGCTGCGTATGTCAATGATTTCCTCACACTTATCCAGATTAGCTTCTATTCCCTAATTTGTGAGCATAAAGCCCAAAAATTTGACGGCTTGCAACCCAAAGATACATTTGTTGGGGTAGAGCCTTGTGGTGTATTGTCTTATGGATTCAAATGTTTCTTTCAAGTCCATCACATGTTATTTTCCAACCACGGTCTTGACGACTATGTCATCTACGTATACTGCAAGATTCCTGTCGATTTGAGTGGCAAATACCCTGTCCATTAACCGTTGGTAGGTAGCCTCCGTGTTCTTCAGATAAAACGAAATTACCTCATAGTAGTAGTTGCTCCGATCTGTCATGAAGGCGGACTTTGAAGCATCAACCAGACTCATACGAATTTGATTATATTCCGAGTATTTATCCATAAAGCTGAGGAGTTTGTACCCCGAGGTTTCATCAATGAGCCGGTGTATCTGCAACAAAAGATATGGATCTTTCGGGCATGCTTTATTAAGATCTGTGAAGTCAACGTACGTGCACCATTTTCCAGTTTTCTTCTTGACTATCACCACATTGGCCAACCAATTAGAATATTTAACTTATTTAATAAAGCTGACGTCGAGTAGCTTCTCGACCTCATCTTTTGTAGCCTTATTCTTTTCTTCTCCTCCCTTCCTCTTCTTCTATGATATCCGTTTGGCAACTGGATCCAAAGCTAAATGGGGACACATGAAATTAGGATCTATCCCGGACATATCTGAAGGCTTCCAAGCGAATAAGTCTATATTATCCTTTAATAGCTCCACGGTCCTTGTTTCTTCATCCCGAGAAAGGTTGCATCCTATGTAGGTTATCTCAGAGGACGTGGTGCCGATTTGAACATTCTTTGTTTCATCGTGGGGTGAAAGGATTTCTTCCTATGTGTCATCCCTAGGATCCATGTTGATCATGTTGACCTTTATCTTACAAGTTTTTTCAGGATCTTCGGATTGTATCTTCTTCTTCTTCTTCAGATTTAAGCTATCTTTGTAGTATTTCCTGGCCAGTCCCTGGCCGCCCCGTGGCCTCTCTTCACCACCCTTACGCGACCATTCCCTAAGGGATATTTCATGGTGAGGTATGGCGATCCGTCTTGGTTTCATGTACCTCTTCAACACCTTTTCCCTTATTTTGGGAAGGTTTATCCTGATCTGAGTCTTTTCGTCGAGCGCCACTTTTGCCCGGTCAGGGTTTTACCGCCTTTGACATAAGTCAGTAGATTTCCAATCTGTATCAGTTTCTCAATTTCCTTTTTCAGTTGCAGACAGTCATCGGTATGATGTCCCTGAAATCGATGGTAGTTACACCAACCCCCAACACCATCTCCTAGAACGACATCGACATGCCATTTACGGAATGGCTTTGGGATCAATATCAGGTGTGCTACCTTCTTTAGGATCTCACTTTGTTGGGCATTTAGTGGTATCCCTTCGTCGCCTACGTTAAACGGGCACCTGTTAGGTTTTTGAGTTGCATGTTTTTGACTATTGCCTCGTTCTTGATCCCTTCTCCTTGGCCCGACTTCTTTCTGGTACGTCCCTGGTTTGTATTTCCTGGGTGCTCTCTTCGCCTTTTATGTAGCATTTCACCCTAGTGATAATTTCATTCATGCTGGAGTCAGGCTTCTGGACCAAAGATTTATTGAATTGTCTTGCCCAGAGGCCGTGTTGGAATGCTCCAATGAAAAGCTCTTGATTTGGGTGAGACACTTTGATGGTTTCATATTTAAACCAGGCTAAGTACTTCCGAAGGGACACTGTTGCACCTTGCCAGACGTTGAATAATGAGGTCGTGGACACCTTACCGTGCTTGTTGGCGGAGAAGTGTTGAACTAACTTCTTCATCAAGTCTGAATAGCTTTCCACGGACAATCGCAACAGGCTCATGTACCATAAGAGGGCCACATCCTTGAAGGTACCAACCATCAATTTGCACTTCAGGGAATCCATGGAACATATTATTGCCAGTTGATTGTTAATGGAGATAACGTGCTCTTGAGGATCAGTCTTGCCATCGTAAAATGTCAATGACAATGATTTGAAGTTCTTTGGGACTTGGTCATCCCAGATAGCCAGAGATAGCAGTTTGGGCTCCAAAAGCTCCTCTTCTGTACCGTCGCCCACCACGTTTCTTTGGAGTAGGTCTGTGATGCTATCTTGCAGAGTTTCATTCTGTTGTCTGAGTGCCTCTACCATGGCTAGCAGTTGTGCCATATCTGGTGGATCTTCTAGAGACGACATTCTGCAAATCACGTATTAGAGTGCGGCCTGGGAATAATTTTACCAAGGCCCCATATTGGGCACCAATGTTCTTATGTAGAACTATAATCCGACCGGCTACCTCAGAGATTAGTAAGGTGAGCTTACCGAAGTAAGTTTATGGTATGATAGGGGGATTTGGGAGCTAAGCCGGTGATGCGCGTGTCCCAAGATGAATGTCTTGTTTATCCCTCGTGCGAGAGCCCCTTATATAGTGTATCTTAGAGTCATCAAAAGCCTCATTTAACGAGTGACTCTTGAGTTTCATAACTCATGTAACCACATCCTTCGCCCTGAATGATGGAGTCAAGGTCGTATAACGTTGTAGTTATTGTGCCGCCGCCGATTACAAGCATTAATGAATTGAGTTGCTGGGTAGCTACCATTCATATGCTTCCCAGCTAACTACCCTATCCGAAACCGTGATGGTGCTGACTTGCTAACCGAAGTACTTTGATCTTAGTCCAGCTTCTGTATTATTTTCGTAATGTACAATTATATATATAGGGTCGTCTCAAGTTCTTTGGAGGCCCTGTGTAGGCTAGTCAAAATTTAGCATCAACAAAACAATTAGAGGTACTATATAATCACTATTTAACCTGACAAATATTTTATGAAGTCACATTTAGCATAAGTTAATTTTAAAAATTTTGAAGCCCTGTGCTATGGGCCACCTTGCACGCCCTTAAAGACGACCCTATATATATATATATATATATATATATATATATATATATATATATATATATATATATATATATATATATATATATATATATATATAGAGAGATCAATTACACCGAAGAGTTACACCATGATACACCGCCAACGTCACCAGATATTTTTTAAAATCAACTGTTGGATTGAAACATATCATCATATAAATCATACCTATAAAGTTTGAGATTAATCTATAATGATTTACTGTGTCATTGAACTACATCAAAATTAACGTTATATGAAAGTCCATTTTGACGTTAATCTTTGGATATCTTGATCGTATAGTAAATCATTATAGTTAAATCTCAAACTTTATAAGTATGATCTATATGATGGTATGTTTTAATCCAACGGTTGATTTTAAAAAAATTAATCCGAAGTGACGTTTTTGAGCGAGTGTAACTCATGATATAACTCTCCAAGTGTAATTTGATCCCTCCTCATATATATATATATATATCTATATTAATCTCAAACTTTATAAGTATGATCTATATGATAGTATATTTCAATCCAACGATTGATTTTAAAATATATTAATCCGAAGTGACGTTTATGAGCGAGTGTAATTCGTGGTGTAACTCTTCGGATGTAATTGATCTCTCCTATATATATATATATATATATATATATATATATATATATATATATATATATATATATATATATATATATATATATATATTATTGTCTACTTAATCAACAACCAAACTGTTAATAAATTTAATATTACGGAAAATTTTATATTATAACTAAAACAAGTTCTAGATTATTTTTAATTTATTTTCAACTGAGAAAAGAGATTCAAAATCTGACAAACATAGTTATATATTTCAATATATTAAATTGTTGAATAAATAACACGTGAAATAACGCCTAAGAATTGTAAATCAATATAATAATTACAAATTAATAACCCCACGTGCTTCCTTCATGGATGTCAAGTGTTGAACAAAATAATTCTATAAACAAAGAAACTGTTGCTATATATAAATAGTAATAGATTGAAGTGTATCTCATTCCAACTTTAAGTAGTGTATATGTGCTTCCCCAATCACTTTGAGAATCCCAATCATGTTGTTTTCTACCACCAAAGATTCAGAGTTTGCATATTTAGAACACATTCAACAATACCTTCTTCGCCATGATTCCAATTTCCTCACATCATATCAAAATTTCCAAAGCCCAAACAATAATTCAAACACAACTGCATCTCCACGTCAAGTGAACGCGCCTCCCACATGGAAGCGCTACCGGGGTGTGAGGCGTAGGCCGTGGGGGAAGTTTGCGGCCGAGATTAGAGATCCGAAAAAGAAAGGTGCTAGGGTTTGGCTTGGTACTTATTTAACTGAAGAAGAAGCTGGTATGGCTTATGATAAAGCTGCTTTTAAGATGCGTGGCCAAAAGGCCAAGGTCAATTTTCCCCATCTTATTGGCTCTGACGTGTATACGCCAGAGCCAAAAAGAGAGATGACTTTGAAACAAGAATCGCCTGAAATTTCTTTTTCGTCCACAGATAGCTGTGAGTCCTTATCACAAGGTTCAAAGAGGAAGAAGAGCATGGCTAATTTACTTAACAAATTAGCCAAGAATAGAAGCCAAGCTATGGTGGTTGAAAGTGTAATGGCTCCACAAGGAAATGCTGTTGAGCAATGGTTGAATGAGTTGAATGATTGCTCTCTAATGTGGTGCTTCTAGTGGTGTATGTTTGTTTATTTTGATTTTTCCCTTTCTGAATATCTTAAGGTTTGCTTTTTGCTGTGAGTTCAGCTGCTCCTAATAAGTTTAAGATAGTTTTTGCATTACCTTGATGAAATTCAATGGGTGATGTTTATGTAAAATTACGACTATGTTGTAATATTTCCAGCAGGCGTTTCTTTGGATATGTTGTTAAATAGAAAAGTGATGTTTAATTATTCACAATGTCAATTTATCTTACTTTTAGTTTGTAGATTTATTTTGGTCTAGAGTGGTGGTTTTTCTTTGCAGCTTCTGCTAGACAGATTTTTGTCAGGGAAAACTTGTTTGAGCAGTAGGTTATTGTCGATCTATAAGGGATTTTTGGTCTCTTTTGTTACAATTAAACTTGAATCAACCTCTCATTTGTTCGCCAAGTGCAACCTAACTTCAAGTGTTTGGTATAGAATATTTAGGTGGTTGAATTTCGTTGGTTTTTTCGTGTCGGGTTCAAAAACTCATATTTAAACGTGTTCTAATTTTATTATCCAAGCTGAGTCCTGTCTGGATTACCTGACCTTAAATGGATTCGATCCTAAACGGATCTATTTTTAAAAAAATATATTTTTTTTCATATTTGTTTAAAATAATCATACAATTCCATGCAATAATAATTGTATGTAGATTAAATTTCATGAATAATCCAAAATTATTAAATGTATATCTTTTTGTTTAATTTTTTGTATGGTAAATTAGGAAGAGATAATTTCAAATTATATTAAAATTTTAAAAAAAATCGGGTCAACGGGCTACCCATACGGGCCGACCCATATTTTTTAGGATTTTTTTGGAACAGACTAAAAAAAATCCAAAAATAAATAGGCTCAACAAATAAGAGACACCCTAAGTTTTTCCAGATCTAATGGATCGGTCCATGGGATTCAACCCATTTTAACAACTCTACTTTTGTCACTTGTCTCATTTCTTTTATATTAGTGGATTTTTTCACACACACACACACACACACACACACACACACACACATATATATATATATATATATATATATATATATATATATATATATATATATATATATATATGAAACTCTTGGACTTCACTCATTTTAACAACTCTACTTTTGTCGCTATCGCATTTCTTTCGTATTAGTGGATTTTCCACACACACACACGTGTGTGTGTATCTATATACATATATATATATATATATATATATATATATATATATATATATATATATATATATATATGAGGAGGATTAATTACACAGTTACACTTCAGCAAAAATCACTGGATTAATATTTTTTAAATTATCTGGATTGAAACATATCATCGTATAGATGATACATATAAAGTTTGAGATTAATCTATAATGATTTACTATGTCATTGAACTACATCAAAATTAACGTTATATGAAAGTCCATTTTGACGTTAATCTTTGGATATCTTGATCGTATAGTAAATCATTATAGATTAATCTCAAACTTTATAGGTATGATCTATATGATAATATATTTCAATCCAACGGTTGATTTTAAAAAATATTAATCCGAAGTGACATTTTTGAGCGAGTGTAACTCATAGTGTAACTCACGTGTAATTTGATATATATATATATATATATATATATATATATATATATATATATATATATATATATATATATATATATATATATATATATATATATATATATATATATATATATATATATATATATATATATGCTCTAAAAGAAAAAGGCTTAAATACACTTTTGGCCCCCTATATTAATTTTCTAAACATTTTAGTTTCCTTATAAAAAAATCAATTATTAGGTCCCCCAATATCGTATTTTATGTTTTTTTTGAGGTCCCCCATAACAAAATAGTCTAATTTGCATAGCATTGAAATTATGAGGTGACATTTTTTAATTGTTGTCAAGTCATTAAAAATAGACCCAAAAATATATATTTTAGAATTAAAATTTATAATATATAATTTCTAAATAAATATTTATAAACAAAAATAACTAAAATAATTAAAAACGTTTAATTATTATTAAAAAAATTTTAAAAAATAATAACAATAATAATAAATTTTTAAATATTTATAATGACGTGACATCAATTAAAAAAATGTCACTTCATAATTTCAATGCCACATATACAAATTAGACTATTTTATCATGGGGACCACTAAAAAAACATGAAATATGATATTGGGGGACATAATAGTTGATTGTTTTTATACAGGGACTAAAATATTAAAAAAAAATTAATATAGGGGAACCAAAAGTACATTAAAGCCAAAGAAAAATATAATATTTATTTTGATAGTGTAACTTCAAAATAACTTTTTTGGCATTTTACAATCAAAAGAATATACTCCTCTATTTTCATATATAAACATTTATTGTATTTTTTATTTTTATTAAAGATTCACAAATATTTTTTTAGTCCTGTTTCGTTCTGTAACCAAAATTAAAGATAAGTTGGTGCTGCAAAATTCTGAAGTAGTTGTGTTAATCTTCAATATGACGATGCAGAGGTACATCTGCAAGATTAGCACTCTAACGTCTAAGTCAATTTAGAATTTAAGATAAGTGTAGTGAAAAGCTGAGATTCAAAAGTGTACCTTGTATTTTGCGTGAGATGACTTTATACCTTGGTGAAGTGGCAAAAACCACGAGTGTAAGCTATTGAATTGACTCAATTCGAAAACAATAAACAGAGTCGCCACCACACTTTTATTTTATTCAATGGATTAGAAAAAAGAGTGAATACAATCCTAAAAAAAGATCAGAGATTTGGGACCCGGGGTTAGTTATGCAAAGGGAAGGTGTTAGGCACACAAAGCATCTACGGTACTCCGTAGGAACTTTTTAAATTTTTTTGTATATGTGTGCTAAAAAGCTATATGTGTACAAAATGGATGGTGGGGGGAAGAAAAGAAGTATTTTTTATAATTTTTGATTTGATGGATCTTCTAATGAGTTCCAGGCCTACATACCAACAATGTGCAATGTTGAAATCAAAACCCAATGTAGTTTGGGTAAAAAAAGACTAAAGTTGTGTGTTGGTTGATTTTAAGAAAATATTTTTTAAGAAGAAAGCCACAATGGGCTCAAAAAGTTTGAATGACGTTATGTGTTTTTTAGTCTTAACAAAAAGAAGTCAAAGTATTATCAAATGAATTGAAAGTTTATTAAGAAAACAAGTTTGAAAATACATGGACCTAAGTCCAAGTTTTTTATGAAAGCGGTTCGAGTTTGGAAAACAAGAATCCTTTGAAAAAGAGGGACGATTTTGAAAATTAAAGAATATGGGAGGAGATGAAGAGGCTAACCTAAGTGCATAAAGTAAAAGGTAAGGATAAAGAAATATCTAACCGGGTGAGAAAGCTAGTACTTGAGATCAAAAGCCAATACCATATCCCATTCTTTGGATTTCCACACAAGCAACAAATAACCAGACAAAAAAACAAGCTTCGAATCAATCAATGGCTTAGGTGAATTCATGTCTCAAGAAAAACGGGCAGAGTAACGACTGTATTTGAAGGAAATCCACTCTTAATCGAGTATAAACGGAATAACCTGCATACAAATATAATAACCAAGCAAAACAGAATAACACCAAGATCACTGAAATCTCTGAGTTGAGGTAGGGGCCCTAATCCTAAGTCCAAAGGTCAAACTCTGAGCATAGGGATAATAACCAAGTCCGATTAAAAGTTTTTTATGTTTAGGTTGAATTATTAGGTATTTTAGAAAAGGAAAATAAATCTCAAGTGAGCAAATTCAAAGTGACAAAAATAAGTAAATTGCTCAAGCGAGCAAAGAAAAAATGACATGAAATGTAAATGTTAAAAGTAAAGTGCATAAAGTAAAGAGCGAAAAAATGAAAGCGAAAAAAATAAAGGCATAAATATAAAAAAGCTTAAAGTAAAGTTAATTGTTAGTAATTAGTCGTTAGCAAGGTGATCATCTTGAAGCTTGCGCATGAAGACTTTTCAGAAGCTTGATAGAATCAACGTGACCACACGACAAGTTTCAATTGCTTTTTGTCAAGTATATCACCGAAGAGTCAATTGTTAGTAAGGCTAGCAAGGTGACCATCTTGAAATTTGTCAAGATATCAACAGTTTTGGAACAATCACCATTTGATCAAAGATAAATTGAGAATTTCAATTGGACAAGGTTAGTGACAACTTTCCAAAAGCTTGATTAAAAAATCATAGCGACCACACGACAAACGTCACAAGTGTTGAACCAAAATCAAAGCTCAAGTCATCTTTTAGGACTTCTATTTGAACATTAAAGCTCATGCCACCAATAGATCATTTCTCCGATTCGGAACTAAGATAAAAAAAGAATAAGATGGAGAAGAAGAAACAAGCTCAAAGTCAACAATGCATGAGATGAATTTATTCGGTCTAACTTCGTCAAAATCAACCAACTATTTTGGTGGATTTGACAAGAGGCCTATCAACACCCAAGTTCCGTTGATGTTGAGGGAGCCCGTGACTCCAAATAAGCCCAAAAATCAACAAAGTAAAAAAAGAAATAATGCAATTAAAAGAAAACAAATAAAATGTAATTTGAAATTAGATTATTTAGTTGGATTTTATTGACGAAATGCATAAATAGTATTCATACATCAAAATAAAATTCTAAGAAAATTATGTAAAGTCAAACAAAGGTCAACAAGTGTTGACAAAAATTTCCAGAATTTTTAAAAGTCAGAAACTATTTTTTTTAAAATAAAATAAAAGGTGAACTAAACCAAAAATTGTAAAAATAGAAAAAATCAGAAATAAAAATAAAATGAGGTCACCGATATTTGTCAAATGACCATTAAATCCTTCCATAATGTTTTTAGAATTTTTAAATGTCAAAAAGTATTTTTAAACAATTAAAAACATCAAATAAAAGAGAAAAATCATAAAAAATATCAAATCTGAAAATGAAATTATGAAAAAATAAAAATAAGAAAGATAATATTTCAAAATATTTTTGTGAACTTTTTCATAATTTTTGAGTCAAAAATGAATTTTCTATGATTTTTTGAAGTTTAAAACATTTAAAATATAAAATCAGAAAGTAAAATAAAAGCAAAAAAATATGGACCATCAGATCACAGTCAAAACACGTTAGTAAGCTAATCCAATGGATCAGACACGTTGTGCTTGATATGGACCTCCTTGGTTTTCACACCGGATTACAAATTAAAAAAATAAATAAAACAAGAAATAATGTCATGCGTTGGACCGAGTCTGACTCCCAAAAGTAATCAGATTCAAGGGATCCTATTACGCGTGCACGATGCAACCAACACACCAGATTAAGTTTGAAAAAATTACATGTCACACTTTCATTGGTTGAAGACAGGCACGTAGGTCGTCTTCAACCTCCAGCCATCTTCAATTTGCGTTTCACAAAGTGTGAAATAAATATCTCAGACCGGTACCATTCGCTTCGTCTCTTCAAGACGATTCTAATGGTACCATCGCGGAAAATTTATTTCACCTGTACCATGATCAATTTGAGAAAAAACATGAAAATAACGAGCACTTGTTTTCAGAAATTAAGAGTCAATTCTCAATAAAAATGCAAACGATGAAGATCACAAGGATCGGGGATACGAGGAGAATGCAATAGCACTTAGTTTGAAACGATTTGGTCACGAATCCTACCTGAACAAAATTCACTTTCAGAGCTCTGAAACTTGATTTTGATAGCACGATTTAGGGAGTTTCAAGGCATGATTCTTGTTTTGTTAGCTTCAGTGAAGTTCAAGGAAGAAGAATGTATGGTTAATTTCAGAGTGGAATGACTTTAAGAGTGAAAACAGAGTTGCAGAAATGTGAGGTTTGGAGTGAGTTTGCCACCGATTTTATAGCTCTCAAAGCTTGAGGAAATGAGTAAGGAATGATCCTTTATTTATAGGAGAGTGAATGGTGATGAAAATGAGAAGGAGTTGTGGTGAAATCGTGCAAACCAATTTAATCTGTGTATTGTGAAATGTGTGACATGCACATGATCAAAACTCAGCCAAATCATGCGTTTCAACCCTCTAATCAAACTTTGAAACTTTTTTAATCATGTTTAACCCAAAAACGCGCATCAATTTGGTCATTAGAAGCCACATCATGTAAAACAAAATCTGACTTCAAACAAAAATTCAGTTTCATGATGCCCTATTTGCAGCCATGGTTCTCATTACTCAGGGACCTTTATGATGTCATCTTGGACTCTTTGGAAAGCTGAGGTTGCATACTTTGCAATGTGCTTGGAAATGTATCATTTGACATATTGAGCTAGAAGTTGTGCTCCTTTGAAATCATGAAAAATCATCTGATTTTCTACACTCAGAAAAAATTCTAAGTCTTTCAAAAAAAAAGACTTATAATCTTTTCAATCTAAACATGGCCTTCCATTCAAAATTTGCTTTTGACTTTCAAAGATGATATGAAATAGACCTCTCAAGGAACACTTTGCAAAACGAATAAACCAAAAACTCCAAAAATTGAGAAAGTTATGGCCTTTTGAAGTTAGTGAAAAATCATGAAATGACCTATAATCTTTTGACTTCTTCAAGCAACTTCCAAACACTTTCAATCTTTAAAACTTGTACGAAGATAAAGTTCACATCCTCAAGATTGTTGTGCAAAAATAATGACCTCAAGGTGATAAATGATGATCAAGATACAATCTCTTGAAGTTGATTGATAAAAAAAATTGAGAAATTCATCAAAGACTTGTAATCTTTTGACTTCTTAGGCAAATTTCCAAGAATTTTCTCTTCCTACCAATTGAACTAAGTTGTATTAGACATCCTTAGGTTCATTGTGAAAGAATAATGAGCTAAACAATATAAGGGATGAACAAGTTATGATCCTTTGAAGTCATAAAAGTAGATGAAGTATCAATCTAGAGAGTTTGCAATCATAGACCTCCAAAACAATCTTCTCGTCAACTAAAATCCTTGGATCAAAGAATATTAATATTATAAGTCCTTATGTGTGGTTGTATCTTGCATATAACATGGATAATTTGAAAATGATTTACTCTCTCGCTAACACGTAAGGAATCAAACTTGGTTCCTTAAGCCAGTTCGTTACACCTTCTCCTACAAATTTTCACCTACCCTTATTGCCAAGGGCACTACAACTCCTCACTAGGTCGACCAACTTATAGTGGTTTCTCGGTTAAATCAACTTATGAGAGAATGGTGGAAGGGGTCATTCGAAATTGGATGTTGGACTCCGATTGTCTTTTGGATTTGAACAATTTATGGAAGACGAAAGCTCCAAGTAAGGTTCTCATCTTTGGTTGGGGGTTGATTTTGAATAGGCTCCCTTATAGGAATAAATAGGTTAAGTGGAGGTCCATTATATGCTTTTCCATTGTATTTCAATGAAGAAGAGGACGTGGGTCATCTTTTTAGTTCTTGTGAGTGGCTCCAAATTGATGTTTTCTCTTTTGTGGGTTCCATAATTGCATTTGATTTAGGCTGGTTAATTGCTCGTCTTCATGCTTTGTTGATTTCGTGAAGTCCCTTTTTGCATTTAATTTAGGCTGGTTAATTGGTTTGATATGTTGGACTATTTAGACTTGTAGAAATGATATTCTTTTTAATAGAGGTCTATTATGTAAGTTTGATGCCGTAAGAATGACTAAATTTTTATTTTGAAAATTGTTTATATCATTTTTTAATATAGGAGATGATCTTGTTTGGTCGGATTTAGGACTTCCACTAGAATATCGTAAGTAGTGGATTTTCTTGGTTAAATTGGTGTTTTACTTGTTATTCTCTTTCTATTTTGTACCATTGAGTTTGACACCCTATACTAGTTAATTGATTTCCCTATGTTCTAGTTAATTGATTTCTTTTGCTTATAAAGAAAATAATAATGTTAATTGATAGTTACAAATGGTGTACACTTAATATACTAGTTTTAAAACAACATCTTATCTCACTACAAGAAAAATGCTCCCCAGCGACATATATTAGCGACGTGGTTATCACGTGAGTAAAAAACTTAGTTGCGACGTGATAACCACGTCACAAAATATTTTAATATTAAAAACCCTGAACCAAAAGCAAGTCAGAGTTTATTTTTTTTAAAAAAAAGCTGCGACGTGATGTACACGTCGCTACAGATTAAGAAAATTTAATTTATATAAAGTCAGACACGTTTACTTGGAGGGAGTTGAACTGTTTTTTTGAAATTTGGTAGTGACGTGATAACCACGTCGCTACTTTTAAGGGGGAAATTAAAGCTGATTGGTGACAGGGTGGCAGTTAGAAAATAAAGTATATATCCGTTGGGTGTGTAGCGACGTGAGTATCACGTGGCAAAGTTGCGACGTGACAGTCACGTCTCTACTAGTTGTTTAAATTTCCCAAAAACAACTCACCCATTACATCCATCAGTTTTGTTTTTCATCTTCTTCTTCGTTTCTTCTTCCTTTCTTCTTCTTTTGTTCTTCCTTTCTTCTTCCCCTGCTGGCCTCCATCTTTATCCCTAAATTCCCATAACAAATTTTTTTCATCCCAAATTGTTGAAGAAGAACAAGGTAATTAGATGTTAGTAATTTTTTTTTTTAATTTTTTCGTTATTTATTATACTGGATGGTAAATAATATAATAAAATTTGTTTTGTTAAATTGTACAGAAATTTGAAGAAGCTAAGAACACCAAGACCTACAAGAAGAAGCAACTTAAGTGAAGAAGGTTTTTATGCATTTTTTATTTTATTTTATATGTAAATATAGATTAGTGTTATATATATATATATATATATATATATATATATATATATATATATATATATATATATATATATATATATATATATATATATATATATATATATATATATATAGATTAGTATATTCTGTTTATTTGAAAATTTAGTTTAGTATTATATATATTTTATATTTATGCAAATTTAGTTTTAGGTTAGTATTATAGATTAATGTTAAAATAAATTGAAAATTAGAATTTTTATATGTTAATATATTATTAAACAGAAATATAATTGTTATATACATTTAGAATAAATTAGAATTTGTTATATAAAAAATTAGAATTTTTAATATGTTAATATATTATATGTTAATAAATTAGAACTTTTTATATTGTTAATATATATGTTAATATTTATACAGAAATTCTAAATATAAAAAAAATTGTTAATCATGTTATAGACATATAAAAGAAATTTGTTAGTATATACATATAAAAAAAAATTGAATATATATTAAACTAAAATTATTTAGAAAACATAAAATTAAAAGTTTTATTTTTATAGATGTATATATATGTTAACACATAAATTTAAAAACATATTTAAAACAAAAATTTATATTATATTTATTATAGTAGTTTTAGTTTTTATTTATATGTTAAAGATATGAAAAAAATTATATATTAAAATAAGAATTTATAAAAAACATAATTAAAAAAGTGTATATTATATTATTGTTATATATATAATAAAAAGTATATATGTTACATTATTGTTTTTAATATTATTATTGTATATATAATAAAAAATATATATGTTATATTATTGTTTTTGATATTATTGTTATATAATAAAAATTATATATTTTACATTTGAATATTTATTTTTATGTTAGTATATATATAAAAAGCGAAATTTATATTTATTTATAGTAGTTAAAGTTAAAGTTAAAGTTAATAGTTAATTAAACAAAATTAATATTTTTAAGAATAGTAATTAAATAATATACGCTTAAGAATAATATTATTAAGTTGATTAATATCTCTAATGAAAAGACAATGATTGTATAAATGTGCGATGGAATATTACAGATATCGTAGTTGGATGTACGATAGAACATATCCAGAAGAAGTGGACTTAAACCCAATTTTATAGTAGGAGTTGATGGGTTGATTAAGTGGGCGTTGCTCGAGTGTTGTCGGGCGAAGGAGGGTTAGGTGTCCCGCCTTAAATGTGAATGTAGACCAATAATTAGTGACCCGCAGGAAGTAACACGCCATCCATAGAGGGATTCATTGAAAATTATTGGGTTTGGACGATAATGGTGAAGAACTACCGTAATGTACCGTAGACTAGCAACACGCATGCTTCAAGTAGTCGAAGGTTATGGAGTATGAGGAGAACTTTAATTTGATCGGTGACATGGTTGAGGATGCTTTTGGTGTGAACGTGACATATGATGAACCCGAGATTTTGACGGGAAGAGTTGCCGAACGAGGAAGCGCAGATTTTATCAATTGTTGAATGAGATGAATACGCCGTTGTTCGAGGGGTCGCCGACTCAAAGCTATCAATGTGTGTGAGATTATTGGCCGCCAAGTCAAATTGGAATGTTTCGATCAATGTCCGGAACATTTTGCAAAATGATGTTGGACTCCACACGAAAGACAACTTGCCTACAAGTTATTATGATGCAAAGAAGTGGGTGTCAAGTTGGGTTTAAAAGTAAGAAAGATTGACCGTTGCATTAACGGTTGCATGTTGTTTTATGACAATGAGTTTGGTACTCAAGATGGATCGTTAGAGGAGTGTAAGTTTTGTAATAGTCCAAGATATCAAGTTCGCAGAGAGCCGCTAATGCAAGCGAAGCGTAGCAAGAAAATCCATGTTTTATCTTCCTATAATACCAAGGTTAAAAAGAATGTTTGCTTCAATGCACAAGGCAAGTCAAATGACATGGCATCATACAAACCAAACAAGTTCGCACTATGCGACATCCATCCGATGGTGAGGCATGGAAGCACTTTGATCGGACACATCCGATTTTGGCAGAACCTAGAAATGTCGCGATTATGCTTGATGGTTTTGCCCCATACGCAAGCGCCGGAAGTGCGTATTTTGTTGGCCGCTTATTGTAACCCTTACAACCTCCCTCCCGAGATGTGCATGACAAAACCATACATGTTGTTGACGGCGTTATTCCAGCCCGCATACCAAAAGCCGAATTGATGTGTACTTACAACCTTTAATTGATGATTCAAGAGGATGTGGATTGGAGAATGGACTTATGATATATCCCGTAAATGTAACTTTACATTGCGAGCTGCCTTGATGTGGATCGTTAATGACTTTCCAAAGATATGGCATGTTGTCCGTTGGGGTACGATGGAAAATGGGTTGTTCGCATTGCATGGGATACACCAAAGCATTTACGTTGGATAAAGGTGGAAAAGCTCGTGGTTCGATGTCACCGCAGATTCCTACCAAAGAAATCATCCATATAGAAGAAACAAGACAAATTTTAAAAAGATGTACGAGAGAAAGATTTGCCTCCGCCTCGATTGCCACTGTGGGTTATATGAAACCAAGTTTGTGAACTACCAAAATTTATGACATCGGCAAAGCATGCCGAATCAAGGATACGGCCACCCACAATTGGACAAAAAGAAGTATATTTTGGGATATGCCGTATTGAAAGATAATTTGTTACGCCATAATCTTGATGTTATGCATATTGAGAAGAATTTTTGATAATGTATTTAACATGTTGATGGATGTGACAGAAAACAAAAGATAATGAGAAGGCCGACAAGACATGGGAATTTGGTGTAACCAAGAGAGTTGGAGTGAAGCCTCAACCGAATGGAAAATTATTAAAACCCAAGGCTTGTTTCACCGACTTCCCAAGAAGCTAAAGCGGTTTGTCGATGGTTAAAAGAATTGAGAATGCCCGATGGATATTCATCAAATTTAGCAAGGTGTGTCAATTCTAACACCGAAAATTACATGGTATGAAAAATCATGATTGTCACATTTTATGGAATAGCTACCAATTGCATTTGGATCGCTACCCAAACATGTTCTTGATCCACTAACCGAAATTAGTCAATTTTTAGAGATATTTGCCACTTTAAAAGTGGAAGACATCATTAAGTTGGACCAAAACATTGCACTCATTCTTTGTAAGTTGGAACAAGTATTTCTCGCCGGTTTCTTTGACTCCATGGAACATTTACTGCATCTTGCATATGAAGCTTATCTTGGTGGACCTGTTCAATATAGGTGGATGTATCCGCTTGAAAGGTTCATGGGTGATTCAAAGAGATCGGTGAAAAATAAAGCTAGAGTAGAAGGATCTATATGTGCATATTACTTGCATCGGAGACATCACATTTCGCAATACTATTTCAATCACTGATGTTAACTCCTAGAATCATACGGAATCTTGTAAATGTCAATCGAGGAGTCAATTCACCTTATCGCCTGGGCTTCCGTGTCGACCTTCCGAAAAAAGGTGTGCATTGGTTGACCCAAAAGAAATGCAATGCACATGTCCATGTCTTGATCAATCATGATGAAGTAAAACCATATCTTGAGTAAGTTTACCAAAAATTTTAACTCTGACAATGTGTGTATACCAAAATTATTAAACTTATGGTGTGTGTTTTGTAGGAATTTAACAATGCCTATTTTCATAGTACCTGTACAACAACATCAGTGTCATTCATTCTCAATTTCCTCATGGTTCAAGCAAACATTGTCTAGAGTTCTTACACTAACTCCAAATACTCCATTTGAGAAACTTGGTAAGGCCCTATCCAAAGCGCAAATGATTGGCACACATACTGTGAATGATATAAATTTCAATCGAGGCATGGACCAAGGGAAAACCATAAAAGTGGTGTATTTGTAAAAGGAGTTATAGATGGCGTGAAGACGACTTCTATGGATTTGTTAAACATATCTACGAGTTGGTATACAATTACTTGGACTCGGAAAATAAAGTTGTCTTGTTTTATTGTGAATGGTATGATCCAACTAGAGGCACAAAGATAGACAAGTCATATGGTTCTTTCGAGATTCAAATGAACCGAGATACAAAGAATATGACCCTTTCATAATGTCACATATTGTTAGGCAAGTTTATTATGTTCCTTATCCTTCATTTGTAATACGTAAAAGAGGATGGTGTGTTGTAATAAAACGAAACCGCTAGGTCATATTGAAACCGGAGATCTAGTGGAAGATGTCGCTACCAAGTTGATGACGCTGAATGATTAATGATGTGGTTGCAACAAGACATTACAAGTTTGTCCGATACAACCGCTGAGGGACATCAAGTTGATGCGCCTATATTGTTGGTTGATAATAATGTGGATGAAGACAATGATGAAGAGTTTGAACCGAGGACAATATTACATCGGATGATGAACATGATATGGATAACGAGCATGAAGATTTAGATTAATTAATCACTTAATGTAATATTAATGAATATCTATTGAATATGTATATATTGAATGTGTTAATGAATATCTATTTATGTTAATGACTTTATTATCTTTGTTTATGAAATATATATAAATAGGTAAAATGTCACCTAAGAAAAAGATAGCGGAAGTCTCGCTGCTCGAGGGTAGTAACATGTGAGTCTCCTCACTCACCATATGCCCCCTCGTAGTCGTTGATCCTATGTCCCCGCCAAGACTGTGGTTTTGTCCCATTACTCTCCTCCCATACATTCCCTGGGTACTGATCTTTGTGCCACCGAGGCCCCGGCTTCCTTTTCCCACCGACTCGATGCCGCCATCCTTCCAAAGATCCCGAGGCTCTAGTTTTCCTTTCCCACGACTCGATGTCATCTTCCTTCCAAAGATCCGGGAGGATCTAGTTTCCTTTCCCATCGATCCGTGTGCCTTCATCTTTCCAGCAGATCGGTGTCCCTCATCCTTCCAACAAGGTGAGGACCCAATTTTCCATTTCTACAGATCGGCGTGCCTTCATCATTCCAAGAGACTGGGACCCGCTTTTCATATCCCACAGATGCCTTCATCCTTTCAAGAAGCGGAGGGTCCAGTCACATTCCACACATACTGGAGGATCCAGCAGCCCACGCCCCACACAGTCGGACGATCCCCACCCACGCCCCACACAGTCGGAGGATCTCGCGCCCACGCCCTAGACGGACGGAGGATCATGCACCCCACATCCCCATGCTGGATCCAAAGACCCCACGCCCCACACATGTACCAAAGACGTGAGGTCGACGGTGATGCAAATGTGGTAGCTGATGATATAGATGGAGCTGATCTTCGTGGGAGAGATGATCGGAGTGAGATTCATGTTATTGACGGGAGGTTTTGGATTTGGCCCGAAGGAAGCAAGTACGTTTGTTATATAAACTTTTATTTAAGTACATATTCATTTTAATATTTTGTATAAATTTATAATTAATATTGTTTATTCAAAATCTTGTTGTTTAGTTTCGCGCCGAGTCGGACTGCTGCTAAGGTTATTAATTATATAATCCAACAGATGTATAAATCATTCTGGAGGAACTTTGGCGAGGTTACAAATAAAGAAGAATGGTTTAAAAAATTTAAGGTATTGTTATTTATTTAAGTTGTAAATTTAATTAATTTTTTTAGTATTATTATTGAAGTCACATTTTAATGATAATTAGTTAACTTTTTATTTTAATGTCATACAACATTGCAGAAAATGTGTGGGATCCGTTGAATGAGAAAATAATGGAAAAATCTATTATGGCGTAACTTTAGAAGATTTTCGATATAATGCGGGTTAGAGAGAATTACGAGCTTCATGGTATCCGCCCTAATCGGATAGGCATAGAGGTTTTGGCGAACTTCTTACATTGGGGTTCGCCAATTCGCTAAACCAAACTTTTAAGAAGATGAGGCATCCGAAAAGGTGTGTAAATATGGTTGGAAGTATTAGTATCATGGAGCATGTCCGGCGGATGGTAAAAATTACTAATTTTTTAAGTTATATTTTTATTCATAATATTTTTTACTAATTATTTTTAATTTTATTGTTTAGACTAAGGAGTTGGGAGACCACCATTAATCATTGAGTTGATTACGAGGACTCTGACAAAGAAACTGGAGGTTTTGTCGAGCACACAAAAGCTTTTGTAAGTTATTTAATTTATGTTTTTTTTAAGTCAATAACAAAAGTTGTGACGTTATTTTCACGTGGCAACCTATAAATTGTGGCGTGTTTATCATTTGGCAACTGATAAATTGCCACGTGAATATTTTCATGTGGCAACTGATAAATTGCCACGTGAAAATCACGTGGCAATTCATAAATTGATTTGTGAAAATCACGTGACAATTTTTTAATATATTTGAATTTAGTATAGTTTAATATATATATATATATATATATATATATATATATGTATTAATTTAGTATAATTTAATATATATATATATATATATGTAAATTTTTTTTTTAATTTTATTATTTAATGTATGTGTAGGATGATTATCAGACATTGCTTGCAAATTTTCTGGAACACAATCCTCAATATAGGCCAGCAGAGGGGGAGCCGCTTAATGGTGATGTTGATTTCTACATTTGGAATGAAGAAGTTAATGGAAAAGGGCCTAATGGTTGCTTTTTTGCGGGAGGAAATTTGGCCGGCGGGTTGAGAGTTGGTGATCGTAATCTGTTTCAACGACTTAGAGATGGAGAGGGAGGGTCACGTCAACCGAATCTGACACAGGATCAACTTGAAACAGTAAGACAATTGGCGGCAACTGAAGTCAGACGCGAAATGGAGGCCCAAATGACGACAATGAGGCAAGAGCAGGAGCACCAGTTGGAGATGATGCAGAAGAGGCAATCTGATATGGAGGAGCAGATGAGAAGGTTTATGCAAGGTGGTGGAAATCAGAATGTTCCTGATACACAGCCGGATGATGACGGACTTGATGACTTCGATCTCGATAATTAACCGGGTGAAGATGTCCCGTAAAAACATTTTATTTCTTTTGTTTTTAAATTTGCATTTATGTAAGATATTTATTTTTATCATTTTAAAATATTAAATTATATAAAATTTTATTATATGACCTTATTTTATAAAATTCTGTTATTCGAATATATAATAAAATTCTATTATTCTAATAATTTTAATATATAAATTTTATTATATAAATTTTATTTTTTAAATTTCATTATATAAATTTTATTATTTAAATTTTATTATATAAATTTTATTATTTAAATTTTATTATATAAATTTTAGTATTTAAATTTTATTAGATAAATTAATTAATATAAAAAATAATTACTAAACAATTTTTTAAAAAATAAAAACGTCACATGTAGCGACGTGATTTTCATGTCACTAATTAGTGACATGAAAATCACGTCGCTACTAAAGCTGCTACATGTCAGCATTCATGTTCCCTATACAAAGCTGTTGCGACGTGAATACCACGTCACAACTTTGTGACATGGGATTCACGTCGCTACTACATTGCCACTTGTCCCCAGCGACATAAATGACCACGTCGCTATTTTTGTTTTGTGACGTGATTTTTATGTTTGCCACGTTATTTTCACGTGGCAAATAGGCTTCTTTTTTGTAGTGCCTATCCAATTGACATAATCTAAAGAGTCGTAAGAACATACTAAAAATATTAAAATTTAAAGTAATATGTAATGAATTAAAATAATTATTAATTAAAATAGTTTTACTACCAAGTTATAAGTTAGTCAATTATAATCTCTATTATTGTGATAATAATTAGATTCACTTGAAAATTTTCTTAAAGCTCTAAAATTAACGTCCGATAAAAAATGTGTTGCCGAATTAAAGACATTGATGATTGTTTTTGTTTTTGTTTTTGTTTTTGTGAACCCTTACCCTCGAGCTCAAATATGAGCTCCATTGATTTTTGTTTTTTGTTTGTGTGTGAGGAAAGGTGGTTCAAATTTATTGTTGGATTCTTTAAAATGGATATAGATGACAAATAATACAAAAAAATATAGATGACAAATAAAACAAAAAAAATCATTTCACATCGTTGTCCCTTTCATGGAATCGTGTACGAGAGAATGTTGGTCGAAAAATGTGGTGTTTGTTGATTGGTAGAAAATAAAAAAGGTGTTGAGTGATGATTGATGGAAAGAAAATGTCACATGAAAAATTGGTACTAGTATTTCTTTTTAGATATAAATGTAACAACATGATGATTGACTTTGAGACCAGATAGCCACCATCGTAGAGTATGCATGACCACATAATGCTTCGACACCTTTAGTTACCTTCGTCACATCTGATAGACCTATTATTCAATAACATTAGTTTTAATTAATAGTTCCTATTTTCTCTCTGTTTAGTTAATAAAAGACCTATTCTTCAGGTCTTTATAATTATGTTAGTTAGGTTTCTAGTATTTAACGTTCCTTTTTCATTTTGTAAAGACTATTTAAACCAAGCTTTTCCCTTGAATAAAATAAAAAGTGAATTTATCTCTCAGTAAATATTGAGTTAGTATTTCAGTGTGTGAGCACAAGTTTCTAACAATATCTAGAGTCAAGAAGCCTCTCCATATCTAGTGTGTTAGTAATTTTAAAGTGTTTCTTTGTGTAAATAACTCACACATAGACATCTTTTTTGACTGAGAAAAGATATCTTGACATTCCTTTTAACACTCACATCATATAAGTAGGGCCGACTCAATTAATTCAGAAGTTCCATTCTAATTTAATATATAGGTTCAAATTAATTTTAAAATTTATGAATTTACACCTACTTTTTTTAAAATAACTGGTATAAAATTATAGAAATTTGAAAATAAATTATGATTTTACAGCTATTTTTAAAAAACTAGGTGTAAAATATATTGTTTTTTTAATAAAAAAAATAATTAGGCCCCAAAATTTGGAGGCATTGTGCTTGTTGAACATGGGGATGGCCGACCCTGCTTATAAATATCTCAAAATATATTAGTTTTGTTGTTTTTTTATTCTTTAGCTTACATTGATTTATGTACAATATGAGTTTCTTTTATTGTTACATGTAAAATATAATGTAGGAAATTGATGTCAAAATAATAAAGCTTTATTTGATTCCATCAAATCATAATCGTTATATTTTATTTTACATCATTATATACACAATAAAATATAATGTAGAACGATTTCGATTTCGATAATTTCACTTTTGACGTTATATATAAAATACCAAAGCTCTCTTTAATTTCAAAACTCGCTTAGTATATTGGCACTCCTTTTAACACCCACACCGTATAACTTCACTTTTGAAATTATTGAAGGGTAAAAAAAAAAAAAAAAAAATTTAATTTTGATTAATAAATATTAAATACACAATACTAATTATATATATATATATATATATATATATATATATATATATATATATATATATATATATATATATATATATATATATATATATATATATATATATATATATATATATATATATATATATATATATATATATATATATATATATATATGCTACACTTTTAGTCCTCCTATAATAAATTTTCTAATATTTTATCATTCTTTAAAAAAATTAAATATTAGATCCCCCAATTTCATTTTCGGTGAATTTTTGTTAGTCCTTGGCATTTGTCTCCTATTTTAATGACATGACATTCATATGATACCAGTCACTTGCCACATCATTAAAACCATTTTCTTACTCAATATTGGCCCCTAATTAAATATTTTCAATTATTTCCTTATCCTCACGTATCTCAAATCACAAACCCAAAATCTCTTCATGTTTTTCAACCCCATTCTTCATCATTTACTTTATCAGTGTCTTCTCTCTCAGAAGGTAAACAGAAAAAAAAAACGATTTTCTTCTCATTCCCTCCTCTCACAACTCACTATTATTGCAAATAGATGAAAAACAAAATCATATCTGAATGTTGAGGGAGTCAAAATTAGACACAAACACCAAAGAAATGAAACACTAAAACAGATCTGAGTGTTCCTGATTTTGATTCCAACTATTTCAACTTTGTTGATTTTAGAGATTTTTTATTTTGATATTTGATTCACTTTAAAAATAACACTTTAAAATAACACTATAAACAAAGAAGCAAAGGGATAAAAAGAAACACTTGGTTCATACTTGTCCTTGCAAAAGAAACAAAGAGAACCACAACGCATCTTTTGGTATTTTGATTAGATGTTAGTAAAATATAAAGAATGTATGTACAAGATACACAAATGGGTGTTTGGTGATCCCTCAAATGAAAACTTAGGATATATATATATATATATATATATATATATATATATATATATATATATATATATATATATATATATATATATATATATATAGAGAGAGAGAGAGAGAGAGAGAGAGAGAGAGAGAGAGTCAACCCAAGGTTGTGATCTCGATGTATTGTAAATATGAAAAAAATAAGGAGGGATCTTAGGGGTAAAAATAAGGGTATGAAAACCTCCCTTATTTAAGTGTCTTCTATCCAGAGATATGGAGGTTAAAATCTTCGTCTCGATGTGATTGAAGATACTTAAATACAAAAATAAACCTAATTTTTAATCCTAAAGCCATGAAATGTTTATGAATATGGATTTTAAAAGCGAAAAGCCCACATAGAACATAAGATACGACTGCGGAAACAGAGAATATACAAAGTTGTAAAGAAAACTAACTAAGGAGAAGGGTATCTGGCAGACAAATCAGTCACTGAGAGAATGGCATAATTTGAGAAATGACTGTGTAATGGGGAAAACCATAATCATAGACAGGATAAAAAGGACATGATTACATTGGAGAAAAGGGAGCTCAACTCTATTTTAGACCGAACCAAATAGGAGGAAATTCAAATCTTTTGGGAACATCCCAAAAGATTGAAACATAAAACTCAACTTAAACGGCTCTAACCCAAAAATGAGGAAATCGAAACACAAACCCTATTGGGGGTAGAAGTCCGAAATGGTTAATAAATACCAAAGGAAGATAATATCATCTTTCAAAGATGTGATAGTTTAACACATGTAAACAACATAAGAGTGAATATCATCTATCAAATATATGATAGCTTAACACACGTAAACACAAAAGGTGGAACGAATACCATCTATCAAAGATGTGATAGTTTAACATAGATAAACAACCATATGAATAATAGTGAATATCATCTATCAAAGAACTAATGGTTTAACACAGGTATACACAAATGGTGGGGTGAATATCATCTATCAAAGGTTTGATAGTTTAACACATGTAAACACAAAAGGTGGGATGTAACACATGTAAACATTTAAAATAAATAAATACTTATAAGAGAAAAAAAATTGCAATATCTCACATATTCGCAAAAATAGAATAATGATCAAATATAAAAGGAAAAATATAAAAGTCTTTCTTTCACGGAGTGTAAGTGAAAGTCATTCTTTGCATAAAAAAATTAAAGAAAACATTGTCCAAAGGTAATTGTAGTAACAAAGAAAATAATGTCATAATTTTATATTTTACGAAATATAATTTGCCAAAACAGAGTCATATACATGCATGCATTTGAAAATAAATTTAATGTGTTGCACTTCAGTTATGCAAGGTTGAGCCTCCTACCTATAATAAAAGGAAAATAAAATAAAAAACCAATATCAGTGAAACAATACATATCTAATACCTTTTAAAATATTATTATCTCTACTTGAAATATGTGGTTTCCCATTAATAAAGTGTTATTAATTCAACTAAGTCTATAGTTATGCAAGTTTTTAAAAATTGAAATTCACATGTACATGAAGCAGCAAAATAATTCTTATTAAGAAATAAATCAACTTCAAGATATTATGCTTTAAATTTTTGGATACTTTTGTGACCTCGTAGTACATATTGAAACTTTCTGATATAATGTGGTATTTAATGGAGTGAAATATATTGAATTGATAATCTCTATAGGTAAGAGTTATTAATTTCATCTATCAATACAACTTATGTAACACTAAATCCTTGAACCAATAAATTTATACATAAACATTTGCCAACAATAATTTAAAAACCATAGCATGTTAATATTCACACCTAGTTTCTAGCACACTATTCATGATTTAGGACAAAAAAGACTAACAATTTACACATTTTAATACCTTGAAATTCGGCAGAAGAAAGCAAAGCAACAAGGTTGATGTTTTTTTAATGAGACTTTGAGAAACTAAAACCTAACTAAATTTAAATAGGGAAAAATGTACGATTTTTAGCTAAGAGCACTATTCTTGCTGCGATAAAAATGATAGCAATCTCGACGGCGGAAGTGATGCACGGAGGTGAGAACATTCACATCGACATTAAGGAGTAGGAGATGAAACCATTAGGAAATTAGGTTTCCATTGTTTTGGCTCAGCAAAGAAAGAGAGAACATAGTGTATTTGGAATTTTAGAAAATGTGTAATAAAATTAAAAATATGTAATTGTAGTAATAAAAGGAAAATGAAATATAAGAGAAGGTGAAAAGTTAAAGAGGGAGAATTTCAACTCCACACATATATTTATTTTTCGAAATTATTATATTAAACACGGTTAATCTGAGACAAACTTAAAAAATTAATCACAATTAATTGACTACGTCTCAACTACCGTGGCTAATAAAAAATTTATTGAGGTTATAATGTTAACCACGGTTAAGTTGTGGCAAACTTAAATTTTAACCGCAACTAATTGATTGTGGCTAAATAATCGTGGCTAATAAACGATATATTTATAGTGTACATATATCACATATCTATTCAATATTTTACTGCTGTTTATTTTTATCGATTTAATTTTTTCATGTTTTTATATTACTGATTTTGTTAAAATAAAATCTATTTTTGATTTTGCGTAATTCATATATGTATATTCGAAAAGAACATTCATTTACAAAAAATAATAAAGATTATTTCGGATACGTATATTCGAAACTATCATTTGATGATTTCAGATATACATCTTCGAGTATATTCGATAATATGTATTAATAGATAAAAGAAATTAAGCTGTGTCAGAACTTCTAGTGATGAACCAGAAATAGAACTTCTGGTGATGAACCAAAAACAGAACTTATGGAGATGAACTTCTGGTGAAGAACCGTAAATGTAACTTCAAGATGAACTTCGGTGATGAACCGTAAATGTAACTTCGGAGATGAACTTCTGAAGAGTGAACTTCTGGAGATGAACTTCTGGAGATGAACTTCTGAAGATAAACTTCTGAAAATGAACTTCTGGAAGAGTGACATTTCTATTATGTAGTTTCTCTTTTACTGTTTTGGCAGTTAGGGTTAGTTACGATTTGTAAATATATATAAGACACTTGTAACAAACTTTACCAATTGAGTGAATAACAATTCATTTACTCTCTTCTTTTTCAATACACGTTATTCACTCTTTCTTTCTCCTCTAATGGAGTCGTTCAATTGCTTAGATGGTATCAGAGCAGGTTAATCCTGTTCTATTTTCCACTGCGATCGTTTCTTGAAGCTTGTGCTTCAAGATCATTTGTGAGGCTTGGGTTTCAATCCTTGCTTCGTTTTTCTTTCTTTCGTTCTTCTACTGGGAGTTCGTTTTCTGTGAATCGTTTATACAATTCTTTCTTTCTTGATTCGTTGTTTCGTAATCTGGTGCATTTTTTTTATTTTGTGCTTCTACAATGGCTACGAGAAAGAATAACAATAATCAGATGCAAGATCAACTTGATCCATATTACGTTCATCCATCTGAAAACTCTTCAATAGTTTGTGTTACACCAGCGCTTTCTGGAGAAAACTATCATGCTTGGTCCATGAAGATGAGAAGAGCGTTGACAATAAAGAACAAATTTTAGTTTGTTGATGTTACGATTGAAGTGCCTGATAGTGATGATCTCAACTATGTTGCTGTTAGCTGGAAATTTGTGAAGTATGTCTAAGGGCATGGTTTAAAGGCAAAGGTTCTTACAGGTTAAGGACTAGTTTTGAGTAGTTAGCTTATGGAGATACTTAACAAAGCCAAGTCAGAAGCTCCAGAAAGAATGCTTGTCGGTTGAGAAGCTGGCTCAGAAGGCCAAACCAGATCGACCAGAGCAAAACAATGTCGAAAATAAAACTATGACAACATATGGCATGATGGTCGATTCGACAGAAGTTTGGGTCGAATAAAGGCATTAGTCGAAATGCTAGTGATGTCGAAGAATGCTTACTAGTGGACTTAGGAAATTTTGTTGTGCCTCAAGAAAATAGACAGAACCTGAAGGCAGTTTCCTTCTGAAGACACGAAGCGGGAAAAATTCAAAAACATGAGGAGATCGTGGGTAGTTGCCTCAGAAGATCGTGGGTTAGAAGCTTTGAGCGGATGGTGAAACGTGTGCAGAAGTTACTTTCAAAGATTGAATCTCGTCCGTTGATTAGCTTTAGCGGTTATTTTGTAATTACTATAAATAAGTTAGAATGTTAAGAATTTTGGGGTGTTCATTTGTACTCTCAAAATATTTGCTAACACTCTGCTCAATTCCGCGCTAAAGGTAGAAAGAGTAACACAAGCTTTGATGTACGTGAATTACCACACTTTTATTTCAATGCAATCAATTTACGTTTAACTTTGTCTTTATTGCTTTTCATTTACTTCTGTTCATTTTCTTGTTGGTCACGAGTCACCAATAGCCTTATTTACTAAAAACATTTCAACGTAAACTGTTGGTCACGAGTCACCAATGGTCAGAATTTTGTGTGTGTGGAAAGCCGTTGCGTTGTTTCCCTTAGGCTCTAGAAACCGTTTCTGGGCCAAGATCACTTTCGTTTACAAAAATAGTGCAATTCATCAGAAATCTTAGCACGCGTCTTGAGATCAACAGGTCAATCTCGCGAGTAACCCTTAGTTTTAGGACTCAAGGAGGACCAGCGGTTGTTTACCATTTTCCACAGTAAAAAAATTGGCACACCTGGTGGGACTCTTGTGCTAAGTGTTAGATTTTTGTTAGAGTGTGTCTTAGAAGTGTATGAAACTTAGAAGTGGAAATTCAGCAAGTAAGAAACCACCACCCACTAGGAAACGTACATCTAAGATGACAAACAACGCATCCGCGTCGAACGTGGATGAAGTTCCATCTAAAATGCTGGGTATTGCCGACACAATTGTGTCGCAAGTAGCCTCATTTCCCCTTTTAAGCAGCACAACTTCCTCTGGGCCAACTGCTTCAGTATCAATTCCCATTCCCCAGACCACACCGGTGAGTCCAGGGCCTGTGGTGGCCACGAGTGTCATTCCGAACATAGTGATACCCCAATTTGGTACTGCTACAAATCCCCCTTATGGAATGTCGTATTCTTTAATGGCGGGATATCAGTCGACCCCTAGTGTACCAATAGTGTCTGATAACTTGCAGAATGTTAATGCCCATCTACAAGGATGTGCAGTGGGGGGAAATAGGGAAATGCCTGCACAACACTTAAATACTACCTCTGTGGCGGTATTAAGGCAACAAATGGATGATAGCAACCATGAGTTAGTCAATATGTTAACTAACCAAATGGGAAATATGTTCAATCCCATAGTGCAAGAATCGGTCGAGACTAATAGGCAGTTGCTGAAACAAACCGACAGGTTATTGCATAAGTAACACGTCTATGTAATTTTCTAGGAGCCCCCAAAGCGGTTGCCCGGCAGGTGCATCCGGTTCGACAACCTGTACATGTCCAAGGAGACATGGGGGCAGCAGAAGAGGAAACGGTATATCAAGGACAAGCTGCAACACCTCAAAGGAATGTTGTTGTCAACCCACCTAGGGTCTTAGTGCAAAGACATCAAGAAGCTGACCAAGTCCTTGACCAAGTTCGATAGGAAGATTTGGTTATTGAGAATAACCTAACCAACATTGTCGAGAGAATTATGGCTAGGAATGGTATGAATACAATGCCAAGGGCAACGTATTCTTCTCCATTATCAGAGTACATATTACAGACTGAAAACCCCAGAGGATGGAAACTTCCAAAATACACTAAGTTTGGAGGGGAAACGGGTGAATCGACGGTCGAACACATCGCCAGATACCTGACTGAGTCGGGAGATATGGAAAATAATGAAGGCTTAAGGGTGAAACATTTCCCTTCATCCCTTACCAAAGCAGCCTTTACATGGTTTACTACCTTTCCCCCTGAGTCGATTGACTCGTGGTCGAAGTTGGAGAAGCTGTTCCACGAACAGTTTTATGAGGGGCATTCAAAAATTAGTTTGGTCGAATTGTCAAGCATTAAGAGAAAGTTTGTTGAGACAATAGATGGCTATCTAAATAGGTTTAGATCCTTAAAAGCGAGGTGTTTTACCCAAGTGCATGAGCATGAACTTGTTTAAATGGCTGCCGGAGGTTTGGATGAATCTATTAGAAAGAAAATAGACCCAACTTTCGTTAAGAGTATGTCAGAATTGGATGACAGGGTTCGACACCTTGAGCGCCTTCGACTAGAGAAAGTCAGACATACCAAGGCTAAGTCTAAGAAATAAAAAGTAGCCTATGTCGACTTCGATGATACAGATCCAATATACGAGGCTGATTACATGTCGCCGATAGAGGCAGACGTGGATGTGGCTGAATTGAAATCAGGGCCAGCATATGAATGTAAATTGTCGCTTCGCCAAAGGAAAAACCCGCAATGAAACTAGTTCCGTAACTCCGCAAAACTTATACTTTTGACGTTAGTAAATGTGAGGAGATTTTTTATTTACTAGTTAAAGATGGTCAGATTTTAGTACCCCCAAATGCTAAATTGTCGCCATTAGAACAAAGGCAAAAAAGAGGTTTTTGTAAATATCATAATTATCTTGGTCACACAACCTCTCAATGTTTTATTTTCAGGGATCTGGTGTAGAAAGCTCTCCAAGAGGGCTTGAAATTACCGTAAAATGTAAGATCGACACTGATCCCCTGAGGCAAGAAGAGACCTTGTTTGCTGAACATGTCGCCATTAACATGGTCGACATTACTGAAGTGCCCGACAATGCTATGTTGGAAGAAAGCACTGATGAAAGTCCACACGTCAATTTAGTTGATGTCTACCCAAGGGATGATGAAGACTTGCTGAGTTTTCTATATCGGTGCAAAAATAAGGGTGCTCAAGTTGGTTTGTGCCCTGATGCGCCACCGATCGATAGGGTTGTCAAAAACTTCCGTAAACCGCAAAAAGGGAAGAGCCCAATGGAACAGAAGAGATCCCAGGCAATCTTCCTAATTTAGGCCAAAAACATTTGTTCCGTCGGCTACTGCGCCCAAAGGAACATGGCTTAAACCTCAAATGGCTACTAGCCTATCCAATGTTGCTGGCGTCATCAGAGAGGCCAAAGGGAAACACCAATGAGTTATCGTCTCGAGGTGCGTTCTGAGAAAAAGAGCCATGTATTTGAGAATTACATTGGAAAAAATCCAATGAGTCGAACTCAATGGAGACGGTTTCAAAGGAAAAAGCAGGCTGAAAGACAAGCCACTGCTGCTAAACAAAGTGCTGTCAACAAAGGCAAGAACCCTCGACAATACAAGCCAAATGTCGACCCTGCTGTTAATCAACAGATCAAGGAGTATGTGAATAAGCCAGTCGACCATGGCTCTGATGAGGCAACTGATGATTTTTCCTCTGACTCTGAAGCAAGCTTAGACATCTTGGTCAATGTGGTCTTTATACTCCCAGAAGAGTATAACATACCTACGGAAGTGGAGAAAAATGGTGATCTAGATGCTGCTGAAATGGCCTTACACAGGCCAACTTGCTATTTTGTGATGAACAATGGTTCTGTTGAGAGCCAAGATTCTTTTTTCGAAAAGCCTGATATGGCCATGAGAAACCATGTGAAGCCCTTGCTGATCAGAGTAAAGGTTGAAGAGACGACCATTAACAAAGTGTTAGTGGATTGTGGCGCTACAGTGAACATAATGCCACATCACATTTTGAAAAGAGTCGGCAAGTATGACACTGATATAAGGTCTCATAACGTGGTCTGGCGTATCACGAAGGAGGAACAAAACTACCACGGAGTAATCCGTAGATATTATCGTCGGCCACTACTAGGCCGACAATATTTATGGTTATCCAAGGTCGACCAAGTTACAATCTACTTCTAGGCATAGAATGGCTGCATGGAGTTGGTGTTGTGCCTTCTTCTATGCATTAGCGCCTGATTATATGGCGAGAAGACATCATCGTAGAAAACATCAAAGCTGATCAAGGGTATTTCATGGCAGATGTTAACGCTGTGGGCCTAAACCAATTCGATAGGAAATTGGCCAACATCGCTCCTTGCCATCCAGTAGAAGATACGCATGTCAACTTACATGAGGCATTCGTTTCGCTAAAGCTGCATGAAACCCACGGGTTTACATGGGATGTTGAATATCCGGAGGATCCCTATGCAGAAGAACCTGCACCGACAGGCTGGGGAAATCATTATGAGAATGATGCCTGAGCTAGAGGCTCTACGAAAGATTTCAGCATATATTGCCGAAAATAAAATAAATTCGGCTATAGAAGCTGAAGAAGCAAAGATGGCAACAGAAGTTGCTAAACTTCCAGTCCCAGAGGAAGTAATTCTGGCTGTAGAGGCAGAACCACCAGACAAAAATAACATGGTCAACAAAAGCATCAATGAGAAACGTTTGGATTGCATATACGACGATGAACCACTAGGCTTCGGAAAGGATCCTATGGCACCTGAAAAAATGCAGCTACAAGATCCTTTGGAAGAAATCGACCTTGGCACAGAGGGTGACAAAAGACCAACCTACATCAGCGCCAACATCGACCAAAAACTCAGAACTAAGGTAATATCATTATTAAAAGAATTTAAAGATTGTTTTGCTTGGGACTATAATGAAATGCCTGGTTTTAGAAGGGAATTGGTCGAACTGAAAGTACCAATAAAAGCTGGCAAGAAGCTAGTAAAACAAACGCCTCGACGGTTTGGACCTGCAGTCATGTCGAAGATCAAGGAGGAAGTAGAAAGACTCCTCCAAAGCAAGTTCATCAGAACTGCAAGGTATGTCGAGTGGTTGGCTAATATTGTGCCAGTTATTAAGAAAAATGGAAAGTTAAGAGTGTGCATTGATTTTAGAGATTTAAATGCTGCCACTCCTAAAGATGAATATGCTATGCCAGTGGCTGAGATGTTATCTGATTCTGCTGCTGGCTTTGAATATTTAAGTATGCTTGATGGTTATGCTGGTTATAACCAAATGTTTATTGCAGATGATGATGTGCCGAAGACGACATTTCGTCGCCCATGGGCATTAGGCACCTATGAGTGGGTAGTCATGCCATTCGGCTTGAAGAATGCCGGAGCAACGTACCAGAGGGTAATGAATACCATGTTCCATGACTTTATTGAAAATTTCATGCAGGTTTGCATCGACGATATTGTAATCAAGTCGAATAGTAAATCAACACACTTAGAGGACCTTCGGAAGTCTTTCGAAAGGATGCGAAAATATGGGTTAAAAATGAATCCATTAAAATGTGCTTTTTGTGTGCAGGCAGGAGATTTCCTTGGTTTTGTTGTGCATAAGAAAGACATTGAAGTCAATCAAAGCAAGACCAAAGCCATCATGGACGTAAAACCGCCATCGACCAAAAAGGAGTTTTAGTCATTGTTGGGCAAAATAAATTTCTTGAGGAGATTCATTTCCAACTTAAGTGGAAAAACTAAGGCATTCTCACCACTGCTTCGACTAAAGAACGAAGAGTTTATCTGGCGAGAGGAGCATCAGGAGGCTTTCAACAAAATAAAAGAGTATCTGGTGAAGCCTCCTATATTGGCACCTCCACTTAGAAATAGGCCTATGAGGTTGTATATAACAGCCTCAGATTCGACCATAGGTAGTATGTTAGTTCAAGAGGACGATAATCATGTCGAACGTCCTGTGTATTACCTTAGTCGTATGTTAAATGGTCCTGAAACTAGGTATAGTGACATAGAAAAACTATGCCTGTGTTTGTATTTCTCTTGTATCAAACTAAAGCAATACATAAAACCAGTTGATGTTTATATTTCTTCTCATTTCGACATCATTAAACATATGTTGTTTCAACCAATTTTGCATAGTCGAATTGGTAAATGGGCTTTAGCATTAACTGAATATTCCTTAACATATGTCCCCTTAAAAGCAATGAAAGGGAAAATAGTGACAGATTTCTTAGTCGACCATTGTATGGTGGCTATGCCAGAGAATTTTGTTGATTTAGTACCTTGGAAATTATACTTTGATGGTTCTAGTCACAGAAACGGTGCAGGAATTGGTGGAGTTATAATTTCTCCTAGTGGAATTCCAGCAGAGTTCAAATACACCATCGACGACATTTGCACTAATAATGAAGCATAATATGAGTCCCTTATTACTGGACTTGAACTACTGCTAGAATTGGGGGCAAGGAGTGTCGAAATTATGGGAGACTCTGAATTGGTAATTAAACAAGTATCAAAAGAATATAGGTGCGTTAAGGAAAATTTAATTATGTACTTCGTGATTGCCATAAGATTGTTGAAACAGTTCGAACAAGCGAGCCTTCGACACATACCCCGGCAAGAAAATCAGGAAGCTAATGATCTAGTATAAGAAGCTTCAGGATACAAGAAGGATGAAGATGAAGAGCTTATCCAAGTAAAGAAAAAGGTTAGAGCTACTTCATTATCCCCTTCAGACTTATCAATTATAAAATTAGGAGCCATAGATACAGAAAATTTTGAAATTTTAGCAATTGATAATGGGCAAGATAGTGACTGGCGAAACCCTTGGTCGATTACTTGCGTTCGCCAACCGGTTCGATAGATCGTAAAGTAAAATATCGTGCCTTGAGTTTTGTTCTGATTGAAAACAAATTATTCAAGAAAACTGTCGAAGGGGTATTACTTAAGTGCCTAGGAGAGAGTGAGCAATATATAACAGTGTCGAGTGTGCATAGTGGAGCATGCGGTGCACACTAAGTTGGACACAAGATGAAATGGTTGTTAATGCGAACAGGTGTGTATTGGCCCTCAATGTTGAAAGACTGTATTGAGTTTTCCAGAGGATGCCAAGAATGCCAAATGCATGGGGGCATCCAGCACGTGCCAGCAAGCGAATTACATGCCATTGTAAAACCTTGGCCATTCAGAGGATGGGCCTTAGATGTAATTGGTGAAATAAAACCTGCGTCACCTAAGCAACAAAGGTACATTTTGGTCGGTATTGACTATTTCATAAAGTGGGTCGAAGCCATTGCGTTAAAAAATGTCGACCAAGAGGTTGTGATCGATTTTATCCGAGATTATATCATGTGTCAGTTTGGAATTCCTGAAACAATTACAATCGACCAAGGCACAGTGTTCACAGGCCAGAAAATGCAAGACTTTACTAAGAAAGTTGGAATAAAACTGCTAATTTCTACCCCTTATTATGCTCAAGCAAATGGTCAAGTCGAAGCTGCTAATAAAATAATAATTGGCATAAAACGCTAGATCAAGATTTATGGGCATGTCGAACGTCTCCTAAAGAAGCAACGGGGGCAACCCCATTTCGACTGGCATATGGACACGATGTTGTTTTGCCAGTAGAAATACATGTCCAATCTGTAAGGATTCAACAACAACATGAAATACCATCTGAAGATTATTGGAATATGACGACTGATGAGTTGGTCGATTTGGATGAAGAAAGGATGTTAGCCCTTGATGCCCTGAGAAGGCAAAAAGATAGAGTGGAAGCCTATAATAAAAAGGTAAAAGACAAAATATTTCATGTTGATGATTTAGTTTGGAAAGTAATATTGCATATGGACAGAAACGATAGGGTGTTAGAGAAATGGTCCCCAAATTGGGAAGGACCATTTAAAATAATCCAAGTTTTCTCCAATAACGCATATGAACTTGAAGAATTGGCCCCAGATCGACGCATTATGAGGGTAAATGGCAAATACTTGAAGAAATATAAACCTATTCTTCAAGAAATCTCATTTTCGACCACGTAAGGTGTGTATCGATCAGAGCTGGAACGAAGTAATAACAAAGCCATCATTTTTATTTGTACGATATTAACAGTGCAAAAAATCATTAATGCCAATAGAAATGGTATTTTATAAATTATGGAGATTCATATTACACGGGATAAAAACCACAACAAATACATTTAAAGGATCACATCAATCAGAAGTTGCCAAATTTCCTTTGGAAGCTACCCAAATCATTCTCAAGACGAGCAGCAGTGTCACTTAGTCCATCAACTTTGGTCCTGAGAGTGTGCAGCTTCTCTTCGACTCGAGTCGTGGCATTACTGATGATAAGAGCATCTCTGGACAATTGGCGCATTTTGTTTTGATAAGAAGTGTTGGCCTGGTCGAGTTCTTTGTCTTGTTTTTCAACAAGCTCCAGCTCCTTCGTCAATTCAACAATTTGACTGCGTATTTCAATAGCTCTTTTCTTTTTAGGGCTTTGCTCTTGTCGCCTCTGATTAATGCGGGCCTTTATCCCTTCGACCACCGCCTTGGTCTTCTTCACCATCTCCACATTCTTCCTCACCATTGCTTGTTTGGTGTTGACCAATTGTTTAGTTTCCTTCGTCTGAGTAACATTTGCCAGCAGAGGAGAAAGGATGTTTTCAAATGCTGCTATCATCAGCTTTGAAAATTCAGAAGTCTCAAGACCTTTCAAATGGGATATAGCATCCAGAAGCTCAGGCCCAAGAGTCGAATCTTCACGCAGTACATGAGGAAAGTTAGGATTAAAGGCATGAGTACGAATAGTGTCATTTAACATCTAGCTTATCGCCATGAATTTGGGAATGGTCAGAATCTGAAGATGTAGCATACTGATTCATGAATTGATTTAGTCTTGCCAAATAGACATCAACATCATCGATATCCATGTCGACGAGAACATCCTTTACTTTAGAAGGGCCAGCTAAATTATCCCTCTCAGGAGAACTCTGAATCTGAATTGGCTCGACGACGGTTTGAGGAACCCCTAAATCCTGCAGGGAATTTGAAAGACTAGAGTCAGAGCTAGTCGAACAATAAGCTTGGTTCCTGGAAGGACTAGTGACTGAATCAGAGTCATTGTGAGAAGCCCAAGTAGCGATCTCAACAAACTCACCAGCTGTTACATGGGGAGTCTGTTGGTGCTGAGGAGAAGAAACTTCTGAGAGTGGAGTATAGTCTGGCGCACTATGGTGTGGCTCAGAAGCTTCGACCTAGGAAAAGGGTGAACGTCCCATCAGACAGGTATAATTCAGCAAGTTAAAAGACACTTTAGAGGATACAAGAAATACTTGTGGAGGTGGTGAGGGAATCCTTGTTTCATTTCCTCCAGCAGAAGCATTAGCAGTTTCTTTTACTGTTTTCTTATTGACATCAGGAGCAGGTGTGGGGTCTGGAGTGACAATGGTTGTATCTATTATGATATTACTATCAGCACGTGAAAGTAAGGCAGTGTCGTGACAAGCAGTCAAGAGCACTTTACCTCGCCGTCTTGTGATAAGTGGTTGATCCTCGACCTCTGCCGCCTCCACTTCATCGTCGACCTTCATCCCTGATTCTTCGGCCGTGGGGGCTTTATTTTTCTTTGTTTTTGGCTTTTCTTCAGGCAATTTAGCGTGCCTTTTCTTATGGCCTTTGGATGTTTGGGGGTGGGGCTACTGAGCATCAGGTGATGGGTGCAGAAACAAAGAGGATTTCAAAAGAGAAATTTTAATCCTTCATCAAAAGCAGTCAGAAAGTGATTAGATGTTTTCCTCAATTCTCCCACTGTGGTGGGATTTTTTGTCCTGCTTGGACCTTTTGGATATAGTGGAGGGAGCAGCCGAATCCGCTGAGCGTTTTTGACTCTGTTATAAAAGAAATAGAGACGTTAGTAAATAGATAAGATACAAGATGTCAAAACATAGACATTCACACTTATAGAAGAATCAGCTTTCTTAACAGAAGTAGAGATTGGTTCATCATCTGAGAGAGTGTGGATGGGTATGAACTTTAAAGACATCAAGTATAAGTGAGGTGTCCAATAAGAAAGATGTGAACGTATGTGTGAGTAAAACATACCTTGGACTGTGAAGGGCCTCCTTCAGTGCTGACTTTGGTAGTTTTTGTCGACGGGCTCCCTTGGCTTTCAATAGCAGCAGGTTCTCGACTTGGGGCAACTACCTGTGACAGTGGGACATCTAGAAAAGAAGCTAAGTCAGATAAAAGATGTAAGTCGAATTGTGAAAGAAAACAGAACTTTCCAGAAGTGGTTACCCTTGAGTACTACGGCAAGCTCTCTCACATATTCAAGGTCAATATAAAGAAAGTTTGGGTAGTCATGCAACCAATGCTTCGTCAGAACCACCCTATCGGCTCTCTTTTTATATGCATTTTGAATATTCGACCAAGAGCTATACCACCAATCTGGGAAAGGCGGTCGAAAAGCCAGAGCCAAAGGGCTAGTCGGTAAAGGAGGAAATTTGATTTTTCCAAAATGAAGTGTGTAAAGATACTTGTCTTTCGCGTAACTAGGGATCTTGAGGTGAGGAATCCTCCTAGTTACCTTCTCCTTTAGCTCTTGGGCCGCGTCATGAATGGTTTGACGAAGATTGTTTGGCAAGTACACCACTTTGAAAAAGTTCTAGAATGCTTGAATTTCTCTGATGTGAACTGCCTTACATTTGGTTGCCTTCCCCTGAAAAGTATTGAAAGCCACAGTTTGCTCATTCATTTTCCAGCAGCATCACTTATAAAAGTAACAAGGTATGACTGCCACCAAATTTTGAACTCGTGGGTATAGAAAAATGTTGGTCTAAAAGGGGTGAATGTAAGCATGGCTCGACGTTCCCACAACGTGGCGACAGTTTCCTTAATGACATCCCAACCTTGGTCATCTAAAATTCCCATGAGTAATTCACAGGACGGATAGAGTGACTTAGGCACAATCTGAAAGAGCCCAAACTGTCTAGCCACCAAATTGGGTCGATAAGCTGCCAAGCAAGGGCTCATTTGAGTGATGGCGCCTGATAGAAATTGGGGAGTTAGGAAACGTTTGCATATGACCAGAGATCTTTTCTGATGCTTTTCTTTGACAGGGGGAAAAGCCTCAGTAAGCCACAATGGTCCACTTTTGCCATCAGCAAATGGAGCCATCGAAGGTATAAAATCCTCCCGTGTCAACATTATGTTGAAAAGCATTTTGAAGACTTCGTCCTTTGGAGAAGTCTTGTCGATCGGAGTTTAGGGCAAGTAACATGGCCATAGTGCTCCACTCCTGTCTTGGGAAATTGAAACCTTCTTCTGTCGAAAAGGCTTCACATCGGCAGAAAAAGTGGCATTTAGCCACAATTGCAAGAGCCAGAATGGTCCATGAATCAACATATTCTTCTTTTTTGGATTCTTGGGATCAGAGCTCTTTATTTGGCCGACCACGTCGGTCATAGAAGTGTACAAAGAGGCCAAAATTAATTGGCCTAAAGCAACATTCTCACTCCTATGTAACGCTGCAGCCAAATGAGCAAATTGCTTGGCTATCTGCATTGACCTCGAATAAAATACGAAGCGAGATAGCCAGAGAGTTAGGAAAGCAACATGCTCCTCATCAGAAACTTCTTTAGATTCGCAGTGATGGTGTTGGATGAAGTTGTTGTAAGTTGGATGTTTTGATTCGCCAACGTCGAATTTGATGGGGATGGTCTCGTGGTCGGTGTGGTTGAAAACGATCCCAGCAGGTTTTACACCTGTCAAAGCAGCTACATCCAGTAGCATGGGGATTATCATACCGCACCTTGTATGGAAGGTGTTAGTGGACCCTTCCCAGAAGTATAAGGCATCCAATAGCATGCCACCTGAGTATGGTGTGCCGACACGAGAGAGTTGCAACAGATCATAAATACCCATTGCTTTCCATTGTTGGCCCTTGTGTGGCTCCAATCTCTCCACCCAAACCCTAAACTTAGGGCAATGTAAGGGAGGAGAAGTACAGAAGTCCGTGTCAACAAATTGTAGTGAAATGGGGTTTGTTGAGGTGATTAGGGAGCAACTGCGCTGGCTGGTGGGGAAAAAGGCACCCTCGTCATCTACGTGTATCTCAGAAGGGACGTCTGAAGGTAGTGGCCCTAAAAAGGTATAAGGTTCATCGTCTAGTCTGAAAGGAATAAGTACCTGAGATTTCCATATTTTGGTTTTTTCTTCAGTAGGCTGCGGCTCCGGGAGGTAGGTTTTGCCATCAATCTGGCAGAGTTGGAGACTGGCGGCGGGAGCTGTGACGAATTCTTTATCTGCCATTGTTGAGGTTGAAGAGTTTGAAAGGGTTTAAAGATTCTTGGTTTGAACTGAGAAAGAAGCGGAAAAAACTGTAAAAGACTGTGGTTTCCTGGGTTGAGATGAAAGTTGGAAACTTTTGACGGTTCAAGATGAAGGGAAGAAGTTAGGGTTTTGAAGTTGTTCTTTGTTTCTTGATTCGGAGATCGGGAGTGAAAGAGATGAAGTTTTCTCTAGCTTTTTGCTGTTTAAAGAGTGAAAGCGCAGAAAAAGAAAGAAAGAATAAAAACGGCTATTTATAGGCGTGGGAGTGAGGAAAACGAAAAGGCAAAAGGGATCGTGGCGTTTCCCTAGGGTTTCAATCGTGTCTGTCGAAGGACACGTGTAGGTGGATTAAGTCTCTAGCGTAGTGGGCCATTCCGGATACCTAGGCCATGACGACTAAACATTAAATGCTCCCACGTCTCGAGGAAAGGTAATATACATTTTCATGATTACATGATGTCATGAAAAGACTGGAGCAGTGAGCTGTTTGCACTAAGGTAGCGGAAATGGCTAAACCGACGCAAGGTGAAACTTCATAGATACCATTGTCTCATGTTCGAAAACATCAAGAAATCGAAAATGGTATCTCTAGGGGGCATTTTGTTAGCTGGAAATTTGTGAAGTATATCTAAGGGCATGGTTTAAAAGCAAAGGTTCTTACAGGTTAAGGACTAGTTTTGAATAGTTAGCTTTTGGAGATACTTAACAAAGCCAAGTCAGAAGCTCCAAAAAAATGCTTGTCAGTTGAGAAGCTGGATTAGAAGGCCAAACCAGATCGACCAGAGCAACACAATGTCGAAAATAAAACTATGGCAACATATGGCATGATGGTCGATTCGACAGAAGTTTGGGTCGAATGAAGGCATTAGTCGAAATGCTAATGTTGTCGAAGAATGCTTACTAGTGGACTTAGGAAATTTTGTTGTGCCTCAAGAAAATAGACAGAATCTGAAGGCAGTTTCCTTCTGAAGACACGAAGCGGAAAAAGGTCAAAAAAATGAGGAGATCGTGGGTAGTTGCCTCAGAAGATCGTGGGTTAAAAGCTTTGAGTGAATGGTGAAACGTGTGCAGAAGTTACTTTCAAAGATTGAATCTCGTACGTTGATTAGATTTAGCAGTTATTTTGTAATAACTATAAATAAGTTAGAATGTTAAGAATTCTGGGGTGTTCATTTGTACTCTCAAAATATTTGCTAACACTCTGCTCAATTCCGCGCTAAAGGAAGAAAGAGTAACGCAAGCTTTGATGTACGTGAATTACCACACTTTTATTTCAATGCAATCAATTTACGTTTAACTTTGTCTTTATTGCTTTTCATTTACTTCTGTTCATTTGCTTGTTGGTCACGAGTCACCAACTGCCTTATTTACTAAAAACATTTAAATGTAAACTGTTGGTCACGAGTCACCAATAGTCAGAATTTTGTGTGTGTGGAAAGCCGTTGCGCTGTTTCCCTTAGGCTCTAGAAATCGTTTCTGGGCCAAGATCAATTTCGTTTATAGAAATAGTGCAATTTATCAGAAATCTTAGCACGTGTCTTGAGATCAACTGGTCGATCTCGCGAGTAACCCTTAGTTTTAGGACTTAGGGAGGACCAACGGTTGTTTACCATTTTCCACAGTAAACAGTTGCATGGCAAAGATGCAACAATATTGTTCATAGGTGGATTATCAATTCAATAACACCTTCCATAGCACAGAGTGTGGTGTTCATTGATAATGTTGTGGATGTGTGGAACGATCTAAGGGATCGGTTCATGAGAGGAGACAAGATTTGAGTTGCACGGTTATATCAAGAAATCTCGAATTTAAAACAAGGAAGCAAGAAAATTTCTGATTACTTCACAGAATTGAGAAGTCTGTGGGAGGAGCTTGATCAATATAGGCCAATGCCCAATTGCACGTGTCCTGTGACTTGTGCATGCCTGGAAATGCGAAATAGTAGAAGCTTTAGAGTTGAAGATCATATAATTCAGTTCTTGATTGGCTTGAATGAAGAATTTCATGGAGTTGTTTCTCAAGTGCTTCTTATAGATCCAATGCCTCAAATTAACAAAGTATTTTCTATGGTGCTGCAGTAAGAGAGAAAGATATGTGGTACTGGAAATGTTCTGTCTGGAAATAGTGGTGCTGAGGATGGAGCTGGTATGGTGAACGTTGTTGATAGCACAAAGCAATTTGGAAGAGGAAAAGGAAATAGCAACACTGGAAGAGGAAATGGTGGTGCTGGCAGAGGCAGAGGCAATTTCAAAGTATGCACCCATTGTGGCAAAAATGGGCATATTGTTGACAATTGTTATAAGAAGCATGGGTATCCTCCTAATCTTGCTCGAGGAGGATCAACATCAACACACATCAATCAAGTTGAAGCTAATGGTGAAGTTGCAGCTGAATCTTCTAATGACAATGGAAGTATGACTCTGACTAAGGAGCAATACAACAACTTGATGATGCTTCTTGAGAAGAATACAACTTCAGTAAATATGGAAAAAGGAGGTAAATCTTATGTTGCTAGCTTCATTATTAGTGGTGGTGTCAGATGGATCTTAGACACAGGTGCAACCCATCATATATGCAATAACCTTGATTGGTTCTTGAAACATGATAAAATTAATCCTATTATGCTGAATCTTCCAAATGGAAATTCTATATCTACTTCTGTATGTGGAGATGTGAAAATATCCAAAGATTTTGTCATTCAAGGAGTTCTATATTTGCCACAATTTGAAGTTAACCTAATTTCTATTTCAAAACTATGTAGAGAACAAAATTGCAGCCTAGTTTTTGAAACTGACGTATGTACTATACAGGCAAGGAAAGATTTGAAGAAGATTGGTTTAGCTAGTGAGCTGGATGGATTGTACTACTTGGAGTTGTAGAAGGATAATTCTCACAGAACTAGCAGTGCAGGATTTGTGTCAAGTATATTCACAAATAAGAGAAGTATAGAAACAACATCTGCTATTATATGGCATTGAAGATTAGGGCATCTATCACATGATATAATGCAATGTATGAGCACCATGTATAGTTACATACCTAATAACATTCATAAAGCTTGTGATGTGTGTCAACAAGCTAGACAAAAACTTTTGGCTTTTCCTATCAGTAACAATAATGCTTGTAATCCTTTTGATATTATTCATATTGACATATGGGGTCCTTTTAATACAGTTTATGTACATGGCTTCAAATATTTTCTTACTATCTTAGATGATCATAGTAGGCATATTTGGGTTGTGATGATGAGATCTAAGGCTGAAGCTAGTGGAAAGATAACAGAGTTTGTCAATATGGTAGAAACTCAATTTAGTAAAAAGTTCAAAGTTATTATAAGTGACAATGGAACAGAACTTCTGATGCCAAAAAACTATGCTTAGAAAGGCATCATACATCAAAGGAGCTGTGTGTACACGCCTCAACAAAATGTGAGAGTTGAGAGGCGATTTCAGCACATACTCAATATCAGTCGTGCTCTTATGTTCCAGTCACATTTGGCACAGAAGTTCTAGTCTTATGCTGTAAATTATGCAGTATATCTCATAAATAGGATTCCTACAAAAATACTAAACAACAAATCCTCCTTTGAAGTGATGTATGGAATAATGTATGATTTAAGTTCGTTGAGAGTTTTTGGGTGTTTGAGCTATGCTTCCACATTACCAACAAATAGGCACAAATTTGACTCAAGAGCAAGAAAGTGTGCTTTTTTGGGGTACAAGGCAGGTATGAAAGGCTTCATACTCACTACAAAAAAAATAATTTTTAGCAGCGCCTCTACGAAAGCGCTTTTAAGAGAAAGCGCTTTCGTAGCCTTTAAAAAAAATTCGCTTAAAAAAGCGCTTTCATAGGGTTCCCTACGAAAGCGCTTTTCAGAAAGCGCTTTCATAGGCATTTGAAATATCTAACCTACGAAAGCGCTTTTGAAAAGCGCTCTTATAGGTGGCCCTACGAAAGTGCTTTTAAAAAACGCTCCGATAGGTGGCCTTACGAAAGCACTTTTAAAAGCGCTTCTATAGGCCTATGATACGAAAGCGCTTTTGGAGTAAAACGCGCTCTTATATCTGGGCCTATGAAAGCGCTTTTAAAAGCGCTTTCATAGATTATTTTAAAATTAAAATAAGAACCCTAAATACGATTTCATTTCCAGAATCCCTTTCTGCGCTTGCTGTTCATCTTCACTCCTTCACTCCTGCGTTCACTACCTGCGTTCATCTTGTTGTCTCGCCGCCGTTTAGCCGTCGTTCAGCCGTCATCTGGGTTCATCTTGTCCTTGGTAAGTTTCTTCTTCTTTCATGGCTTCTCTGTTTCGTTTAGATACATGCAATAACATGTTCCGATTTCCAGAAAGGGATTTTATTCATTTCATAGATTTGTAGGGATTGATAAAGGTTATGAAATGCTGGTGTTAGTATTAAATGAAATGCTGTTAGTGAAATGCAAGAAGTAGTGATTGTAGGCAGTGAAATGCAAGAAGTTGATATGAAATGCTGTTAGTATTTATCTATGAAATGCATTGATAAAAATACATTGATAAAGGTTATGTTGTTGCTGTTAGTATTTATCTATGAAATGCATGCAAGAAGTTGAATATTGATCTTATTACTCAATAAGTATTGGATTCAAGAATATGACATTTTGTTTTTGTAGCTTACTAGTTAGTTTAGGATTAAATAACTGGTGTTGTTTGTTTGTGTACATTTCAAATCAAAAGGAGTTATAGCTGGCAAGAATGTAGTTATATGTTGAGTAATATTAAAAGCATTTGTTATGTGTTGATTTGTTATCTTTGTATTGTCCAAGTTTTGGTGTTGATAGGTGTTCGCGTTAAAAGGTGACGCGCCTGAGGATGCGAACGTGAGTTCGGATCTTCTGGTACGCAACGATTTAAATCTTTTGATTTGTTTATAAAGATGCCGCGAGCATCAAGCTTTATTATTTTCAACACAAGAAAGATGATTTAATGATTATGAAAAGGGAAAGTGAAATACCCTCAATTGATATTGGTATGCGAACGACTAGCGCAAACTAGACATAACGCATTGGGGAGATTCTGAGTAAGGGGGATTGGTATATAAAGGGAATAGATGGAGCACCCTAAATATATGTAGTTATCTACAGCTTTATATATGAATATATTTGATATGTTTGTGTGTTTTAATTGCTATTTCTATGATTGGGAAAGTTTCTCCTTTGGATTTTAAGAAACAGTAGATTATGTGGGATTCTAGGTTTTGTTATTATTGTGCTCACAAAGATCTGTGGATCTTCTACATACATATCCCCTAGTGGGAATCAGAGCATTTGTAGCTCGGATCTACAAGGTTCTATGGTTTGTTTGGTCTGAGGGAGATAGAAATTTGCTTGGCAAGGATGAGACCTTGTGCCTACGTATTCTCAAAAGGATGTTGAGAAAGTCAGAGCAATCGTAGTTCCCACTTATGCTAGTGGAAAGCAACGGATGTTAGTAAGAGATGCATAAATGTCATCTTAATGAAAAATGTATCTAAACTATTTCATCACATACATTTTTGAAAAGTTTGATTGATTAAAATCTTTCGTCGTAAGTATTAGGTGTTTTGCTTGAGTGTACAAGCGTTACCACTTACATGTTTAAGAAAGATGTTTGAAAAAAGATGATTAAATCTTTTAACTGTAAGTATTGGGTGTTTTGCTTGAGTGTACAAGCGTTACCACTTACAATTAAGAGATGTTTTTTTGTTTGAAAATAGTTTGAAAAGAGTTTGAAAAGTTTTTGACGGTATGTGATGTAATGGATGAGATACTTCTTCCATAGAGATGATAGATGTCTAAATCTCAAGGAGAAATTGAATGGATTAAAGGGATGCTTTTAAGAAGCCCGTGGGTCCTTGTATTGTTAGCCCAAGAGGAGGCATCCGAGGGTCATCGAGGGTCATCGAGGGTCCTTGTATGAAGCTCAAGAGGAAGCTATGGTATGGTGTTTTGGCTTGAAAGGATTTCACCGAGAAATCATCCTTTTCGAATAAGAGCAACTTCACCGGAAATTTTACTCATTGGGGAATTTGAAAGTGATTTCACCGGAAACCATCCTTTCGTGGTTCTATCTTAGCTGGTGATTCTTTGTATTGGAAGCCCAATAGGAGGTGTTAAGAGATTTCTGTCTCTTTCATTGTATGATGCCCAAGAGAAGGCTAAACTCAATGAGGAGTTCTTTTGAACGAAGCCCAAGAGGAGGCGACTCAACAGGGAGTGTTGTCTTATACGGCCTAAGCGGAGGCTAACTCGGGAGAGTTTCTTTGTACAAAGCCCAAGGTGACCCATGGGGATAAGTTATCTTGTATGAAGCCCAGCGGAGGCTAAACTCAACGGTGATGAGTTGTCTTGTATGAAGCCCAAGCGGAGGCTATACTTTGGGAAACCTATTGATTAGTCTAATTGTTATGTTATTTATTAGACATTTTGTATAAACAGTGTGTGTGTGTGTGATATGTATTCAGGAGTTTATGAAGGAAATATAAACAATGCATGATGTTTATTTACTAGCTTTATGAAATATAAACAAGTGTTTGTGAACGAACGCTTAAAACGAGCGCAACTTGATTATTTACAAGTTTGTACTGTACAAGGAAATGAATATGTACAAACGAGTTTTTATGTACGACAAAGATGGATGTACATAGGAGGGTTGGGACTTACAGTAGGGAGGCCCATTGATTTGAAAGCGCTTCACAGGAATAATGCTCCTTTCAATACCAATGGTATTCAGTAAAATGTACAGATGAAATGAAAATGATTGATCAAAGTTTATCAGAAAAGTATTTTCAAAGAAAAGTATCAGATTATGTACGATAAAAGGTTTTGAAAAGAAGTATCGTGTTATGTATGTATAAAAAGTTTTTGAAAAAGAAGTATCTGTGTTATGTACAGATAAAAGGTTGTATGTGTTTGGAAAGTTTTTGATATGTACAAAGAAATATTATGTACATAAAATAATGTTTATGGGACTTACACCGTGATGGAGGCCCATTGGTTAAAAAGAAATTTTGCTCAGGAGAAACCTTCCTTTAGAACCAATGGATTCAGCGTATAGACAAACGAATGAAAACAAACGAAAGAAATTTGTTTATGTTTGAATATTAACAATGATAATTTGAGTATGTACAAGTAAAACTAAATATTTACATAAAGGATTGGGACTTACACCATAAGGGAGGCCCATGATCAATCGAGAAATTCGAGAAAGAACGAATTTGTTTTATCGTTTTAAATCGGATTGATCATGGTAAAAGATGTAAGTTTGATGAAATGTTTTGAAAAATGATTTGAAAATGTTTTGAAATGTTTTGAAATGTGAGGTTCATTTATGAAAAGTTTTAAAAATCGGAAGTCGAAAACTTGAAAAATTCACCTTTAAGGAGGTTTGAAAAGTGTTCGTAACGTCGTTTGCTCGATTAAAAATTAATCGATGAAAGTTTTTGGATTTTTGACATAATCATAAAATATATATATTAAATGACAAGTGTGCAAAAATCATCTCAAAATGAGAAGTTTTGATTGGTTAAAAATTGTTGAAGTTTGATAAAAAACATGAAAATATGACAAGTTTGTAAAAATTTGGTCTTCTGGTTTTGAACCCATGACCTTGAGGTGGACGCGTGTCACAGAGCCTTAAGAGCAAGCAAGCAACCAACTGAGCCAAACGTGCTGAGTGTTAGTGGACCAAAACACGCGTTGAAAAAGGATTGGTTCATTTAAAAATTTGAAAAATGAAGAACACATGAACACGCGCGAATTTTCTGGGTTTGTGGTTTGATTTTCAGTTTGATGAATTCAACCTAAAATCTTTGTTTCTCAATGAAATCCAATGATGTAAACATCAAAGTTGCTCGGTTTTGTACCACGAATATGATTATGCATGTTAATTTCATTTATTTTCAGTTAATCATGTTTTGATTTCTGGAAATCGTGATGAACCCTAAAACTGATTTTTCAAATTAAATGATGTATTGTTCATGATTGTTTGATTTTATTGAGGGCTAATGGTCGTTTTCAGTGCGGAAAGAGAATGGCCAAGAGCTTTTCTCAATTGGTGCAAGGAATATGGAGTTTGAAGTTCGTGTTCTAACCTGGAAAAGCTGAGATCGAATTCTGGGCAAACGTATTTCCAGTTGTTGTTTTTCGATTGATTAAGCTCCAACGGCATGTAAGGATGGTGTATGATCACCCTGCTTGCTTTGAAATGCTCCAGAACTCTCCACTCAAGTCAACCTGCACAGTTCAAAAATGGCATCTCGATTTCTATGTAAATCGTGTTACAGTTAGATGCTATGGATCTGGATCATGTACATGAGGTATAGTGATGATGTTTGAATGGTTAGATCACAAATTTATCAAGCCTATCTCCAAATTCGATTCCTATGGCAGTTTGGGAAAGTTTGGAAAAGTAGAAATGCAATTCTGATTTCCTCTTGCTTTTAGTTTGATTTTAAGTTTGGAACAAGTTTGTTAATGATTATGCAACATGTATGACACCAAATTTCATCATGGTTTTGGCTCAAATTCAAAATGCTATGTTTTTCTCAATTTGCACTACCTTACTTGATTTTCAAGAAAGTGAAAGAAAGCATGAATTTGTATTGTTTTTGGTGTGAATTTCTCTTGAAATGGTGAGCTATTTATAGGCAAGAGATTCTGAATTGTTAGGCACAAGGACATGGCAATTGGATAAATCATGGATTGCTTAAGGGGTAAGAAAGGCATTTGGCTTTTGAAAAGGAAGCTTCCTCTTTTTACCATGTGAGAAATTATCCAACTTGATCCAATCTTTCAATTATTACTTCTCATTGATATTTATCAGTTTGATGACTCATTTGGCATGGTTGCAAGTGGTCTAAATGAGAAAAACACAAAATGACCTATAATTTGATGTTTGAATTTTGAAAAATCAAGTTTCATGGAGCCTTATGTTTCAATTTCAAAGACATAGCTAGCATCCATGGATTTGAGAGTTCTTGGACATTTTGGAAATATCTTTCCACAAGCTACAACTTTCATGTTTTGAGTTTTTTCAAATTCCAATTGGAACTAGGTGAAAAAATGGCTTGAAGTTTGGAAAAAATGAGAAATTTCAACACTTAGAAAAATTTCTAAGTATGAAAACTTTTGACTTTTTGTTGACTTTTTCAAATTCTTGATTTTTTATGATCATGATGGATCATGTGAAGTATTTTGATGATGGAAAAAGTTTTGTTTTGAAAATTTTGACCAAAAGTCAAAGTTTGACTTTTCTGTGCAGATGAAATTTCATCAGATGTTTCTGAAAACGACTGATGAAAATTCTATGAACCTTTGTGATGTTTTGAATCCAGAAATTAGGTCAAGATATTGTATCTAAGATATAATGACCAATCTCTATCCAAAAAAGTCATTTCTTACTCAAAAAGTCAGAAAAAACTCATGCCCGATCAAAACCCTAATTGGTCGATCCTTGATTGATCTGTGAGAGAAATGGGTATCTGATGATCAGAGGCTGATGATTTGATCAAGATAGATCAAATGAGATGAGAAAAACTCAAACCCTAATTGGTTAGCTCTTGAATCAGATGAAAATATGATGAAACCCTAATTTTGACCTGTGAATGCTATACCCGATTAATGCTGTCTGAACTGTTAGTTATGCAATGATGCAAATGTAGGGTGGTATATTAGGTCAAAAATTGGGGTATGACAGATGCCCTTATTTAAGTTTCTTTAACCTGAGAGATGAAGATGAATATCTTCGTTTTGATAGGTGTAAAGAGACTTAAATATCAGAATACGCAAATTTTGGACCTAAGATACCAAAAATGCGGATGATGCAAAATGATTGTAAAAAAAGTTTCACCCAGATGATATCAAAGAAATGACATGGTAGGGGGAAAATTTGTGAATACGTCCCTGTTGGGGAAAGAATGATTCACAAAACATGTGAATGTTTGTTTCGTTTCGGAAACAGAGAGATTACCTTCTGTCAGCCTTGTGACAATGTTTAAGGTAAGTAAAAAAAGATATTACCAATTATCAGCCTTGTGATATAGTATGGTAATGGGTTTTGAAGATATTACCAATTATCAGCGAAGTGATAACTATAACAAGGTAAATCTTGAGAAATGAGTTGTTGTGTATTCAGCTTTGTGAATAACAGACAGTGTTCTATCCAGGAATGAACTGGAAAGAAAGAAGTTAATCAAGACATTGTTCCCAACGAGGGATAATCTCAGCTGGAGAATATGATAGAGAGAAGAAAATGCATTTCTCTGTTTGGGGGCTTTGCCGGGGAAAAAGGAAGACATATCCTTTCTGTTTGGGAATACTCCGTTGGGGAAACAAAGAAAAAAGTATCTTTTCTGTTTGGAGATATTCTGCTGGGGATATGATATACTCGTATGAGTATATATATAAATGATTTGAAGCAAACATTTGAGAGATGCAAAAAATGCAATGAATGATGCTATTATGTATGAATGTCATGAATGTTATATGCATGCTAACAATACTTGACAAAGATACTAAAGAGATATTTGAGAAAAAGGATGCACGATTCGAATAAATACTTGGTGAAAATTGCGACGGTGCGATATTCACTAATGAAGAATTTGAGTTGCATGTTTTAAACTTTCCGAGAAAGGTATTTCATTGGCAACTTGGTCGGGATTCTTTTGGATAAGTATACCGTCCTTTGATGATTTCGATGAGGAGAAGATCATGTGATTGGCGACTCCACTAGGATCGAAACACTCTTGGAGAAACGGTTGAAGTTATTTCCGTGTTCATAGTTTCAAAGGAGAATTTTGCTTTTGTTTCAAAATTTTGAAGTAAAATTCATTTAAAACATTTTAGTTTCAAAAGTGATTTTCACAATAAAAGCGTTATTTTGCAAAATGTAATAAAGTAGGAATTGCAAACAAACGGCACAAGGCTCAAATTTATTGAATAGAATGGTAATCACCAAAGGTGTGATTCCATGAACTATTTACAAAAGTTGGAAATGATAATTTATTGGGAAAAGGCTACATTGAAAGCAAATAACCACTACTATCCCTAACAACTTTGAATTCCAATCGCTTGTTGCTTCGTAAGAGTTGATTGAAGATCCGTTGATGGAAAATTCTTCATGTGGACAAAATACTCGATCGCGTTACTTTGTCGCTTTGTATCCTTGTTTTTGCCTAGATCGCCCTTTCGTGTTTTCGATCTATCGTGATAATTTCGCTTTATTGTCTCTAATTTTGCTGGATCGCCTTTTCGGGTTTTCAATCCACCGAGACGCTCATTTTTGCCTAAGCCGCCTTTTCGGTTTTCGACTTCGAAATTTTTTTTAGACAAAATATTTTTGACCGTGTCAAGATTCACTGTACGGAGTTCATCGCCGTCCATGGTTGTGAGAGTCATAGCACCGCCAGAGAAGCTTCTTTTGACGATGTATGGGCCTTCGTAATTAGGAGTCCATTTGCCCCTAGAATCTGTTTGAAAAGACAGAATCTTTTTAAGCACGAGGTCGCCTTCTCACGAGGTCGGACCTTTTGTCGAAAGCTTTCTTCATTCTTCTTTGATAGAGTTGTCCGTGACACGAGCGGTCGCTTTTCTTCAATTAAGTTCAATTGGTCGATCCGCTTTGACACCATTCGCCTCGGATAGCTTAGTTTCCATGAGAACTCTCATTTACGGATCTCAACTTCTACGGGAGCACCGCTTTCATGCCGATACTAGAGAAAAGGAGTTTCTGTTGAAGTGCGTCGAGGTACGATACCATGCAGAGCAAATGGCAACATTTCGTGCGCTTTGTAAGTGATGACCATTTTCGGACAATCTTTTGATGTTCTTGTTGGCGCTTCAACTGCTCATCTTTGACCGTAAGGAGACGAGTTATGATGCTCAATCTTGAATTCCTCACACGTTCTTTCATCATTTTGTTGTTCAAGTTTGATCCATTGTCGAATGATCTTACTTGAAATTCTATATCGGCAAATGAGGTTGTTCTTGATGAACCTCACAACCACTTGTCTTGTGACGTTGGCGTATGATGCTGCTTCGACCCATTTGGTGAAGTAATCAATAGCCACTAGAATGAAGCGATGTCCGTTGGACGCTTTTGGTTCAATCATTCCAATCATGTCAATGCCCCACATGGAAAACGGCCACGGAGAGGAGAGAACGTTGAGTAGAGTCGGAGGCACATGGATCTTATCTGCGTAGATCTGGCACTTGTGACATCTTTTAACGTGTTTGCAGCAATCAGATTCCATCGTTATCCAATAGTATCCTGCTCTCAAGATTTTTCTAGACATTGCATGCCCATTCGAATGGGTTCCAAAGGACCCTTCATGCACTTCATGGATGATTGTGTCTGCTTCCTGTCTGTCGACGCATCCGAGCAGAACCATGTCGAAGTTTCTTTTGTATAGCACATCCTCGTTCAGGAAGAAATTCCTAGAAAGCCTCCTTAGAGTTTTCTTATCTTTGTACGATGCCCCGAGTGGGTACTCTCGTGTTTTAGCATTCTAGAAATCTCATCTGGGATCTCTTCTTCAACTTCTTTTTCAGCGAATTCATAGGGGATTTCAAAGTTGGGAGAGAGCGTAGAGTTACTGCTTTCAATGGATTTGTCCATCTGTTTAATCTGCATGTTTTGATTTTATTTTTGATTTAAAAAAAAAATTTGTGAAAGTGTATGCAGATTAATTTTTCATTATGATTTTTTTTTGAAGATTTTTTTTTTAATGTTTTTTTTAGGATTATCATTTCCAGAAAAGGGTAAAAATGAAAATAAACACAGAGTGTGGAAACAAAACAACGCATTTTATTTATGTTTCACAATATGAACAGGGCCCTAAAATACAAACTCATTTGTCTTGGGCAAGACAAAGAGAAATTATTTAAAAGCTAAACCCTATAAAACATCTCTTCGCTTTGGGCGAAGCGAGAGTTCAAAACAAAAAGCAAAGATAAACTACTTAGAGCTATGAACATTAGTCCTAACTTCAACAGGTTTCCAATAGTGACGAACTCCTTGGAAGTCGAGGTACTCGGTAATTTTCCGCTTGGTTTAACCTTGAGTAAACTTTGATTCTGGTGAGCGTGCTTTGAAGACTCGGGCGATGGCCTTTGCCTTTGGTCTTAAAGCGATCTTCTTGATTAACAGATCGGAAGTATGAGAGATAGCCTTTGTACTTCCGTTGATCTTTGTGTTGAATCTCGGGATGTTCTTTCCGTCTTGAGTGAAGAGACTCGTTGTCGTGACACTTTCCGCATCGTATCCCGAATCATACTCTTGATCTTCATGATCATGTTGATGTAGTGGTAACCGTGATCCGCTTGGTGAAATCCACAGACGTGTTGAACAGAGATCTTCATTTGGGACCTCGATCGTTGATTAGTTTGAGAAGACGAGTATTCCTCTTCGATTGACTAGGGTAGTCAAAGTCATCACCCCATCCGTGGGTTGGATATCTTCGATCCGGATTTTCGAGCTTTCGGCAGAGTATTTCACCATGTAGTCGTATTTGCCACTTGGTTCTCCCAAGGTATCCCAAACTTCAGCAGGGACAGGTGGATTTTCATGTCGTTGCAGGGATATGTCTTTGAATTGATCAGTTGGTACGTGCAACTCTTCTTGAGGCACATATTCAGGGCTGTTCAAATAAGCGCTCCATTCTTCAGATTCAGAGGGATCGTCCTCATCCTCTTCAATGGTGACAACGTTAACTTCTTGTGGAACAGGGTTTAAGAAACCTCCACTATGAAATACTTCCTTGATCGGGGAAAGTACTTCAAAATTCTCCATTTCTTTTCTTCTTTTTGATCTAGTATCGTCTGTTCGAGTTGGCTGCGGACGCAGTCGAGAAACTCTAAGACGCGACAGCTTGACAATTTTTCTATCTGGAAAAATGACAGTTCAAAACTGTGAATGATTAGACTCTAGATGGTAAACTTAAATGCAAAGTATGATGCATGAATATGATATTAAAGAAAAAAAAGAAATTTCCAAAGAATTTATGCTAACAGAGATATTTCTTGCAAATATTTGGATGGAAAACACAAATTTTATTGATTAATGAAGGAAGATTACAACAATTGTTTTTTTTTTGGAGCATTGCTCACACAAATGATAAATGATAAAATTACAAACTAAATTAAACTAATTAAACATCTTCGTCGGATGACGATCCAAAGGCTTGATACAGCTTCAGCTTCAGGATTTCCTTCCCATAGTGAGCTTTTAGTTTGGCTTTCTCGGCTTTTAGCTTGCTAATGACTCTCTTCCACTCGTTGGGAGTAAGATTGTTATTCATCAAATCTTCAAGCGTTCCTTTTCTTTCTTTGATGAATTCCTTGATCGCGTCATATTTCCGACAAATCTCCTCATCTTTCTCCTTGAGCCATTCATCATAGAAGTAGAGCGTTTTTTCATGATCTTTGACTTGCTTCTTGAGCTTCTCATTCTCAAGGTTAGTCTTAAGAAATTTGCTTTCTAAAGCTTCCTTCTCAAACCTTATCTTGGTCAAGGCTTCTTGGTATTCTCCCACAGCTTCAACGGGAAAATTTGTTGATTTCGAAGCGACTGAGAACATGGGATCCTCATAAGCGTAAGGCATTCAGAATTCCTTTGCTCTCTTCTTTATCCAAGAAGTGTAGGTTTCCATGGCTACACAATTCTTTGCCTTACCTTTTCCTTTTTTTCGGATGTGATGCCAAGCTTTGATCATCCTAGCCTTCAATCCTTGGGAATCCTCTCCTTCATGATAGAAGTAACTTTCTCAAACCGGAGGTTTACCGAATTGCGATCCGAGCTGACGCTTTGCTAAGAATGGGTTGTAGTTGATTCCTCCTTTCGTACCAATGAGAGGTACGTTGGCAAATTCTCCACACTCTCAATGATTTCCATCTCATTGTTTGCCAAGGTATACCAATGGATATCGTCGTTTGTAAGAGACATGAGTCTTCTGGACCAATGCCACTCGTCTTTGTTTTCGCGGAAGATAGGAGATTTAGGTAGGTGTGAGACAATCCATTTGACAAACAGAGGTACACAACACACGATAGTTCCGTCTCCTTGACGATTCCTATGATGAATAGAGACGTACGTGTCACCAAGCAGAGTGGGAACGGGATTTCCAATCAGAAAGATCCTTATGGCGTTGATATCAACGAAATTTGGGACGTTGGGAAACAACACCAATCCATAGAGGAGTAAAGCTAAAATAGCTTCAAAAGCTACCATACTACCGGCTTCAGAGAACTTGAGAGCCTTCTCCATTAGGAACTTTGAAGTCAGTCCTAAGAGTTTTCCTCTGGTAGTTAGGTTTTTGTCTATCTCAGATTTCTTTAAATGAGTCATTGTTGCAATGACTTGTGACTTAGGAATGGCTTCCAAACCATTGAAAGGCACTTTGTCTGATACTGAGATTCCTAGGATATGCGCATACTCTTCCAAAGTAGGCATCAACTGATAATCAGGGAAAGTGAAACAACGATAGACTGGATCGTAGAACTGAACGAAAGTTTTGAGAAGTCCTTCATCAACGTTAGCATTCAGAAGAGTTAAAAGAGTTCCATAGCGTTTTCTGAAATCCGAGGGATCTTCTACCAAGGATGCTAACTCTTTCAACTTTCCTACATCAGGAATTCTAAAATTGTATCTTTTGGTGAATCTTCCTCTGACGTCCATCACTCTAACCTAAAATATTTTACAAAGAAAAGTCTCTAAATTCTTTGGAAATGGAGAGAGAAAATGAAGTTTTTTTTGTTTTTTTAATGAATGAATGCATGAATGCAGCAAACATGGTTAGTAGTTATACACACGGTCAAGCGTTCGAAGTCACGAGCATGAAGCCAACGATAAGAATCAACGGGGTTAAGTTCTAAGCGCTTATTCATCTGTGAAACGGTTCTCGATAATACAGCTCAACACTCCCTTCAAAACATTATTGGATTTGTTGAATACTCGATGGTCCAATAATATTTTCAAGAGAAACTCGCCGATCGTAGTATCGCATGACAATTACTCTAGGCTTACACCGAATAATCTCGCACTACATCCTAATGGCGGGATGGTTTATGTGTTCTACATCCACTCACTTCTTAAGTTCCCGAAAATACAATTTTGCAATTACTTGCTAAACACAATACCCTCAAGACAACCTCCATGGAAATATTAACTTCGAAAGCATTGAACGCACGATTAATACCTCCACCTAGATCTTAAAATGTTTCTTAAATCCGGTTAGGATTTCTTTCCATCAAGTGAAATCGCAAACACACAATAAAAAAACAGATATATGCAAAAAGCTTATCCCTTTCTTTTCTTTTGAAAACAAAAATCTTGGTGCTCTCGGCGAGTAACGCGTTTTCTTTTTGAAAATCAAAGTTTCAGTATTCCCCAGAGTCGCCATTTTTCTTGTTCGCGTTAAAGGTGACGCTGAGGATGCGAACGTGAGTTCGGATCTTCCGCACGCAACGATTTAAATCTTTTGATTTGTTTATAAAGATGCCATGAGCATCAAGCTTTATTATTTTCAACACAAGAAAGATGATTTAATGATTATGAAAAGGGAAAGTGAAATACCCTCAATTGATATTGGTATGCGAACGACTAGCGCAAACTAGACATAACGCATTGGGGAGATTCGAGTAAGGAGTATTGGTATATAAGGGAATAGATGGAGCACCCTAAATATATGTAGTTATCTACAGCTTTATATATGAATATATTTGATATGTTTGTGTGTTTTAATTGCTATTTCTATGATTGGGAAAGTTTCTCCTTTGGATTTTAAGAAATAGATTATGTGGGATTCTAGGTTTTGTTATTATTGTGCTCGCAAAGATCGTGGGTCTTCGCATACATATCCCTAGTGGGAATCGAGCATTTGTAGCTCGGATCTACAAGGTTCTATGGTTTGTTTGGTCCGAGGGAGATAGAAATTTGCTCGGCAAGGATGAGACCTTGGCCACGTATTCTCAAAAGGATGTTGAGAAAGTCGAGCAATCGTAGTTCCCACTTATGCTAGTGGAAAGCAACGGATGTTAGTAAGAGATGCATAAATGTCATCTTAATGAAAAAATGTATCTAAACTATTTCATCACATACATTTTTGAAAAGTTTGATTGATTAAAATCTTTCGTCGTAAGTATTAGGTGTTTTGCTTGAGTGTACAAGCGTTACCACTTACATGTTTAAGAAAGATGTTTGAAAAAAGATGATTAAATCTTTTAACTGTAAGTATTGGGTGTTTTGCTTGAGTGTACAAGCGTTACCACTTACAATTAAGAGATGTTTTTTTGTTTGAAAATAGTTTGAAAAGAGTTTGAAAAGTTTTTGACGGTATGTGATGTAATGGATGAGATACTTCTTCCATAGAGATGATAGATGTCTAAATCTCAAGGAGAAATTGAATGGATTAAAGGGATGCTTTTAAGAAGCCCGTGGGTCCTTGTATTGTTAGCCCAAGAGGAGGCATTCCGAGGGTCATCGAGGGTCATCGAGGGTCCTTGTATGAAGCTCAAGAGGAAGCTATAGGGTATGGCTGTCTTTGGCTTGAAAGGGATTTCACCGAGAAATCATCCTTTTCTGAATAAGAGGAACTTCATCGGGAAATTTTACTCATTGGGGAATTTGAAAGTGATTTCACCGGGAAACCATCCTTTCAGGGTTCTATCTTAGCGCGGGTGATTCTTTGTATTGGAAGCCCAATAGAGGTCATAAGAGATTTCTGTCTCTTTCATTGTATGATGCCCAAGAGAAGGCTAAACTCAATGAGGAGTTCTTTTGAACGAAGCCCAAGAGGAGGTGACTCAGGAGTGTTGTCTTATACGAAGCCTAAGCGGAGGCTAACTCGTGGGAGAGTTTCTTTGTACAAAGCCCAAGAGAAGGTGACATGGGATAAGTTATCTTGTATGAAGCCCAAGCGGAGGCTAAACTCAACTGGTGATGAGTTGTCTTGTATGAAGCCCAAGCGGAGGCTATACTTTGGGAAACCTATTGATTAGTCTAATTGTTATGTTATTTATTAGACATTTTGTATAAACAGGTGTGTGTGTGATATGTATTCACAGGAGTTTATGAAGGAAATATAAACAATGCATGATGTTTATTTACAACAGTTTATGAAATATAAACAAGTGTTTGTGAACGAACGTTTAAAACGAGCGCAACTTGATTATTTACAAGTTTGTACTGTGTACAAGGAAATGAATATGTACACGAACGAGTTTTTATGTACAGACAAAGATGGATGTACATAGGAGGGTTGGGACTTACACCGTAAGGGAGGCCCATTGATTTGCGCTTCACGGAATAATGCTCCTTTCAATACCAATGGTATTCAGTGTAAAATGTACAGATGAAACAGAAAATGATTGATCAAAGTTTATCTGTAAAAAGTATTTTCAAAATAAAAAGTATCTGTATTATGTACAGATAAAAGGTTTTGAAAAAGAAGTATCTGTGTTATGTACAGATAAAAAGTTTTTGAAAAAGAAGTATCTGTGTTATGTACAGATAAAAGGTTGTATGTGTTTGGAAAGTTTTTGATATGTACAAAGAAATATTATTACATAAAAGAATGTTTATGGGACTTACACCGTGATGGAGGCCCATTGGTTAAAAAGAAATTTTGCTCAGGAGAAACCTTCCTTTAGAACCAATGGATTCAGCGTATAGACAAACGAATGAAAACAAACGAAAGAAATTTGTTTATGTTTGAATATTAACAATGATAATTTGAGTATGTACAAGTAAAACTAAATATGTACATAAAGGATTGGGACTTACACCATAAGGGAGGCCCATGATCAATCGAGAAATTCGAGAAAGAACGAATTTGTTTTATCGTTTTAAATCGGATTGATCATGGTAAAAGATGTAAGTTTGATGAAATGTTTTGAAAAATGATTTGAAAATGTTTTGAAATGTGAGGTTCATTTATGAAAAGTTTTAAAAAAAATCGGAAGTCGAAAACTTGAAAAATTCACCTTTTAAGGAGGTTTGAAAAGTGTTCAGAACGTCGCTTTCGCTCGATTAAAATTAATCGATGAAAGTTTTTGGATTTTTGACATAATCATAAAATATATATATTAAATGACAAGTGTGCAAAAATCATCTCAAAATGAGAAGTTTTGATTGGTTAAAAAATTGTTGAAGTTTGATAAAAAACATGAAAATATGACAAGTTTGTAAAAATTTGGTCTTCTGGTTTTGAACCCATGACCTTGAGGTGGACGCGTGTCAGAGCCTTAAGAGCAAGCAAGCAACCAAGCCAAAGCCAAGAGTGTTAGTGGACCAAAACACGCGTTGAAAAAGGATTGGTTCATTTAAAAATTTGAAAAATGAAGAACACATGAACACGCGCGAATTTTCTGGGTTTGTGGTTTGATTTTCAGTTTGATGAATTCAACCTAAAATCTTTGTTTCTCAATGAAATCTAATGATGTAAACATCAAAGTTTCTCGGTTTTGTACCACGAATATGATTATGCATGTTAATTTCATTTATTTTCAGTTAATCATGTTTTGATTTCTGGAAATCGTGATGAACCCTAAAACTGATTTTTCAAATTAAATGATGTATTGTTCATGATTGTTTGATTTTATTGAGGGCTAATGGTCGTTTTCAGTGCAGAAAGAGAATGGCCAAGAGCTTTTCTCAATTGGTGTAAGGAATATGGAGTTTGAAGTTCGTGTTCTAACCTGGAAAAGCTGAGATCGAATTCTGGGCAAACGTATTTCCAGTTGTTGTTTTTCGATTGATTAAGCTCCAACGGCATGTAAGGATGGTGTATGATCACCCTGCTTGCTTTGAAATGCTCCAGAACTCTCCACTCAAGTCAACCTGCACAGTTCAAAAATGGCAGCTCGATTTCTATGTAAATCGTGTTACAGTTAGATGCTATGGATCTGGATCATGTACATGAGGTATAGTGATGATGTTTGAATGGTTAGATCACAAATTTATCAAGCCTATCTCCAAATTCGATTCCTATGGCAGTTTGGAAAGTTTGGAAAAGTAGAAATGCAATTCTGATTTCCTCTTGCTTTTAGTTTGATTTTAAGTTTGGAACAAGTTTGTTAATGATTATGCAACATGTATGACACCAAATTTCATCATGGTTTTGGCTCAAATTCAAAATGCTATGTTTTTCTCAATTTGCACTACCTTACTTGATTTTCAAGAAAGTGAAAGAAAGCATGAATTTGTATTGTTTTTGGTGTGAATTTCTCTTGAAATGGTGAGCTATTTATAGGCAAGAGATTCTGAATTGTTAGGCACAAGGACATGGCAATTGGATAAATCATGGATTGCTTAAGGGGTAAGAAAGGCATTTGGCTTTTGAAAAGGAAGCTTCCTCTTTTTACCATGTGAGAAATTATCCAACTTGATCCAATCTTTCAATTATTACTTCTCATTGATATTTATCAGTTTGATGACTCATTTGGCATGGTTGCAAGTGGTCTAAATGAGAAAAACACAAAATGACCTATAATTTGATGTTTGAATTTTGAAAAATCAAGTTTCATGGAGCCTTATGTTTCAATTTCAAAGACATAGCTAACATCAATGGATTTGAGAGTTCTTGGACATTTTGGAAAGATCTTTCCACAAGCTACAACTTTCATGTTTTGAGTTTTTTCAAATTCCAATTGGAACTAGGTGAAAAAATGGCTTGAAGTTTGGAAAAAATGAGAAATTTCAACACTTAGAAAAATTTCTAAGTATGAAAACTTTTGACTTTTTGTTGACTTTTTCAAATTCTTGATTTTTTATGATCATGATGGATCATGTGAAGTATTTTGATGATGGAAAAAGTTTTGTTTTGAAAATTTTGACCAAAAGTCAAAGTTTGACTTTTCTGTGCAGATGAAATTTCATCAGATGTTTCTGAAAACGAATGATGAAAATTCTATGAACCTTTGTGATGTTTTGAATCCAGAAATTAGGTCAAGATATTGTATCTAAGATATAATGACCAATCTCTATCCAAAAAAGTCATTTCTTACTCAAAAAGTCAGAAAAAACTCATGCCCGATCAAAACCCTAATTGGTCGATCCTTGATTGATCTGTGAGAGAAATGGGTATCTGATGATCAGAGGCTGATGATTTGATCAAGATAGATCAAATGAGATGAGAAAAACTCAAACCCTAATTGGTTAGCTCTTGAATCAGATGAAAATATGATGAAACCCTAATTTTGACCTGTGAATGCTATACCCGATTAATGCTGTCTGAACTGTTAGTTATGCAATGATGCAAATGTAGGGTGGTATATTAGGTCAAAAATTGGGGTATGACAATAGGCTTCTCTGTTACTTTTTAGTACTGTATGCTAGAATGTAAGATGTTTGACATAGTTTCTGCCCAAAATTTTGTTTGAAGGTTCGAAGCCTATTTAGAACTTGATTTTCATGTTGTAATACTAGTTCATGTGCATGTTTGTTCATGTCTGCCCGGATTTTGTTACGTTTGATTTATAGCTTGTATTAAATTTGGTTTATCATGTTAGTTTCACTTACATTCATTCATGTCGTTTAGTGAAATGTTCATGTACATTCATCCTATTTTTTATAATATAAGTTTTCTTTTCTTTGAATTAGCAGCGTTTCCCGGCCTAGTTCGACGTACGACGCTCATTCTCCGTGTTTCTTTGAGTTCGATAAATCCAAGGTAAATTTCTTCCTCAAATTACTGGTATTGTGATGAGTTTGTCTTAAATTGCCTTTTGTATGTTGCGTTTTCTTGATACGGATCCATTCCGTGTATACTTTGCGTTTTGACAGAAACGCAGTATACTTTTTTGTGCACTAATTAGTTGGTATGGATAAGACATGGATGTATTCCAATTGATTGTCGAAAGACTACGAGAATGGTGTTTCAGAGTTTGTTGAGTTTGCTGTTGTGCACGCCAAAGACCCCAGTCGAATGACATGTCCTTGTTTGTATTGCTGTTATGGGAATCGGGTTGACGCAGTTCAGTTGGCATCGCATTTAATACGATATGGAATTGATAGAAGTTATACATGTTGGAATATGCACGGTGAGAAAATTAACGGGAATGTTGAATCGGAGGATAAGGGGACCTATGCTTTAAATGACGATTGCATAGATACATATGATTATGATCGAGTCGAAGAGATTGCAGAAGCGCTTGAAGAAGATCTTAATGATTGTCCCAAAATATTTGAGAGGTTGGTAAGTGATGCAGAGAAACCGTTGTATAATGGTTGTACAAAATTCACAAGATTATCTGCGGTGTTAAAGTTGTACAACTTAAAGGCCGACAATGGATGGTCGGATAAAAGTTTCACAGAGTTATTAGCCCTTATGAAAGATATGCTACCAGAGGATAATGTTCTTCCCAATCGAACGTATGAGGCAAAAAAGATGTTGTACTCTATTGGCATGAGCTATGATAAGATACATGCATGTCCTAAAGATTGCGTTTTGTTTCGAAACGAGTATGCATCGTTAAATGAGTGTCCTAAATGCGGTGCCCCTCGATATAAGAAAAAGTTGTCTCCGGAAAAAGTCTTATGGTATTTTCCTATAATCCCGAGATTTAGACGGATGTATCGTAGTGAAACCGATTCAAGAGACTTGACTTGACATTCAGATGAATGAATTATTGATGGAAAATTTCGACTTCCGGCCGATTCTCCACAGTGGATGAAAATTAATAATGATTATCCTGAATTTGGAAAAGAAGCAAGAAACCTTTGCCTGACATTGTCTACTGATGGAATGAACCCACACGGTATTCAAAGTATCTCATAGCACATGGCCTGTGATTCTTATGATTTATAACCTACCTCCGTGGCTATGTATGCGTAAATACATGATGTTATCTATGTTAATTTGGCCTAAACAACCAGAAATGACATAGACGATACTTGGAACCATTAATCAAGATTTGAAGATTTTGTGGGAGAACGGTGTGGAGGTTTATGATGGTTATAGGAAAGAAAGTTTCAACTTGAGGCGATGTTGTTTGAATAATTAACGAATTTCCAAAGATACGGAAATCTATCCGGTATAGCATTAAAGGTGAAAAAGCGTGTCCTGTCTGTGAAGATGAAACGATACGATGCGATTGAAACTTTGTCAAGAATGTCTTTCTACCATCGAGATTCTTAACTTCTAAACATCAAGATCGTGGATGGAGAAAAGCGCTCAATGGAGATACCGAACAACGAGAGTTCCTGGATTGACAGTGATCAAATTTTGAAAAGGTGAAAGATGTGAATATTCTTGGCAAGCCTTTTGCACATAAAGTTGTCACAGGTGGGTGGAAGAAGAGGTCGATTTTTTTTGAATTTCCATATTGGAAATCTTTGTACGTAAGACATTTTCTTGATGTGATGCATATTGAAAAAAATGTATTTGACAGTGTTATTGGTACGTTACTCAATATAAAAGGGAAGTCTAAGGATGGCCTTAAAGCAAGGGAGGACATGGTAGACATGGGAATAAGAACTGAACTAGGACCCGTGAAGAAAGGAAGACGGACATATCTACCACCTGCTGTTTACACTCTATCTAGAAAGGAGAAAAAAATGTTGTGTAAGTTTCTGAGTGAAGTTAAAGTTCCAGAAGGCTACTCATCAGATATTAGAAGACTTGTGTCTATGAAAGACCACAATTTGAAGAGTTTAAAGACGCATGATTGCCATGTTATAATGGAACATTTTCTACCGATAGGTATACGTTCTATTCTGCCATAAAAAGTAAGAAGCGCAATAACTAAATTGTGTTTTTTCTTCAAGTCAATCAAGAAGGTGATCGATCCTGAGATCTTACCAACATTGCAAAAAGAAATAGTTGTTACTTTGTGTGAGCTTGAAATGTATTTTCCTCCCTCGTTTTTTGACATAATGGTTCATCTTGTTGTTCATCTTGTGAAAGAGATACAATTGTGCGGACCAGCTTATATGAGATGGATGTACCCTGCTGAACATTATATGAAAATATTAAAAGGGTATGTGAAAAACCTAAGTCGACCAGAGGGTTGTATTGCCGAACGATACATTGTTGAAGAAGCGGTTGAGTTTTATAATCGAATATTTGTCAAATGTTCAATCAATTGACTCCCAAATCTCATGTTGTTGAAAAAGAAGGTAAGCTAATTGGAAATAAAGTTGTGATAGTATCAAGGGTCGAACGGGATCAAGTGCATTTGTATGTTCTGCACAATGAGATTGAGGTTGAGTCGTATGTTGAAATGCACAAGGGTGTTCTTCGAGGCTTAAATTCGAATAGAAATGAAAATTGGATTGTACGAGAGCACAATCGAAGTTTCATACCATGGTTTAAGGAACATATTTATTCAAAGTATCGTTCAGATCCCTCGAGACTGAAAGGTTGAGATGTTTAGCATATGGTTCAAGTTTAGTTGTGTTTTCTTATAGCGCATACGCAATTAATGGATACACATTTTATACCAAAGAACAAGATGATAAAAGTACTATGCAAAATAGTGGTGTCACCTTGGTAGCTGAAGCAATGCACATATCATGAGTGAAGGACTTAAACCCGAAATTTGCAAATCTGTCGTATTTTGGGGTTATCGAGCGCATTTGGGCGTTTGATTACGAGAAATTTCAGATTCCTATATTCGGTTGCAAGTGGGTTGAAAATAATAATGGAATCCGAATGGATAAGTCAGAATTTTTGCAAGTGGATCTTAACAGGTCGGGGTACAAAGATGAGCCTTTCATTCTAGCCTCTCAAGCTAAATAAGTGTTCTATGTCACTGATCCGACAAGTACGAAATGGTCTATAGTGCTTTTCTCTAACAAATTAATTGATGAAAACATTGGAGATCAAAGGGATATTGGTGTTGACATTGAATCTTTTACCATAAATGATCAAAATGAGAATGAATCATGTATTAGAAATGATCATAATGAGGGTATTTGGATCAATCCAACCGTCTGCGTTGTTAAGAGACGAGTAGAATATATTCCTACCAAGAAAAGAAAGAGATGTTAGTGAAAAAGGTAATAGTATATATAATTATAGACTATATCATTCAATAAAATTTAAATATATGTCATTTCATTTTTTTTCTTTATAGTATATATGATTATGGAATTTTATATATGTCATTTAATTTAATTTAATTTTTCTTTATTATAGGTCAAATGGCTAGTAATCAAGATCCTTCAGAAAATGTTCCACAAGAAAATGTTCCACAAGAAAGTGTTCCACAAGAAAGTGTTCCACAAGAAAGTGTTCCACAAGATACTTCAGAAAAGGATATCACACGAGGCATAACTATCATGCGGGGAATCATCCGTGATAGAGATAGAGGAGTTACATATAATATAGATTGGAATGATGAGGACCAACTAATTGGGTCTAATTCTGCAAAGCTGACAAGCTACATCGGTACGCTTGTTCGTATGCACATTCCGATCACCGTTCCTAGATGGAAAAAAGGAGAGTTGGACGAGGCTAAAGAAAAAATTTGGACTGAGATAAAGGTATCGTATGTGGTTGTTAATTGTTATTTGCTTTATATTGACGATAATGTTTTTAAATTACATATACTAACATCCTCTATGCGTATGTTTTTTTGTAGAGGTCCTTTAATATTGAAGATGCCCGCAAAAAGTATATAATGGGCTTGGCTGGAAAAGCACACAGAGGGTGGAGAACTTTTTTAACAAATAAGTATCTTAAAGACGAGGAAGGAAATTTTGTTGAAGAGGATCCTGAACGTCCAAAGAAATATGAGAGCTTCATTACACCCGAAGAATGGGTTACTTTTGTAGGCCAAAGAAGAGACGAGAACTTCAAGAAAGTGAGTGTCTTAAACCGCGAGAGAGCGTCAAAACCCGCATATCCATATAAATAAGGGTGTTTGGGATATGCACACTTACAGGAAAAAAATTGTAAGTAAATATCAATTCTACGATCTTATTAATTCTCTCAATGTGTTATACTTGATGATTTTATTATTTGTAACAATGCGCAGTTGGAAGATACGCAAAGTGACGAAATATCACTACCCGCACATGTGCTGTGGAAGGAAGCTCGTGTTGGCAAAGATCGAGTTGTTAATCCCAATCTGCAACATGTTTATGATGAGTGTCTAAGTATAACATTGTGTCTTTAATTAAATTATATTAAATGTTTATTAATATATAATTAACATTGTGTCTTTAATTTTCGATATTTAAATGAATTACAGGAGACTATATCGCAATCGGTACCCACAGGTGATGACCAGGATATCAGGAGCGTACTCAGTTGAACACTATGTGTTGCTGAGTATCCGGGACGGGTAAGGGGTAAAGGTCATGGTGTGACTCCTACCTCTCTGTATAAAAATCCAAGAAAAAAAATCCTAGCAATGCAGAAGTGATGCAAACATTGCAGGATTTACAAGCACAAGTCCGTGAACTGCAGAAGGACAAAGAGAGATATATGGCGGAAAGGAGCAGTTCACAGTTGAAAGAAACTAGTGACAAGGCTAGTATCAACTGTCAACATAAATTTCCCGAGGTAATTAAGATGATAATTCATTAGAGAAAGTATAATTGTAACGATTATTATTGGTTATTATTGTCAATATTAAAGGAAGTCTAACGGTTATTATTGGTTTAGGGCATTTCATGTTATCAGCTATACCTATCGTCGCCAACTTATCGGGTAGTTGGCAAGGGAAAAGTGCACAACACCTCGGGAGATTTAATTCACCATAGACTTCTCTCGGATGGACACATGAAGGTATTGGTTGATGTTGTTTTAGATCTGAATGCATTGCTTCCGGTACCTGACATTGTTGCGGAGACCACATTGCTGCGAGATGCAGTAGGATCTTTTGTGGCATGGCCATCAGACCTCATCTTCATAGATGATCAGGTATGTTGAAAACCATTATGAATCCTTAAGTATTCAACTGACAATTCTGACCTCAATTTTTTACCTGGTCATTTTAGACTCCTGTTAAGGATCAAATTGTAGTTATTTTGTACATTATTTGGTGGTCCTTAACAATGCCTTTTTAATTAATTAGTAGTATTTATTCTAGTATTTGGGCTTAATTAGGTTTTTATTTAGTTTTTGTTCATAATATATTATTTAACTTAGTTTACTTTTAATTGTAGGTTTTTATTGATTAATTCTCTCAAGCTTGGATTCAAGGACACTTGAAGAGCTCTTGGGATGATTCTTTTTGAATAAATTTTTGGATGAAGAAGCATGCTTCAGGTCGCGCTCAGCGCGGTTGCAGCATGAGCGCGCTCAGCGCGCATAACCGGGCTTAGCGCGGTCTGCGAAAAATAAAAAAAGGACAGACCCATGCTTTCACCTTTTGGGCCACCTACTCCATCATTTCCAGCTGGCTTTTGGTGTGTTAGGCAAGAGAGCTTCACTTCATCATCATTATCTTTCATTGTGTAAAAATTAGGGCATAGGATTTGTAAGAAAAACATAGTTTTTCATCTTGATTTCTTCATGTTCATCATCTCCTCCAACAATCTTGAGAACAAAGCAACCATGGAAATGAGGGCTAAGTTCTTTTTGTGTCAAGATTAGAGGTAGTTGATCTAAATAGTATGTATTCTTCTTAATCCATTTGTGTATGAACATGGTTGATGATTAATATATGTTGAATATCTTTGTTCTTCTATTTTCTTATGCTTTGAGTTTTGCTTGAAAAAGAATGCTTCAAAGTAGACCTATGATATTCATCCACTAATGAACAAATGCTATAACTAGATTTGTGAGTTAGTGTTTACAAATATTGAACTTAATGATTATTATGTCAATAGTTGTAGTGAGAAATCATACAAAGATTTACATGATAACATTCACAATCTTGGTGGGAAATCCACAAGATTGAGAGGATATGTATTTATAGAAATCATCTACTATGTTCATCACTTGATTAATAGAATGCATATGAAATTAGGTCAATGAAACTAATCTTGACATGCTTCCATCAATTGAAAACAAACTCCAACTCTCTTGAATCCAAACCATAACTCTCTTTTGAAAAGATTAATTTAGTTACTTGTTTGGAAATTCATGTTACTAGTAGCTTAGGAAACAAACCCTTTGGTTACCTAAATCTTAAAATACACTTTTCTATTGAAAGACTACAATATACACCAATCCCTGTGGAATCGATAATTAAAAATACTTGTTCGCGGATAAATCCTACAACAACTCCTACAAAACCCGCATCTAAGGATAAAGGGATTTTGCAGCGCGGTGAGTCTGTTGCATCGCAAAGAGAGGTACGTTTAAAGTGTTAATTTTATGATCAGAATAAAAAAACTGCATAACATTATATCTTACATAAGTCTATATGATTTTTAGGTACCTTTTCAAGGGTCACAACAGGTGAGCCAGAATGTTGGTAGGGTACCACCTAAGAAAAGGGTTCCTGTCCGTAAATTTGTGCCTAGATTTCGGTGGTGTCTGGAAACACTAGTTGGCACATCAGATTTGATGAATGGTGGTATTCGTCAAATGGATATGGATGCATGTGTCATTGGTTTTCCATGTACCGAAACAATTGGACAAGAGGACATGGAACAAATCTTTCTTCATGGAGAATTAGGCGTCAGTGTTATGCACTCGTACATCCGATAACCCTCTCAATATATTATTTAATTGGTTGAATATTTTTTTAAACATTTGATTGAAATAGTCTAATATTAATTATGTTTTTATTTAAGGATGTTATTTGACAAATTGATGCGCGGGAATTAATTGTCAAATAGATTCTGTTTCGTGTCTTCCTCCCGTGTCAGCGGAACAACAGTTGCTAGGGAACCAGATTCAGTAAGAGAGCACTTGGTCAATAGATTCATGACAACTTCCGGTACAAAAAGCTTGTATCTTTTGGCGTATAATTCAGGGTCAAATTTTCATTCTAAGGTCCTTTTAATATTTGTATTTTTTACATTAAAATTTTCATCTAAATTGTTGCTTTAATTTATAGATGTCACTGGTTGTTGCTTGCTATCGATCCCATAAAAGAAGTGGTCTATTACCTGAATTCAGTTGACGGTGATTGGACAAATTATCCGGAAATGAAGCTAATGATTGATACGTAAGTGACATTATTCTAAATATTCGTTTGTGTTTATATATTTAACTATTTATATGTCATTGTTCTAAATAAATATTTTAATTTTGTCAGTTCAATACAAGTATTCCGATGTCAAAGGGAAGCACGGGTACCACGGCCTAAATCAAACAACATTAATTGGATCAAAGTACAGGTATATAAATTTCCACAATTTTTCTTATAATATTTATGCTACTTGATAAAACAATACATGTATATAATCTTATTTGTTTTTCTATGTAGTGCCCTCAACAACAAAACGGCATAGATTGCGGATACTTCGTTTTGAAGTTTATCAAAGAAATCATTCAAATGAATGAAATCGAGATTCCAATCACGGTATGGATTTATAACTTATTATGGATTTATACGTTGTTTTATTATTTATCGGATTTTGCATACAATTTATTACTTTTAACTAAATCATGCATATTTTTTGTTTTGTTATGTAGTATTTTGATAATTACAAGTGTCCATATTACTCGAAACTTCAATTGGAAGAACTCAAAGAGGAGTTGTGTCAATATTTTATTGAGCAAAGAATCCTATAAGATATAAATACATTGTTGTGTGAAAATGGTTATGAATACATTGTTCTGTGTATACAATACTGACCGTGTTATTATATTCATATCTTGCAGGATCAAGACCTTGGATATATATGTACATTAGGACTGATTTACTTAGTGTTATATAGCTGATTTGTTAGGGTTGATTTTGGTACGTTTGAAAACATGTTAATTGAATTACAATGGTGTATATATATTTTGGATATGAATGGTATATAATGGTTTTTGTATATAATATTTAAATTTGGTATTTGGATAACACTGATATATAATGGTACTTGTATATAAGATTGTAAATTACCGGTTTATGAATTACAGGTTTGCTGCAAAAAAATGCAAGTTTAGAAATTTTTTATTTTTCAGTAGAAAACCTATGAAAGCGCTTTTAACCAAAAAGTGCTCTCATATGTGGCCTATGAAAGCGCTTTTTGGTTAAAAGCGCTTTCATAGGCCACCTATGAAAACGCTTTTAAAAGCACTTTCGTAGGCCTACCTTTGAAAGCGCATTTCTCAAAAAAGCGCTCTCATAGGTAGGCCTATGAAAGCGCTTTTTTTCTGGAAAAGCGCTTTCTTAGGTCTACTTTAGAATGCCTTTAATGCATTCTGAAGGCACCTATGAAAGCGCTTTTTCAGGAAAAACGCTTTCTTAGGCCTACCTATGAGAGCGCTTTTGGTGGTTGAAAAGCGCTTTCATAGGTAGGCCTACGAAAGCGCTTTTTTTCTAAACAAAAAGCGCTGTTAAAACCTTTAGCAGCGCCACCTACGAAAGCGCTTTTAAGCGCTTTTAAATCCCAAAAAAGCGCTTTCGTAGGTCATTTTGGCATAGTGTCTTAGATGTTAATACTCATGACATCATTGTGTCCAGAAATGTCAAATTCTTTTATATGGTTTTTCCTTTTCTTGATTTGTCTAACCCACAAATACACACAGAAATTTACATAGACCAATCCAAAGTTGATAATGTTGCAAAAGAGTCAGCTCATATACCTATACCTAATTCTGATCTAGAACTTCTGCATGGCTCAGAAGTTCTACATGACTCAGAAGATGAATCTATAGCTGATCATGTATCTTTAGCTAATGAATCCATGTCAAATTTTATTTCCACACCCATTGCAATACCTAATGTCCCTTCTTCATCCACAAATGACATTATTGACATACCTCATTCCTCTCTTGAGTCCACTAGAAAATCTAGTAGAATGACACAACCACCTGTTCATCTAAAAGATTATGTTTGTGACTCTAACACTGTGTCTTGTCATTACCCCATTGAGAAGTATATGTCTCTATCCAACCTTTCACCGAGTCATCAGGAATATATTATGTCTCTTTCATCTGAAACTGAGCCAAGTAACTATATGGCTTCTTCTAAAGACTCCAGGTGGATTTGTGCCATGCAAGCAGAAATAGAGGCTTTAAATGAAAATCATACTTGGGAATTTGTTGATCTTCCTCGTGATGCTTCAACAATAGGAAGTAAATGGATTTACAAGATTAAGAGACATACTGATGGAACAATAGAGAGATTCAAGGAACGGTTAGTGGCTCAAGGTTTCAACCAAACTGAAGGTTTGGATTACCTTGAAACTTTTTCTCCAATTTCCAAGTTAACTACAATTCCGTGTGTTACTTGCCTTAGCTGCTATTCATGGTTGGCATTTACACCAATTAGATGTCAATAATGCATTTCTTCATGGTGATTTGAATGAAGCTGTTTAGATGAGGATTCCTCAAGGTTTTACTGCTCCCAAATCTGGCCAGGTATGCAAGCTTACCAAGTCTTTATATGGGTTAAAGCAAGCCAGCAGACAGTGGTTTGAAAATCTCACTACACTCCTTAAGGCACAAGGATTAAAACATGCTACTGCTGACCACACACTCTTTATAAAATCAAGTCCTACATCTTTTATTGCTCTGCTAGTGTATATTGATGATATCATCCTTGCTGGGACTTCCTTAGGTGTGTTTGCAGATTTGAAACAAGCTCTGCATCACACATTTCGCATTAAAGATTTGGGGAATTTAAAATTTTTCTTAGGGCTAGAAGTTGCTAGATCTTCAAAAGGTATTAGACTTTGCCAAAGGAAGTATTGCCTAGATATACTTCAATATGTTGGCCTAACTGGTTGTAAGCCAGCTTCTACTCCCTTGGATGCCTCTATTCGCCTTCACCAAGACACTGGTGCTTTACATTCTGATGTTACAGCATATCAGAGACTTATTGGGAGATTGATTTACCTTACTACAACTCATCCTGACATTGCTATTGCTACACAATAGTTGAGCTAGTTTATGAGTGCTCCCACTGAAGCTCACTATCGTGCTGCTATACGTGTCCTACGATACTTGAAACGCTCACCTGCGCGAGGTATTCTTTTATCATCTTCTTCTGACTTACAAATTCTAGGGTTTAGTGATGCTGACTGGGGTGGATGCATCGAAACCAGACGTTCCATCTCAGGATACTTTTTCTTTATTTATGCATCATTTGTGTCTTGAAAATCTAAGAAACAGCCAACAGTTAGTTACTCATCCACGGAAGCTGAATATCGAACCTTGGCATCTACTACTCATGAACTTCAATGGATGTTTTCCCTGCTACATGATCTCCAACAACATTTATCTCGTCTTCCTGTTTTGTATTGTGATAATCAAAGTACTATCCGAATTTCTTCAAATCCGGTGTTTCATGAGAGAACGAAACATCTTGACATTAATTGTCATTTGGTTCGTGAGAAAATTCAAGTTGGTGTCATGTGTTTGCTTCCTGTTAGTTCTCATGATCAAGCTACTGATGTGTTCACAAAAGCGCTTAGTCCTCGTCTTTTCACTGATTGTTTAGGCAAGCTTGGATTGGTGGACATTTACCAACCTCAAGCTTGCGAGAGGGTATTAACAGATGAAAGAAAATAAGTTGTGTCAGAACTTCTGGTGATGAACCAAAAACAGAACTTCTGGTGATGAACCAGAAACAGAACTTCTGGTAAAGAACCAGAAACAGAACTTTTGAAGATGAACTTCTGGTGATGAACCAGAAACAGAACTTCTGGATATGAACTTCTAAAGAGTGAACTTCTGGAGATGAACTTCTAGAGATGAACTTCGGGAGATGAACTTCTGAAGATGAACTTCTGGAAGAGTGACATTTCTATTTTGTAGTTTCTCTTTTTTTGTTTTGGCAGTTAGGGTTAGTTACGATTTGTAACTATATATAGGACACTTGTAACAAACTTTACCAATTGAATGAATAACAATTCCTTTACTCTTTTCTTCTTCAATACGCGTTATTCACTCTTTCTTTCTCCTCTAATGAAGTCGTTCAATTGCTTAGAATATGTGATGAGTTCGGATATACATATTCGAATTAAGGATGTATTACCGAAATTTTGTCAAAGGCCTCTTAGAAAGTAAAAAGGTGCATTAAGAAATTTTCAAATATTATTCATAATAAACAAATTATATTTTACACGCAGCATATTAAACTAATTATATTCAACAAAGGGAGAAGGGATTAAAAAAATCAACAAAAGAGAGATTTTAATTATATATTCATTTCACAACTCAAAAATCTATGAAGTTTCACAAAAGTAACCGTAAATTCAATAATATAATTTAAACAAATGAAATACTATTGTATTCAACAAAGGGAAAAGAGAGTAAAATATTATCAAAACATAGCTTTTAATTGTATATTCATTTCACAACTGATCAAAATATATGAAGTTTCATAGAAGTAACCATAAATGGCATATTATAATGAATATAACCCATACCAAAATAAATGGAATATTATAATTTAAACAATAAAATAACACACGCGGTTTCAATGTCGATATTTGAATAAACAATCTTCCATAAACCAATAACGGTTTTTGCTATATATAGAAATAAAGTGAATGTGGCACAATATTGTCAGTGCTCTCACAAACACTAAAATATTCTCTTCCAAAAAATGGCTTCCGCCATCAATGACTCAGATTTTGCATATTTGGAACACATTCTCTTTGATGACTCCAGCGTTCCAACATCTCATGATGCTTTCCCAAACACTAAAAGTGACAATGATGTAGACACAGCTGTAGAGGTGCGTGAAATAAGCACGACTCCGATATGGAAGCGATACAAGGGAGTGAGGCGTAGGCCATGGGGAAAATTTGCGGCAGAGATAAGGGATCCAAAAAAGAATGGCGCTAGAGTTTGGTTAGGAACTTATTTAACCGAGGAGGAAGCAGCATTGGCTTATGACAAAGCTGCTTTCAAGATGCGTGGCCAGAAAGCCAAAGTTAATTTTCCTCACCTCATTGGCAACGATGTGTCTATATCAGAGCCAACGAGGGAGGTGGTTTTGAAACAGGACTCACCAAAACCTTCTTTGTCTGAGGGAAGTTGTGAGTCGTTGTCATTGGAATCGAAGAAGAGGAGGGGTATGACTGACCTACTTAACAAATTAGCTAAGAATAGAAGTCAAGCCCTGCTGGTTGAAATTAAAAGCACCTCACAGGAAAATGATTTTGAACAATGGGTGAATGAGTTGAGTGATTGCACTCAAATCTAGAGCTCATAGTGTTAGTTGTGTCCATTTTATGTTTGCTTTTGAGTTATGCAGTTTCCTGATACTTTTGCATTACCCTTTTGATATTTGAGGGGTCATGTTTAAACTAAACTACAACAATGTTGTAATTTTTCCAAAGAGTATTTCTTTGGTTTTGATGTTAAGTTGACAAATAATAATGCATAATTAAGATGAACAAATATCAATTTTTATTTTTAGGTTTAAATGATCTTTTGGTCTCTCTATATTAATTTTTTAATATTTTAATTCTCAATAAAAAGAATTAATTATTAAGTCCCTCAATATCATATTTTATGTATTTTTGGTGGTCCCCCATGACAAAATAGTCTAATTTGTATACGTGGGATTTAAATTATGAAGTGATATTTTTTTAATTGATGTCACGTCATTAAAAATATTTAAAAAATTATTTTTATTATTATTTTTTAAGTTTTCTGTATAATAATTAATTTTTTAATTATTTTAGTTATTTTTGTTTACAAAATTTATTTAGAAATTATATATTATAAATTTAAATTCTAAAATATATTTTTTGGGCTTTTTTTAATGACGTGGCAACAATTAAAAAATATCACCTCCTAATTTCAATGTCACTTATGCAAATTAGACTATTTTGTCATGGAGGACCTAAAAACACATGAAATATGATATTAGGGGACCTAATAGTTAATTTTTTTATAAGAGGACAAAAATATTAAGAAAATCGATATATAGAAGGACCAAAAATTCATTTAAGCCTTATTTTTATAAGGGAAATAATATATTCTTATGCAGGGATTATTCTTAAGTTTACAGTAAATAATTATTTTGATTTTTTTTATAATGAAATAACATTATAGAGAGTATATAGGGTAGTGTAACCCGATACAATGGTAGAAAGATTTGATCTCAACCTCACCAAAAATGTCACTATCTACATTTTATGAAGGGTTGGAGAAGATTCTCACGATCCTATACTTGAAAGCTAGACAAACCTAGAAGTAACCAACACATTTAACTGTAAAAAATGAAAATAAAGATAAAAATTCAAATTCAAATTCAAATTTGTTAGAGAGAGAAACTCTACAATATTCAGTACTAAAAAATGCACAAACAACAACCACATGTTTACGACGCATCCATATACACCGTAGCAATAGGTTAAAATTTTCGCGCCCAGGGAGTTGTTGGATTTATTAATTAATGACAGTTAATTTTAAACACCGTAGTAAAAAATGATGTGAAGCACACTTCGATTCTCAACAATCACATTTTTTCCAAATTTTATAGTACATTAAGCGTATGTCACCTCCATTATTTAAAAAATAAATTGTAAATGATTTAACAACGGTGAATACCTCAACCATTGCTATAGGACTTAAGTTTGCACTACGGTTGTTTTGTCCAACCTCGATTAAAGGGTTTTACTGATAAATTAAAACAAATCTTATTTCGTATTTCTTTTATAAGGCACCCTAGGTGAACAAGTGAGTCAGAGACGACAGCGGTAGCTCAAATCTTCGTATCCATTCATTTGGAGCTCAAATCTTAACCCTCTTCATTCATTTGATTTTCCAGCTTTGCAGTACGATACTCTTCAACATCTTCATTAGTTTTTTCTTGGTTTATGTTGTATATGCTCAAATCTTTACCCTGTTCATTCATTTGATTCTTCAGCTTCGCAGTACGGTACTCTTCAACATCTTCATTCATTTTTACTTGGTTTATGTTGTATATACCCAAATCTTCACCTTGTTCATTCATTTGATTCTTCAACTACAAAGTACGGTACTCTTCAACATCTTCATTCCTTTTTTCTTTTTTTATGTTGTATATATGCTCAAGTCAGTATGAGAGTACATTTTTCACATGCTTTAGGATTAGATTTTCTTATTATTATACGTGTATAAATTTCAGAAGTTATTATGGATTGTAGTTGGATGAAAGCCAATAGATTTGGTCCAGTTTATGAGAAATGAGTTCTTGAATTCTTTAAATACGCTGATAAATGTAACATCCCGATTTTTAATAGCTAATTATTTATTATTATTATATATTATATTACGTGATAATTAATTTAATTGGGCGATTTAAATGAATATTTGAATTATTTGAATATATATGTTATTTAAATAATTGAGTTTTATGAGTAGAATTGTGGTTATTTGGTTATTGGGCCTAGGCTTATGAAAAGAATTAATAGGGAGGTGTTAAGTATTAAGCCTAATAAGACATTACTAGTTAGTAAAGGTTAGAAGGAAAAAGATAATTAGTATTGTCATTTGAAGAAAAGAGAAAAAGAAAGAAAAAGAAGAGAAGATAAGAGGAGAAGAAGAGAAAACAAGGTGAATCCCTAGGAAGTCAAATCTTCAAGAGGTAAGGAGGAGAATCTTCATTATTATGCATTTGTATGTTGTAACACCCCTTCTAAATAACCCGCGAATGCATTAATTAAATTGATATCAAACTAGATTTAATCAGAGTAACATGAAAACAGGGATGTCATAATTAAAAATATAAAAAAAATACAAAAGTCTCAACCTCAAACGGTAATCATGCTCAACTGAAGGAATCAATAAAATAGATTATTCAAAAATCAACTTCATGTTCTACACAGCGGAAAATATCTCAAACCGGAAGAACTTCAATTCAGGAGTATTCCCAACATAAATTAAAACAATTGAGTATTAAATAAAACTCATCAAACAAGCATTTCCTCCAGTGTTACAACTATCAGAGCATGACACTGACACACGCGGATAAAACACGACACAACTCTATAAGTCATCCTCACCGACTCCTGAGCTGCTAACTTTAATCTGAAATCATTAAAGTAAGGGTGAGATTTCTATCCAATATAAAATGCATTATACGTTCTTTAAATACAACAGAATAAATCAATATATTAGTCCACTGTCATTAACATAATCATAGTTCAGTTCACAATTGCATTCCACACAATGATTATGCAAATATAACAATCAATGGAAATTGCAACACTGGAAACCATCCTAGCATGTTACAATCCCATATGCAATGCAGACTCTATGCATGTGGTACCAAACTTAAATCAAATTCACCCACTGTTCTAGTTCATTCGGAAAACAGCTTTAATCCATGATTCGCCCATAACCACTGGGTCAAGAATCTAGCCTCACTACCTCTGTGCACTGGTAAGTCTATTGGCTCTGCAAGTTCAATTCCACACAATGGGAATGAACCATAAACAATGCTTATGCATGCACCATAAAAGCATGCAACATCAAGTCGACGGAATATGATCACAACATAATTCCAAGTAATGCCCAAAAACAATATATCACATGATCACATCTCAATCATAATAGATAGCAGGCACAACACATAAGTATCAGTTCTCATTCACTAAGTCGGAACGATTCACAACCAATTCTACACCATTCTCAAAATACCAAAATTTACAAAAATCGGGAATTCGACTATTTTTTAAATAATTTTTATAAAATGATATCTTTCTTATTTTATAAGATATTATCTTTAATTTAAGAAATACTGCCGAAAACGGCACTCAAATCGGAGCTACGGTTTGGAAAATATGAATTTTTGAAGTTTTAAACATTTTGGAATTCAACACAGTGGTAACCGGTTCCTCCCTGGGAGAACCCGATTCCCACAATTTGAAAATAACACGCTCCTGGATTTTTGTATGGGGAACCCGGTTCCTCCATACTGGGAACCGGTTCCCACGTTGAAAAAGTCCCAATTTTTGCAAATTTGCGGGAACCGGTTCCTCCCAGAACCGGTTCCCATGACTCAGTACAAAAGTCTCGCTTTTGAAGAACTTGTGTCCCAATTCATTCTTACTCATTCCCATACGAATTATAGCATTAGAAACACCAAAATGCAACCAATACACATCAACACAACATCATAAGTCATGTTTCCATCGTTCCTATTAATTATTTATCCCATTAATGGTTCCAATTCCTATAATCCGACACAATTAGGGATAATCCTACAACCTAGAATTGTCTAATTCAAGTTTCCTAACATACCCAATCATTCAATTGTATCCCAAAACCCATAAGGCATATTAACTGAATGAAATCACCCCTTACCTCGTGATGACCTGCGAATTTACGGCGTTTGGCTTTTTCCTCTTTTCTCTTCTCTTCTCCAATTTCACGTATAATGACTTTTCCAAATAACCTTCTTTTTCTTTTCCTTTTTATCCTCCTTGTTATATTCCTTTTATTATTTGTCAAATAATAGAAATAAATTATTTATTATTTAGTAGAACCTTTTTACTTCACACACCTCTAATTCAACCTTATACCCCCCGGTCTTCCTTTTAATTCCACAATTAATTAATCCAATTAATCCAAAATATTATTAATTAAGCCTTTAATTAATTTAATAATTAAATTCCTAATTATTTAACACTTGAATTAATTTGGGGTGTCACATATGTTGTTGGGTAGTGATTAGTAACATGCTATAGGATTGGGTATCTCTAATTCTAGGTTTTTGATTCTCAAATTGAAGTTGTAATTTGGGGATTTTGATAAATAAAACTAGATTTGATGATATGAATAGGTTCCCTATAGTGTATACATGTTAGATGATGTTTATTTTGTGCTAAATTAGCATTAGAATATATTTTGGTAGTGGAATTCGTAGGCTGAAATGAACTGTCGGTAGTAGATTTTTCTGCATAACAGCAAGGGCGTTGAGCGTGCGGGGTGGCGCTGAGCGCGGCTTACTGAATGCAGAAAAATGATAATTTTTTTATGCATGAATGGCTTAGGGGATTGTTTGCTTATGATTTATCCTTAATTTACATGATTTATAACAATTGTATTGATGTTGGATCATGTTTGGATGCGATTTCGACGATTACATGTTACTTGAATTAGTGTATGTGTGTTATGTTTTGGATGGATTGTTGTGAATAACATGTGTTGGCTTGAATAATATATGTTATTTGTGATATGTGATCTGTGATGATAGTATATTCTATGTGCATTGCTTGTTGTTGATGAAACATGATGTTGTGCAATTGGTGGATAATTCACATGAGTTGAATTATGGTGATATGCTTGAATAATTGAGGTTAGTGGATAATCTTAATTTGCATATGTTGCTTGATGAATTGCACATGCATCCATTGGTTGACATTGAAAATTGAGGTGGTGAAACTTTGGGTTCACATTTGGCTTGGTTCTTGAATGGATAAGTAGAGGTGAAACAGTGAGTTCACAATGGTGGCTTTGGTCTTGTCCTGATCAGAAGCATGACTTTGATTCTAAGATAATGAATCGGAAGCGGGGTGAACAAAATGTTTTCAATGGTACCACATGCATATTGCGTCACATTGAATTATTGTCACATGGGTCATTGATGAATATGAATTATGTGTATTGGTATTGTGATACTTGATTATGTGAACAATTAGATTGTTTAGATTGATGACAATTGTGCTAATTGTAATAAATGCGGATATGTTATAAATGAAATGTTTGTATAATCATATTATGTTGGAATATTACTTGAAGTGTGTGGAATTCGTGAATAGATGTTGTTTCTATATTGCTTCCAATTATATATATTTGGATAATGATGTGAATTCTCACCCTTCTGTTATGATGTTGCCTCTATGTGGGTAACGTGCAGGTTCCGAGCATAGCGGTGCTTCGCATGAGACTAGTTGAGGAGTTTATTTGTTTATTACTTATACTAGGTAGTGAGTCATTGCTCTGGTCATGTAATACTGACATTATCTAAATTTCTTCTTTCATGAGATGTTTGTTATGTATTCTCTATATTTTGTATTCGTATGTTGAGATACTATGGTGATGTGGCCGTGGTGCCGATGTATGAATCTTTATGACTTGATTATGTGATGGATTCATTGTTGTTTCATCCAATGATTATAGTATGGGATATAATCATTGATAGTATCTGAGATAATAAATAATCTACTGTGAAATGCATAGTTTTATTTTAAAGCATGAAATTCAAATATGTGTTGTGAGTATGACCAGGTGCATGTTAATGTTTGTTTTGTTGGTTTTCCTAAGTATGGAAAATAACATGTGACACCCTTTGTATGCGTGAATTTTATTTTTTCTCTGATTTATGCCATGATTATCGGAGTTTAGAAAAGGGGTGTTACATTAGTGGTATTAGAGCAATGGTCGGTCGGATTTATTTGGCCAGGTTATTAATTGATTTAATTTCTATTGTATTTAATTTATGTATCTAACATGATCGATACTGTTGTCTGTTTTTGGATGTCATAGGACGATGATTGCAGGAAGGAACGATGATGCTATTGTTGATGCCTTGAGATTGTTGGCTGGATCTCTTGGGCAGATTCCATAGGCGAATGCTAGACACCGAGGTGAGGAAGATGAGTTCCATGCTTTGGGGAAGTTTCAGAGGAACAATCCTCCTATCTTTGAGGGTGAGCATGAACCTGACAAGGCTCAAGCATGGCTGAAGACGATCAATAAGATCTTCGGAGTTATGAATTGTACTGATGCGTTGAAGGTGCATTTTGGTACTCATATGCTGGAGAAGGAAGTTGAAGATTGGTGGAGCAAAACTGTTCAGAGATTTAATGAGGAAAGTGTTGAAGTTTCTTAGGCTCTTTTTTGTGATGCATTTTTGGAGAACTATTTTCCAGAAGATGTGCGTGGATAGAAAGAGGTGGAATTTCTTGAGCTGAAGTAGGGAAATGGAACCGTGGCTGAGTATGCTGCAAGATTTTAAGAGCTGATTAAGTATTGTCCGCATTACAATACTATGAATGCTGAGAGATCTAAGTGTCTGAAGTTTGTGAATGGTTTGAGACCTGATATCAAGAGGGCTATTGGATATCAACATATTACTTGTTTTGCTGAGTTGGTGAACAAGAGTAGGATTTATGATGAGGATAGTAAGGAGAGTGCTTCTTACTACAAGAATGTGAATGATAGGAAAGGAAAAGGTCAATTCTGTGGGAAACCATATGATGATAAGAAGAAAGATAGTCATGGCAAGAAGCCAATTGGGGGAGGATCTTCTAATCCTATCAAGTGTTTCAAATACGGTGTGGAAGGACATCATGCTTCTGATTATGGAAATGATGGTGGAAAGTGCTTTAGGTGTGGCAAGGCGGGTCACAAGATTGCTGATTGTAGGTTTAGTGCGGATGTGACTTGTTACAACAGTGGTGAACAAGGTCATGTTAGTACTAAGTGTGAGAAGCCGAAGAAGGAGCAAGCTAAAGGGAAATTGTTTGCATTGTCGGGTGCTGAGACTCCGGTTAAGGATAGACTTATCCGAGGTACGTTCTTTATTAATGGTACACTTTTGATTGCTATCATTGGTACTTGTGCAACGCATTCTTTTATTTATGCGGATTATGTCAAGAGGTTGAATCTTGAATTGTCTGATATGCATGGAAATATGATTATTGATACTCCTGCTATGGGTTCTATTTGTACTTCTGTTGCATGTTTGAATTGTCAGTTGAGTATTCTTGGTAGAGATTTTCGGATGGATTTAGTTTGTCTTCCATTAGATCAATTAGATGTGATTCTTGGTATGAACTTGTTGGAATACAATCATGTTTTTATCAACTGTTTTGACAAGTCGGTTATCTTTCTTGATTTTGGTGTCGAGAATGATTTGTTTTTGTCTTCTAAGCAAGTGGATGAATCTTTGAAAATGGTGTTGTGTTGTTTGCTTTGTTGGCATCGCTGGATCACGGTGAGAAACAATCTATGAGGGAATTTCTTGTTGTCTGTAATTTTCCTAAGGTATTTCCCGAAGACGTAAGTGATTTTCTGCAAGAACGTGAAGTTGAGTTTTCGATTGATTTAGTTCCTGGAACTAGTCCTGTTTCGAAGGCTCCGTATCGGATGTCTGCTTCTGAGTTGAAAGAGTTGAAAAGTCAAGTTGAGGATTTGCTTGAAAAGAAGTTTATTCGTCCGAGTGTATCTCCGTGGGGTGCACCTATTTTGTTGGTTAATAAGAAGGAAGGTTATATGAGGTTGTGTGTTGATTATAGAAAACTGAACAAGGTGACTATTAAGAACAAGTATCCACTTCTGAGGATTGGTGATTTGATGGATCAATTGGTTGGTGCTTGTGTTTTCAGTAAGATTGATTTAAGGTCTGGTTATCATCAAATTCGTGTGAAAGTTGAGGATATTCAGAAGACTGCGTTTAGGACAAGGTATGGTCACTACGAGTATTTTGTAATGTCTTTCGGTGTGACTAATGCTCCTGGTGTGTTTATGGAATATATGAATAGGATTTTTCATGAGTATCTGGATCAATTTGTTGTTGTGTTCATTGATGATATTCTAATTTATTCTAAAAGTGAAGAAGATCATGCTAAGCGTTTGAGGATTGTGTTATTTGTGTTGAAAAAGAAGAAGTTGTATGCTAAGCTTTCTAAGTGTGAGTTTTGGTTGAAGGAAGTGAGTTTTCTTGGGATATGATTTCGAGTGGTGGTATTTTTATGGATCCTTCTAAGATTAGGGTTGTATCTCGATGGGAAGCTCCAAAATCTGTTTCTGAGATTAGAAGTTTGGTTGGTTATTATCGTAAGTTTATTGAAGGTTTTTCTAAGTTGGTGTTACCGTTGACGCATTTGACAAGGAAATGTCAAGCTTTTGTTTGGACTTTGCAGTGTGAAGCTAATTTTCAAGAGCTTAAGAGAAGGTTAACGACCGCTCCTATTTTGATTTTGCCTAATCCAGCAGAACCATTTGTGGTGTATTGTGATGCTTCATTGATGGGTTTAGGAGGTCTGTTAATGCAGAATAGGCAAGTGGTAGCTTATGCTTCAAGGCAACTTAAATTTCATGAGAGGAATTATCCGACGCATGATTTAGAGTTGACCGCAGTTGTGTTTGTTTTAAATATTCGGAGGCATTATCTGTTTGGTTCTAGATTTGAGGTGTATAGCGATCATAAGAGTTTGAAATATCTATTTGATCAGAGTTGAATATGAGGCAGAGAAGATGGTTGAAGTTCTTGAAAGATTATGATTTTGGTTTGAATTGTCATCCAGGTAAAGCGAATGTTGTAGTTGATGCTTTGAGTAGGAAGTATTTGCATATGTCGATGTTGATGGTGTGAAAGTTGGATTTGATTGAGCAATTCCGAGATTTGAGTTTGGTTTGTGAAGTGAATTCTTCTTATGTTAATCTTTGTATGTTGAAGCTTACTAGTGGTATTTTTGATGAGATTCGAGAAGGTCAGAAGTCTGATTCGGTTTTGGTTGATAAGTTGTTGTTGATCAATCAAGGTCGCGGTGGTAATTTTCGGATTGATGAGAATGGTATCATGAGGTGTCGTGATAGAGTTTGTATTCTCGATGTTGGTGATTTGAGAAAGACAATTCTTAATGAAGGACATCGTAGTGGATTGAGTATTCATCCTGTGCTACTAAGATGTATCAAGATTTGAGGAATTTATTTTGGTGGTCTGTTATGAAGAAGGATATTGATGAATTTGTGTATTCTTGTTTGATCTGTCAGAAGTCGAAGATTGAACATCATAAATCGTCTGGTTTATTGCAGCCGTTATCCATTCCTGTGTGGAAGTGGGATAGCATTTCTATGGATTTTGTTTCTGGATTTCCGAGGACTCTGAGTAGTCATGATGTTGTTTGGGTTATTATGGATAGATTGACGAAATATGCTCACTTTATTCCTATTTTGATGGATTATCCTATGGAAAGGTTTGCTAAGTTGTATATTGAGAAAGTTGTGAGTTTTCATGGTGTTCCGTCGAACATTGTTTCGGCTAGACATCTGAGGTTTACTTCACATTTTTGGGAAGGTTTGCAAAGTGAATTGGGTACCAAGTTGCGTTTGAGTTCAGCGTATCATCTGCAAACTGATGGTCAAATTGAAAGGACGATTCAATCATTGGAAGATCTTTTGAGATCTTGTGTTTTAGATCATAGAGGTGCTTGGGATAGTTATTTTCCTTTGATTGATTTTATCTATAACAATAGTTTTCATTCGAGTATTGGAATGGATCCGTTTGAAACTTTATATGGAAGAAGGTTTAGGACGCCTTTATGTTGGTATGAATCTGGTGAGAGTGTTGTGGTTGGACCTGAGATAGTTGAACAGACTACGGATAAGATTAAGATGATTCGGGAAAAGATAAAGATTTCTCAGAGTCGTCAGAAGATTTATCATGATAAGAGGAGAAAGGGTCTTAGCTTTGAGAAAGGGGATCATGTGTTTTTGCGAGTTACTCCTGTGACTGGTGTTGGTAGAGCATTGAAGTCAAGGAAGTTGACTCCGCATTTTATTGGTCCTTATCAAATTGTTGAGAAATTTGGTGAAATAGCCTATCAAATTCATTTTCCGCCGTCACTTGCTAATCTTCATGACATATTTCATGTATCTCAGTTGAGGAAATATATAGAGGATATATCTCATGTTGTGCCGCTAGATGATGTGCAAGTTAGAGATAATTTGACCGTTGAGACTTTACCGATGCGTTTTGAGGATCGAGAAGTTAAGAAACTTCGAGGTAAGGAAATCGCTTTGGTGAAAGTGGTTTGGGGAGGTCCTGCTAATGGTAATGTGACTTGGGAGCTTGAGAGTCAGATGAAGGATTCGTATCCTGAGTTGTTCGCTTGCGGTAATTTTCGAGGGCGAAAAACTTTTAAGTGGGAGAGAGTTGTAACATCTCAATTTTTAATAGCTAATTATTAATTATTACTATATATTATATTATGTGATAATTAATTTAATTGGGCGGTTTAAATGAATATTTGAATTATTTGAATATATATGTTATTTAAATAATTGAGTTTTATGAGTAGAATTGTGGTTATTTGATTATTGGGCCTAAGTTTATGAATAGAAGTAATAGGGATGTGTTAAGTATTAAGCCCAATAAGACATTACTAGTTAGTAAAGGTTAAAAGGAAAAAGATAATTAGTATTGTCATTTGAAGAAAAGAGAAAAAGAAAGAAAAAGAAGAGAAGAGAAGAGGAGAAGAAGAGAAAAGAAGGTGAAACCCTAGGAAGTCAAATCTTCAAGAGGTAAGCGGAGAATCTTCGTTATTATGCATTTGTATGTTTTTGGGTAGTGATTAGTAACATGCTATAGGATTGGGTATGTCTAATTCAAGGTTTTTGATTCTCAAATTGAAGTTGTAATTTGGGGATTTTGATGAATAGAACTAGATTTGATGATATGAGTAGGTTCCCTATAGTTTATGCATGTTAGATGATGTTTATTTGGTGTTAAATTAGCATTAGAACATGTTTTGGTAGTGGAATTCGTAGGCTGAAATGAACTGTCCATAGCCGATTTTTTTGCATAACAGCAAGGGCGCTGAGCGCGGCTTACTGAACGCAGAAAAATGATAATTATGTTTTATGCATGAATGGCTTAGGGGATTGTTTGATTATGATTTATCCTTAATTTACATGATTTCTAATAATTGTATTGATGAGTTTTGGATCATGTTTGGATGTGATTTCGTCGATTACATCCTACTTGAATTAGTGTATGTATGTTATGTTTTGGATGGCTTATTGTGAATAACATGTGTTGGCTTAAATACTATATGTTGTTTGTGATGATATTATATGCTATGTGCATTGCTTGTTGTTGATGGAACATGATGTTGTGAAATTGGTGGATAATTCACATGAGTTGAATTATGGTGATATGCTTGAATAGTTGAGGTTTGTGGATAATCTTAATTTGTATATGTTGCTTGATGAATTGCATATGCATCCTTTGGTGGTGAAACTTTGGGTTCACAAATTGAAGGTGGTGAAACTTTGAGTTCACAATGGTGGCTTTGGTCTTGTCCGGATCGAAAGTGTAGCTTTGATTCTAAGACATTGAATCGGAAGCGGGGTGAACGAAATGTTCCCAATGGTACCGCATGTATATTGAGTCACATTGCATTGTTGTCACATGAGTCATTGATGAATATGAATTATGTGTATTGACATTGTGATACTTGATTATGTGAACAATTGGATTGTTTATATTGATGACAATTGTGCTAATTGTAATAAATGCAAATGTGTTATACATGGAATGTTTGTATAATCATATTATGTTGGAATATTACTTGAAGTGTGTGGAATTGTGAATAGATGATGTTTCTATAATGCTTCCAATTATATATATTGGATAATGATGTGAATTCTCACCCTTCTGTTATGATGTTGCCTCTATGTTGGTAACGTGCAGGTTTCGAGGATAGCGGTACTTCGCACGAGACTAGTTGAGGAGTTTATCTGTTTATTCCTTATACTAGGTAGCGAGTCATTTCTCTGGTCATGTAGCATGAGGATTATCTAGATTTCTGCTTTTATGAGATGTTTGTTATGTATTCTCATATATTTTGTATTTGTATGTTGAGATACTATGTTGATGAGGTCGTGGTGCCGATGTATGAATCTTTATTACTTGATTATGTTATGGATTCATTGTTGTTTCATCCAATGATTATAGTATGAGATATAATCATTGATAGTATATGAGATATTAAATACTCCACTGTGAAATGCATAGTTTTATTTTAAAGCATGAAATTCAAATAAGTGTTGTGAGTATGACCAGGTGCATGTTAATGTTTGTTTTGTTGGTTTTCCTAAGTATGGAAAATAACATGTTACACCCTTTGTATACGTGCATTCTATTTTTACTCTGATTTATGCCATAATTATTGGGGTTTAGAAAAGGGGTGTTATAATAAACATGACAATGATCGTATATTTTATTGTCCTTGTGTTGTTTGCGCGAATATCGGTAAGGGTATAAAGGAAGTTATATTCCAACATCTTTGTTGTGATGGTATATGTCAAAATTATATGACATGGACGTGGCATGGTGAGGTGGATAAAGAGGAAAGTCAGGTGCCACAAGTCAAAGAGTGGATGAAGATGAATATATGAAAGATCAACTAGAGGATATTGTAGCGGCAAAAACTATGAGTGCAAGCCATTGAACTGACTTAACTCAAAAAAGAAATAACAGAGTCACAACCACGCTTTTATTTTATCCAAAGGTCTAGGAAAAAGAGAGAATAAAATCCTTAAAAAAAAGATCAAATATTTGGGACCGGGGGTTAGTTATGCAAAGGGAAGGTGTTAGGCACCCAAAGCATCTAAAGTACTCCGTAGGAACATTTTTTAAAATTTGTACATGTGTGCTAAAAAAGGGTGTATGTACAAAATGGATGGTGGGGGGAGAAAAAAGTATTTTTTATAATTTTTGATTTGATGAATCTTCCAATGAGTTTTAGGCCTACATACCAACAATGTGCAATGTTGAAATCAAAAACAGTGTAGTTCGGGAAAAATAGACTAAAGTTGTGTGTTGGTTGATTTTAAGAAAATAATTTTTTAAGAAGAAAGCCACAAAGGGCTCAAAATGTTTGAAAGAGGTTAGGTGATTTTTAGTATTAACAAAAGAAGTCAAATTATTATTAAATGAATTGAAAGTTTATTAAGAAAAGAAGTTTGAAAACACATGGACCTAAGTCCAAGTTTTTTATGAAAGCGGTTCGAGTTTTGAAAACAAGAATCCTTTGAAAAAGATGGAAGATTTTGAAAATTAAAGAATATGGGAGGAGATGGAGAGGCTAACCTAAGTGCATAAAGTAAAAGATAATGGTAAAGAAAGATATAACCGGGTCAGAAAACTAGTAATTGGCATCAAGAGTCAATACCAAATCCCATCATTTGAATTACAACACAAGCAACCAATAACCAGACAAAAAAACCAAACTTCAGATAAATCAATGCCTCAGATGAACTCTTGTCTCAAGAAAAGCGGGCAGAGTAACGGTTGTATTTGGAGGAAATCCACTCTTAATCGAGTATAAACAGAATAACATGCATACAAAGATAACAACCAAGCAAGACAGAGTAACACCAATGGCACATAAATCTTCGAGCTGAGGTATGGGTCCTAATCCTAAGTCCAAAGGTAAAACTCCGAGCATAAGGATAGTAACCAAGTCCGATTAAAAGTTTTTTATGTTTAAGTTGAATTATTAGGTATTTTGGAAAAGGAAAATAAATCGCAAGTTCAAAGTGATAAGAACATAAAATGCTCAAGTGAGAAAAGGAAAAATGACTTAAAAAAATGCTCAAGTGAGCAAGGAAAAAATGACATGAAATGTAAATGCCAAAAGTAAAGTGCGTAAAGTTAAGAGCATAAAAATAAAGGCGGAAATTAAAGAGAGGAAAATAAAAGGAAATTAATAAAGGTTAGCAAGATGACCATCTTGAAACTTGTCAAGTATATCATCAAATTGTCAGTTGTTAGTAAGGTTAGCAAGGTGACCATCTTGAAACTTGTCAAGTATATCACCAGTTTTAGAACAATCACCACTTGATAAAAAATGATTGAGAATTTCAAATGGAAAAGGTTAGTGAAAACTTGCCAGAAGCTTGATTAAAAAATCATAGCGACCACACGACAAGCGTCACAGGTGTTGAACCAAGATCAAAGTTCAAGTCATCATTTGGGGCTTTTGTCTGAACATTAAAGTTCACGCCACCAATTAATCATCTTTCCGAATTGGGACAAAAGAAAAATAAGATGGAGAAGAAGAAACAAGTTTCAAACTTACAATGTATGCTTGGATTAAGCAACCTTGTAACGTTCTTCTGCAACATTATTGGAGAACCTTTATCCTACTTTCATGGAGAAAGTATAGGACTCAGTGAAGACTTATTGTGAAGTAACCCTAGCTTCTGTCAACATATAAAAAGGTTGCTAACCTTGTTTATAGAGTTGGCCATTCCAGGAGAATAGTGAACGTACTATTTTAAGTTTTTGGTTGTAAGTCTTTGTTGGTTGTTAATTGTGAGCCACTCTATTATTGTTTAATACTTGAGGTGGACGTTAGTTGTGTTGTAATTTATTAATCATCAATAAGCTTTGAAGCAACAATGATTATGTGTCTTTAAAGTGTGGCTTCAAGTTTTATGTTATTGTTAATTGTCACCGTGTGTGACTGAGGGGAGTGAGAGGGGTTTCTCATATCTAAGAAGGTCTTAGGTAGAAGGGTCATTGGATAGTGATTAAGTGAGGGGTGTAAACAGGGAAGTTTAACTCCAAATTAATACTGCTAATAGTGGACTTCATCCCTGGCTTGGTAACCTCTAGACGTAGGTGTGTAGCACCGAACTGGGTAAACAATTCACTGTGTTATTTAGCTCTGTCTCTGGGTGAGATCTAGGGAAGATACTTTCTAGTACTATGGACAAGGAAGAAGGATTTGTGAACATACCACCCATTTTGGATGGTACTAACTATGACCTATGGAATCCTCGTATGGTGGCATTCTTAAATTCCTTGGACAATAGGGCTTGGAAAGCTGTTTTGAAAGGATGGTCACATCTTGTTATTATTGGGGAAGATGATCAGCCCACTGGTGAGTTGAAGCCTGAAGAAAACTAGTCTAAGGTAGAAGATTAACTAGCTCTTGGAAATTCAAAAGCCTTGAATGCTATATTCAATGGAGTTGGCAGAAACATCTTTAGATTGGTAAATATGTGTGAAGTGGCAAAGATGCATGGGAAATACTCAAAACTACTCATGAAGTAAGAGGAAAGCATTCAAGAATTTCACATGAACATTCTTGAGATAGCCAACGCATGCAGTGCCTTAGGAGAGAAGATATCAGAGGAGAATCTTGTGAGGAAGATTCTTAGATCTCCCCCCAAGATATTTGACATGAAAGTGACTTCTATAGAGGAACCTCAAGAGATAAACAACATGAAAATAGATGAACTTGTTGGGTCTCTTCAAACATATGAGCTGATTATCAATGACGAGATTGAGAAGAAGAACAAAAACATAGCTCTTGTATCTAACACTGGAGGCATAGAAGAAGAATGTGATCTAGACACTATAGAAGGATTATCCAATGCTATAGTAGTCCTTGGAAGACAATTCAATAAAGTGCTAAAGAAAATGGAAGAAGACTCAAGACCAAATGTCAGGAACATCTCATACGACATCAGAAAATCAGGAGATTTTGGTAGGAAAGTCAAACCAGATGATAAATTCATTCAAGACAGAGGAATAAAATTTCATGGATGAGAAGGCTTTGGGCATGTTATATATGAATATCCTACATATCACAAAAGACGAATGAAGGGCTTAACAATGGCCTGGTCAGATGAAGACTCTGAAAGTGAAGTTGAAGAGGAGACATCCAAGAAGGTGACAGCCTTAACTGGGATATACATGACAGATGAAGATATCGGTAAAGGAGAAGTAACTTATGATGATCTAACTACTGCCTATAAAAAGGAATGCATCAGAGATGATGGAGCATGTCAAGAACTGGAGAATCATAATAAAATTACAGCTCACTTGAAAGCATAAAAGAATGAGCACTTAAGAACTATATCCAAGTTGGAACATGAAGTAATTCTGCTCAAATATGAACTTGCTAGCTTATCCAAATCTGTCAGAATGCTAAATAGCAGATCTGACACATTAGATAAAATACTTCAAGCAAGAAGAGTGACAAGAGATATGAGTGGTCTGGGCTTTAATGAAACAACCAAAAATAAACCTCCCTCAAACCTGAATCATATTCAGACTAAACCAATAATGTTGAAACACATGACTCAACATCATGGGAGAAGGAATCTAAGACACTCCAAAAGAAGATACCAGCACTGGAGATGTCACTACTATGTACGGTTTGGTCATATAAAGTCATTCTGTTATAAGTTGCATGGATATCCAAAGCATGTACCTCAGCCTAAGATCAATCCGACTATGCCCACTACAAATAAGAAGAAACAATGGGTCCTCAAAGCTACTATCACTAGTCTCATAGCACATACTTCTCTTAGAGATTCAGCTAAAGAGGACTGGTACTTTGACAGTGGGTGCTCAAGACACATGAATGGAGTTAAAAACTTGTTTATGGATATTAGATCTCACTCTACAAGTTTTGTGAACTTTGGAGATAGAGCCAAAGGAGAAATCAAAGGAGTTAGAAAGTTGGATTGCCCAAGAATACCAAATTTTGAAAATGTGTTAATTTTTAAAGGGTTAACTGCAAATATAATAAGTATTAGTCAACTCTGTGATCAAGGATTTAAGGTGAACTTCACAAAATCTGAATGTGTGGTTACTAATGAGAAGGGTGAAGCTGTAATGAAAGGGGTCAGATCAAAAGATAATTGTTACTTATGGATATCTGAAGAATTAAGCTTCTCTTCAACATTATCTCTAGCCAAGGAAGACTAAGTTAAACTATGGCATCAATAGTTGGGATACCTGCATCTGAAGGGAATGAAAAGAATCATCTTTATGGAAGCAGTGAGAGGAATCCCAAAGCTTAAGATTGAAGAAGGAAGAGTATGTGGAAAGTGCCAAATTGGAAAGAAAACTAAGATGTCACATCAAAAGGTCCAACATCTCACTATAACAAAAGTCCTAGAACTTCTTCACATGGAGTTAATGGGACCAATGCGGGTAGAAAGTCTCGGTGGAAAGAAATATGCTTATGTGGTTGTGGATGATTATTCCAGATATACTTGGGTGATCTTTAAAAGAGATAAAATTGAAGTCTTTGATTTCTTCAAAGACCTTTGCCAAAAGCTCCAAAAGAAAAAAGACATCTATGTGATTAGAATCATAAGTGATAATGGAAAAGAGTTTGAAAACAGGAAATTTGCTGAGTTCTGCTCCTCTGAAGGAATCAGCCACGAATTCTCCTCACCCATTACTCCTCAACAAAATGGGATTGTGGAACGAAAGTATAGAACCCTCCAAGAATCTACTATAGAAATGATTCATGCTAAGAAATTACCCTACCACTTTTGGGCTGAAGACATGAATATTGCATGCTATATTCACAACAGAGTAACTCTGAGAAAAGGTACCTCAACTACTATATATGAAATATGGAAGGGAAGAAAATCTACTATCAAATACTTTCATATCTTTGGAAGTAAATGTTATATCTTAGCTGATCGTGAACAAAGGAGGAAGATGGACCCCAAGAGTGATGAAGGAATATTTATTGGATACTCTACAAACAGTAGAGCCTATAGAGTCTTCAACTCCATAACTAAAGTAATGATGGAGTCCATAAATGTTGTTGTTGATGATAGAGGATGGAATGAGGAAGCTGATGTCTTAGAAAATGTCGAAACATCTCCTGAAGACAGATACCACAGATGAACACGAGGACTATGTTCCAAATAGAGAAGAACCTGTAGATGGTCAAGTCAACAAAGGACCCTCTATCATAATTCATAAAGATCATCCTACGGAGATAATCATAGAAGATCCAAACAAATGATTCACCACCAGGTCAAGAGAAGTCATTACAAACTCTTGTTTTGTCTCAAAGATTGAGCCTAAGAATGTCAACGAAGCACTAAATTATGAATTTTGGATTAATGCTATGCAAGAAGAACTAGAACAATTCAATAGAAATGAAGTTTGGGATCTAGTTCCAAGACCAGAAGTAATTAATGTCATTGGTACAAAGTGGGTATACAAGAACAAGTCTGACGAAGAAGGTGTGATCACTAGAAATAAAGAAAGACTGGTTGCACAAGGATACACCCAAATCGAAGGAGTCAACTTTGATGAAACCTTTGCCCCTGTAGCTCGCCTTGAATCAATCAGACTACTGCTGGGAGTTGCCTGTGTCCTAAAGTTTAAACTATTTCAAATGGATGTGAAAAGTTCCTTTCTAAATGGCTACTTAAATGAGGAATTATATGTGGAACAACCAAAAGATTGTTGATCCAACAACACCTAACCACGTGTACAAGTTAAAGAAAGCTTTATATGGATTAAAACAAGCTCCAAGAGCTTGGTATGAAAGACTAATTGAATTTATAGTTGAAAATGGATACAGGAAAGGTGGCATAGATAAAACACTATTTGTCAAAGACGGAGGATGAAGTTTCATGATTGCTCAAATTTATGTTGATGATATTGTTTTTAGTGGAATGCGATGAAATGGTCCAACATTTTGTCAAACAAATGCAGTCAGAATTTGAAATGAGTCTTGTTGGGGAATTAACTTACTTTCTTGGTCTTCAAGTTAAACAAATGGAAGACTCCATATTCCTATCTCAGATTAAATATGGCAAGAATATTGTCAAAAAATTTGGGATGGAAAATGCAAGTCACAAAATAACACCTGCCCCTACTCATCTGAAGTTATCTAAAGATGAAAAGGGTGTAAGTGTAGATCAAAGTCTCTATCAAAGTATGATAGGTATCCTACTTTATCTCATAGCTAGCAAGCCTGACATTGCCTTTGTTGTTGGAGTCTGCGCTAGATATCAAGCTGAACCCAAAGTGAGCCATATCAATCAAGTAAAGAGAATACTGAAATATGTTAATGGGACATTTGATTATGGCATGTTATACTCTCACGGATCCAACTATGTTCTAAGTGGATAATGTGATGTTGATTGTGCAAGAAGTGATGATGATAGAAAAATCACATCAAGAGGATGCTTCTTTTTAGGCAACAATATTATTTCATGGTTTAGCAAGAAACAAAATTGTGTCTCCCTATCTACTACTGAAGCTGGATACATAGTTGCAGGAAGGAGTTGCTCTCAGCTTGTTTGGATGGAACAAATGCTAACAATATACAATGTCAAACAAGATGTCATGACATTATACTGTGACAAGATAAGTGCTATAAATATATCCAAGAATCCTATCCAACACAGCAGAACCAAGCACATTGACATTCGAAACCACTTTATAAGAGAACTTGTTGAAGACAAGATAGTTAAATTAGAACATGTAACTACTGAAAGACATTGGACAGATATTTTCACCAAGGCACTAGATGCAAATCAATTCAAAACTCTGAGAGGCAAACTTAGCATCAGCATCCATGAAGAAATGTAGCAATTAATGATCACAACCCCTATGGTGATGAAGGAAACCCTGCAACCAATAGTTTCATAAATCATGCTCAACATTGAAAGCTAGGGAGATACTCCTCATTCTCTACTCTTGGCCATCATGAAATTATTCGACTTGCTTACTCTCATGTATTCTAACTTTGGATATTAGATGTCTAAAAAGGGAGAGTAAATTCCTTGATGTACCTGATGACTGGGGTGGACCAATGAAGTGTTGAAATGTTGATGTTGAGGAGGAGCAACTAACTGTGTGTGTATCTCAAATATACTCATCCTCTATGCAGGGGAGCAACTGATACTGACTATGTGTGCATCTGTGATGTTCTAACTGATGTTTGAACATTTATTTTTTCCATTATATCTATGAAAAACTATGATGCTGATTGTGATGTTGATGTTAATTGTATGGCTTATATCCTCAAAAAAGGTTTTAGCCAAAATTTTCCAAAGGGGGAGTTTGTTAGTTCTGTAGATTAACGGAAGTTTTGGTAAAATATTCTGCTCATAAAATTCCATGAAGAACAATGTATCAACAATTTTTATGAAGATGTCACAACAGATGTCCTGACATGTGCTACAGGCCTGAACTGGTTTTTTAGTTCAGAAACATCAGGAGTCTGTTTGTTTTAAACTGTATGCCTGGATTAAGAAAACTTTGTAATGTTCTTCTGCAACATTATTGAAGAACCTTTATCCTACTTTCATGGAGAAAGTATAGGACTCAGTGAAGACTTATTGTGAAGCAACCCTAGCTGATGTCAACACATAAAAAGGCTGTTAACCCTGTGTATAGAGTTGGTCATTCTGGAAGAATATTGAAAGTACTATTTTAAGTTTTTGGTTGTAAGTCTTTGTTGGTTGTTAATTGTGAGCCACTCTAGTACTGTTTAATACTTGAGGTGGACGTTAGTTGAGATGTAATTTTTTAATCATCAATAAGCTTTGAAGAAACGATGATTATGTGTCTTTGAAGTGTGTCTTCAAGTTTTGTATTATTGTTAATTGTCACCGTGTGTGACTGAGGGGAGTGAGAGGGGTTTCTCATGTCTAAGAAGTTCTTAGGTAGAAGGGTCATTGTGTAGTGATTAAGTGAGGGGTGTAAATGGAGATGTTTAACTCCAAATTAATACTGCTAATAGTAGACTTCATCCCTGGCTTGGTAGCCTCTAGACGTAGGTGTGTAGCACCGAACTGGGTAAACAATTCATTGTGTTATTTAGCTTTCTTCATTTAATTTATGTTTTGTAACTTGTTCATCCAACAGATATTAGTATTGTGACATCATCTTTGACATCTCATATTTGATACCAGAATTTCACAATCAAACAATCGTTTGAATACAAGTTTGCTTACAAGTAAATTGCTTCTACACAAGTTGAATATGTAAATAGATTTTTAGCACAATGACTTGAGAAAATTTACAACTTTTTACAAATAAAATATGAGTGTTTGCGCGTAGTAAATTAGGAGCTTTTTCTTTAAGTGTTCAAGCCTTTATATAGAGCCATGCATGAAATATGGTTGTTGAAGGGTACATCTGGAATTACTAATTTTGTGACGGCTTGAAAGAATGTGGGGGACAATATTGTACACACCGTCCATGCTTTCATGGTAGTGGAATAAAACATTTTGTTGGTACCATGTACTGTTTGTAGCACATTAACATTATCTTCTAACCTTCTGCATTTTAGAAGCTTCTGCGAGTATGAGTAAGACGAGAGAACATAACTTCTAGTTTACCAAAACTTCAAGTGTTCAGAATCTGCATAACTTCGTCTTTAGAGTCTTCATAACTTAGTCTTGAATACCTTGTATCGAATCTAAGGTCAGAAGAGCTTCAAGTCTTAAGAGTCTTTAGAGCTATGTCTTTAGAGTCTTCAGCACTTGGTCTTCAGAACCCGTTGTCTTATGAAACTTGAGTCTTCAGTATCTGGACTACGTTCACTCAGAACTTCTGTCTTGAGATCTTCAGACTGGTTTCTTCAGACATGTATCAGAGTAACTGAGCTTCAGAGCCTTCTAAAATATTTCTCACTACTTGTTCATCAGAATTTTTGTAGCTTAGAAGTGGAGCCTTTTCTCTTCTGATGTATTGGCCATGCCATTCATTAGAAGAAAAATCCGTTTGTTAATTCTCAAATCACAACAAACATTACAGTATCAAAATTGTTCAAACAAACATACTCTTTGTTACCATCAAAACTCAAAGAAATAATTGTAGAGCCAAATCTTGTTCTAATAATGTCCCCCTTTTTAATGATGACAAAACCATGTATTTTGATGACACAATTTTGTACAAAATCAGAAGAAAGTAGAAATAAGAAAGTCAAGGAATACTTAACCTTTATATTGAGACTCCCCCTGAATCACAAACTTGGTAAAGATCAGAACTTCTGACTAAGGACCATTTGAGTAGAAACTCCCCCTGCTTCCAACAGATCAGATATAAGGATCTTGAGAGTCTTGATTCTTGAATACACATATTTCTAATTGAGATCTTGAACTTATAATTTCACTCAGAAAAATTCTAGATTCACCAATTAGAGCTTGACTTAGAAATAACTCTTTCAAAGTCTAGCTTTAGGAGTCATATACATAATGTTAGTGTTTTTAAGTTGGCATTATGTTTGGTAAAACTAGGCTGTAGCAATGTCATGATGGATGTCATGACATTCAGAGATTGAAGATAAATCCTACCGCTAAGGATGTTAAAAACACCGTAATCGAAGCTAAAGTCAGGCCGAAATTGAGAAAAGAGTGATGTCATAAATGTTATGACATTCGGTGACATTCTGCGAACTGCTTGTTCCTGAGATTTTCGTGAAGTTTGTTGAGCTGCTAAATATTGTTTTTCTGTTATTAGAAAGCATGCTCACGTGGCTGCTAGGTTAAACTTAATTAAACCTAAATTGGTTGTTGAAAAGACCATGTTTTTAGGAGTAAATTAAGTGAACCCTAGCTATCTTTATGGAAGCCCAAAACCAAGTTTCGTGGATCGCTTCTATAAAAGGAAAAGAACCCTTATAACCGTGTGCGCCCTTGGAATGTATTGAAGAGATAGCGACTTATGTTTGTGTCTTGTTAGGATTTGTAACAGTTGGTATTGTGTAATTCTAGTTTCTCTTGTGAGCCAAGCAACTATCAATTGATAAGTGCATTGGACTAGGATTTGCTGTAAGGGTAGTTTATCACTCAAAGCTTTAAAGCACGAGTGTTTGTCTCTTGATTGAAGCTTTGAAGCAAGATCAAGATATTTTATTGAAGTGTGTCTTCACAATTCAATTAGTCAATATGATATCAGATTGAAAACTCATAAGGACTTAGGTAAAGGGTCATTAGTGAAGGGAACCTGGTGGTTGAATGATTAAATACTGAACTAATAGTGTTGGTAGGGTGAACTGTGTGTGTTATTTATTTCTTGTGTGAATTGCTAGCATAGTGTCGAATCGTGTCATAACATTCTGTGACATCAAGTATGAATTTCAATTGGCATCAGGCGGGCTTGTTATTTGGGTGAGATCTAGGGATAATAGTTTCGCGTAATGGATAAAGAAGGAGGATTTGGAGGAAGACCACCTATTCGGATGGGTCTAATTATGATTACTTGGAAGCCTCGTATGGTTGCCTTCTTAAGGTCAGTGGATATTAAAGCTTGGAGAGCTCCTGATAAAGGATGGAAACATCCCACCAAGCTTGAGAAAGATGGCACTACTGTCTTGAAACCTGAGGAGGAATGGAGCAAAGAGGAAGAAGAGCTAGCTCTTGGGAACTCTAAAGCATTGAATGCTTTGTTCAATGGTATTGACAGAATATCTTGATCGGTTCATCAATGTGAGCTGGCCAAGGATGTTTGGGACACTCTCAGAACTACTCATGAGGGAACATCCAAGGTGAAGATGTCAAGACTTCAGATGCTCACTACCAAATTTGAGAATTTGAAGATGAAGGAAGATGAAAATATTCATGAATTTCACATGAATATTTTGGAAATTGCCAATGCCTCAGGAGCACTTGGTGAAAAGATGTCCAAGAGAAGTCGGAGAAAGATTCTCGATCCTTGCCTAAGAGATTTGCAATGAAAGTCACCGCAATAGAAGAGGCTCGAGACATCAGCACCTTGAAGGTTGAAGAACTTATTGGATCCCTTATGACTTTTGAGATGGGAATCAGTGAAATTGTTGACAAGAAAAACAAGAGCATAGCACTTGTATCCAACAACAAGAAGGATGCAAGGTGGAAGATGAAGAGAAGATATCCAAGCTATTGCCATGCTTGGAAGACAGTTCAACAAACCGATCGGGAGGATTGATCCAAAGTCAAGGTCAAATGTGACATTCCATCGACATTGCATCTTTTGACTCCAAGAAGATCCAAGTCGAGGAAAAGGAAGTCAAGACAAGAAAGTCCAATGTCATGAATGTGAAGGATTTGGACATATTAGAGCTGAATGTCCTACCTTTCTAAAGAAACAAAAGAAAGGGATGGATGTCACTTGGTCTGATGGTGATTCAGGAAGTGAATCTGAGGAAGAAGGTGCCAAACTTGTCACCGCTCTCTCGAGTGTACAACTCGATATGGATTCTAGTGATGAGGAAGTGACATTTGAAGAGCTTCTGAAAACTACGGCGTGTATAAAAATGGTGAAGCATGTCGTAGAATGAGGAGCGAAAAAGTCGATTGAGAAGTTGGAAGTCGAGAATGTGAAGTTGAAGGTCGAGAAAGAGGAAAACACCCACTATAAATCACCTCAATAGTGATATTGTTATCTGAATTCCAAACTTGATCGGATGTCTAAATCACAAAATGTTGACATCCTCGATAAGTTGGAAGAAATTCTTCACAGACGGAATGCGTGAAATAAGCATGGTCTAGGATATGTGGTGAAAAGCAACTGTTGGTGACATTAAGAAGAAGAGACATAGGAAACAATGTCAAAGCGGTGTCACAACCCAAAACAGAAATGTGTCCGCTCAGCTATGTGACCGCAAAGAGATTTGCAAACAACCGTGAATGGAACAAACCGGAAGTCAATGACAAAGAAGATGTCATACCACAAGCGGTGAAGTGTCCGCCACGGTATATGAATACTAAGAAGTTTGTCTATAACAAAAGGAAGAATGACCTAATAGACCAATGTCAAAGCAGATGTCACAACATTGGGTGCAACATCAAAATCATAGAAACATGAACAAACAGTTTCAAAGATGGAGATGTCATTATTGTGGAAGGTTTGGTCACATAAAATCTTTCGCTACTTCATGGATATCCTAATCAAGGGTCTTATGTGAAGCCTAAAACCGGTATCATACTCTCAACAAGGAAGAAGAATGCCTCGGTAGCTAACACTTCTCTTAGTGTGTCTACCAAGAAAGATTGGTACTTTGATGGGTGTTCCAAGCACATGACGGAGAAAGAAATCTTCTTAAAGATGTTAAACCTCACTCTGTCGGTTTGTTACTTTTGGAGATGGGGCTAAAGGAGAAATCAAAGGTATTGAAACTCAAACGGTGCAAGTTCCAAACCTGAGTGAAGTGTTCCTGGTAAAAGGTTTGATTGCAAATCTCATTAGCATAAGTCAGCTATGTGATATAGGTCTCACAGTCAACTTCACTAAGTCTGAATGTCTTGTAATCAATGATGATCAAGTAGTGATTATGAGAGGAGTCAGATCAAAGGACAACTGCTACAAGTGGGAATCTGAAAGCACCACTCTGTTCTCTATGAGTCCCACAGACAAAGATGAAGAGAAAGTAAAGTTGTGGCAGCAAGTATCGGTCATCCACACCTCGGAAGCATGAAAGGATGGTTTCATAGGGGAGTCGAAGGATACCAAGATTGGTCATAGACAAAAGGAAAATATGTGGTAAGTATAGGATAACAGAAGTCGAATGTCACTCTCCATGTCTAGACCGACCACTTGTAAGGTCAAGCAAAGTACTAGGATCCGCATGAAAGGATAACCAAGTGTCTTATTGTCAAAAGATACATGAGAGGAGTCCTGAATGAAACTCTTCCAGTCAGAGGGAAAAAGATCATGGTGGCATCCGTCTATGTTAATAACATAGTATCTGGAGGAATGTCAGACACAATAATGGAAGTCTCAACACATCCTTCACAGAGCAAATATGCAAGGAGGAATGTCAAGAGGATTGGGATGAAGAATGTCAGCCATAAAAGGACTCATGCTCCTACACACTTGAAGTTGTTCAAGAAAATAAGTGGAGAAAGTGTTGATAAATGCTTGTGAAAGCTCTTTTGAAGGATGGCTCATCTTGAGAAACCATCCTGCTTCTTGGGTCGCAAGAAGCAAAACCGTATTCTGTACAATGTTGAGACTTATCACATAGCGGTAGCAATTGTTCTCAGATGATCTGGATGAAGCAGATGCTGACTGAATACAATGTCATACAGGATGTCATGACATTGTACTGTGACACTTTTACTAAAATGCTTGAGACTAGCCAATTTGAAATGTTAAGAGCAAGTTGGGTAATTGTCCAAATGAGGAATTGTAGCAATTAATCTTGCCTACAACAAGGGATGAAAGGGAGTGTTTGTTTCAACTTTTGTTTAAAAGGTTATTTAGGTATTTTCCTCCTTATTTTAAGAAGTCCAAGAATAAGAAGAGACATCCTCATATAATAGTTTCTTCTTTTGAAAGTAGTACCATCCTTTCTTCTCTCAAAAGAAACCTTGAAACCCTTTGCTATTTTCGCTTTCATCCTCTCAACAACCATCGTGAAAAATGTCTTCATCATCCTCATCATCTCAAGAATCGGGATCTCCATCTCTCCCATGGTGAAATTAGAGCAAACATCAAGCCATGCAAGTCAAGCTCGAGAGTGACACCACTGCACAATGGCCACCAACCCGTAAAAGGTCAAGAAGTTACGCACAAGAAACGCAAGAAGGGCACAAATATCTCCTTCGTAAAACCTCGACCATCATCCTCTTTCCCGTAACTAGTAAAGAGAAGGATCTAGGTTGCATGAGGCCATAGCTAGGATAGTGTCCGATATCCTAAATGAGAATAAGTCCTGCTCGATTTCGCCCCGATCATAAGTCCGCTAGCCCTAGCCTAGCTGATCCGATGTCAATGAGAATGTCAAGACATCTGGTGATGATGTTGATTCCCCAGTGAAAAATGATGTAAATCCTTCTGCTCCAGCTCCTGAAGGATGTAAAGATGATAATGTAATTGAATCTCCTGCTGCAAATGTGAATGAGATTTCTGATGAGGTTCTTGAGAAATCTTCAGATCATAGTGGCTCTGATAAATCTCCTGCTACCTCTGCTGACAGTGTATCTGATGGCATTCTTGAAGATACTCCTGAGAAGAACACCAATCAGAATATGGTTTCTCAAGTCATCAATCTAGATGAGGACTTCTCTGATAATTACCTCATAGCCAAGGTTAATCCCAGCATTGCTAGAAGGGTAATGAATAGGAAAGGGAAGAAAAGTGCTGCTCAAAGCCCTGTTCAGGAGAAGGTTTCTAAAGCTTCTCATAGGTCTCCTAAGGTTGGGAACAAGATTGATGAAACCGGTAAAGAGAAGGCTAAAACTTCCAAAGGGAAGAATAAGATGAAGAGTACAAGTGGTTCATCTAAGGCAAAGAGCACCTCAATGGTGAAGAAGAGGAAGGCACCGAGCCATCGTAATACGATGATTTCGACCTTGATGTTACAGAGAATGTCTCGACATTCACTCAAGAAAGAGGCTGTCTCTTGGGAAATTGCCTATTGTCCCTGAAGTGGCAATTGACAACATTTCCTTCCACCACCCTGAGAGTGCTAGCAGGTGGAAGTATGTGTGTCTGAAAAGAGTTGCTCTAGAAAGAGAAATGAACAAAAGTGCCCTTGAATGCAAAGATGTTATGGAGCTGATCAAGGAAGGGTGATGAAACGTGGTCAAGTTTTCTAATTGTTATGATGCTTTGGTGAAAGAGTTCATTGTGAACCTGACAGGTGGCTGTGCTGATGGAAGATCAGCAAATTTCAAGACTGTGTATGTTAGAGGGAGAAAAGTGAAGTTTTCCCCAAGTATCATCAACAAGTATTTGGGAAGATCAGATGATGCTCAACCTGAGCTTGAAGAAACAGATAATCAAGTGTGCCAAACAATTCGCCAAGCAAGTAAAACATTGGCCGTGAAAGGCTTTCGCTAGCAAATTAAGTGTCAAATTTGCTATCTTACACAAGATTGGTGCATCAAACCGGGTTCCCACAAATCACAAGTCCACCATCTCCATTGGTGCAGATTTATCTATCTGTGGCACTAAGACAAAGTTTGACTATGGCACTTATATCTTCGAAGCACCCTTAAACACGAGAGTTATGCAATTAAGGGATCAATAGCCTTCCCTCCCTCTTGTGTGGTATTATAACTGATCAATACCCTGACATTCTGGGAAACAGAGATTCAGTCTGCAAGAGAACTCCAGCCCTTGGCTTCCACTACAAGTTATTTCAAGGGAAGCATGTTCCTGACATTGTCATGACAACAGCTGAGACATCAAATGTCAAAACCAATTCTCAGCAGGCAGATGTCATAGCTGTGCTAAAGGAGACCTAGGGAACTTGAGGCAAGGAAGCGACCCTTGAAGCTCGATCTCTACTCTTGAAAAGAAAAGACAGAGGTTGAGGAAGAAAGGCTTGATGGTGATACCTCTGCTGCTCATATGGAGGAAGATGATATTGCTGACCAAGAAGTTGCTGACAAAGAAGGCTCTGAAGATGTGTCTTTTCACAATGCTTCTTCTGGAGAAGAAAACACTTGAAGTTGCTGCCCCTGTTGCCTCTAATGTTATTCTGTCAATTGTTTTCTGTTTTCTGTTCTGTTTTTTGTATTTTCTCATTTGTGCTTCTTTTTGGATGATTGTAAACATTGACAGATGTGTATCCCTGTATACCAATGCTGGTACTTAATTATTTGCTGGTATACTTGTTTTTGGTACTGTTTAATTAAAAGTTTGGGGAACTTGTATTGTTTCCTTTGGCCCTTTATGGCTAAAAAGGGGGAGAAGAACTACTGTATAATAGTAGTATGGGACTTTGGGGAAATTGTATGCCTCCTGTTTAAAATTTTTGTATATGGGGTAATTGTGGGAATTGTGGGATTTTTGTATGGGTAGAATTTATCTTCTCTAAAGTTCTAGTTACTTAAAGCTTAGGAAAGCTTAGAACTAGTTTATTGTCTTCTGCTGCATAGGTTCTCTGATGTGTCAGGTAGTTTTAGCCAAAATGTGCCAAAGGGGGAGTTTGTTAGTGTTTTTAAGTTGGCATTATGTTTGGTAAAACTAGGCTGTAGCAATGTCATGATGGATGTCATGACATTCGAGATTGAAGATAAATCCCACCGCTAAGGATGTTAAAAGACATTTCGATCGGAAGCTAAAGTCAGCTGGAAATTTAAATAGATCGATGTCATAATGTATGTTATGACATTCAAGGTGACATTCGCTCGCAGAACTGCTTGTTCCTAGATTTTCGTGAAGTTTGTTGAGTGCTAAATATTGTTTTTCATTATTAGAAAGCATGCTCACGTGGTTGCTAGGTTAAACTTAATTAAACCTAAATTGGTTGTTGAAAAGACCATGTTTTAGGAGTAAATTAAGTGAACCCTAGCTATCTTTATGGAAGCAAAAGAAGTTTCGTGGATCGCTTCTATAAAAGGAAAAGAACCCTTATAAACGTGTTGCGCCTTGGAATGTATTGAAGAGATAGCACTTATGTTTGTGTCCGTTAGGATTTGTAACAGTTGGTATTGTGTAATTCTAGTTTCTCTTGTGAGCCAAGCAACTATCAATTGATAAGTGCATTGGACTAGGATTTCTTTGTAAGGGTAGTTTATCACCAAAGCTTTAAAGCACGAGTGTTTGTCTCTTGATTGAAGCTTTGAAGCAAGATCAAGATATTTTATTGAAGTGTGTCTTCACAATTCAATTAGTCAATAGGTTGATATCACCGTGATTGAGGGGAGTGAGTAGAACTCATATCTAAGTAGGACTTAGGTAAAAGGGTCATTGGGTAGTGATTAAGTGAGAAGGTTGTCAACCGTGTGTTGGTGTAGGGTCTTCGAATTGATCGCTAATAGTGAACTTTCTCCGGCTTGGTAGCCCCGGATGTAGGTTTGTTGAACCGAATCGGGTGAACAACTTATTGTGTTATTTTGCGTCAGATTTCGTGTGAATTGCTAGCATAGTGTCAGATACTGTGTCATAACATTCTCTGTGACATCAAGTATCTGCTGCCAGGAATTTCACATAACTTTCTCCGACTTTCTTTTAGGGAAAATAAATCCTGAAATAGAGAAGCAAACACAATTCTACCAAGAAATAACATTTTATATTGGTTAGAATATAAGCAGCGTTTTTCAGAGAATTTGACCGCTTAGAATCAAAATTACTTCTTTAACTACTCCCCCTTTTTGTCATAATCAAAAGGTTTTATTTTAAAAATGTGAAAACATAAATAAAATAAGAGAATAGATAAAGATACTTTAATATTCATTTCAAAAGACATTAATTTCAAAACATAGTAGAATTTATCACAACCTAGAGAAGCCAAAACATCATTAAAAGGAACATAAAATACTTAATCAAAACATGTTTATATGATTTAGAAACAAAATAGGTTCTAGAGGTCTAAGAGTTGGAGGGAGAAGGTTCTGGACCAAAGATCTTCTTGAGAATAAGTTCCAGGATATTCTTGACATTGGCGTTGACCTTCTTTTGATTTTCAAGGCTTTGTCTAACCTATTTTTGTTCCGTTTTGATTTCTTCAATAGCGGTGTCTAGACGCTTAAAATTTTGATGAGATGAAGATACAACCAAAGCAGCTTGAGTAGACGCTTATATCTTTTCAGCTTCTGCAGCCAACCTGTCCTTCTCTACTATGACTCTCTCTTCTTCTTTAGCTTTTTGTCTAGCTTCTTCTTCTTGTGCGCCCATGAGAGCTTTTGCCTCTGCCTCCCTCTATTTCTGAGCAATGATTCTGAAAGCACAAACTCTTTCTAGTTCCTCTTCTTTATGTTTAACCAGCTCAACTGCTGCCATTATGGATGATGTTGAGAAGTTGAATATCTTTTCAACCTCATAAGTCATCCATTTCTCAAAGTGTGCCCACGAGGCATCTACATTTTTGTGAGCCGAGTTAGTCTTAGCTTCTTTTTTTAGCTTGATCATCCTCTTCAGAGCCTTGTCCCTAACCAAGTTAATGCAATCATCCAAAGTTCTAGGGTTGGTCGTAATGGATAATGAAACATTAAGAGTATTAGGAATAAGAATAGAAATAGAGATGGTAAAAGATGAATTACTAGAGCGTTTCCCAATCTCCAAAATGGCGTCCTTGAGAAGTTTTGACTTCTTGTTCTTCTTCTCAGAGTCAGAGCCATCTGCTCTTATTTTTTTTCACTTTAGAATAATTACTTTCATTAAAATATGTAATGGATACATCATGATTTTCTTTACTCATCGTTGCAACACATACATCCACTTCAGTCAAATTTATGGAGATAGATAACAAAGGAAAGTTCTCAAATTAGGCTAATGTTTCTTTTTTACGTCTAAAATTATCTTCATATTTTTTAGAGTCTGCCCCATAAATGATTCACCAATGCTGGGAATCAAATATTCAGTATATCGGGCTTCCTCTATCATAAAGTTTACCAGACCATTTTCTATAAGAATATATGTGAGTAAACGACCACAAGGTATGTTTAGAGATACCTTCTTCATTGGGTCTTGTGTGGTTCGAGATCTTCTAATCTCCTCTTTTAGATGACTAAAAAGAAAAAAGGCATGTTAATTTTCTTCTTGGTCACCAGATAGTACAACATGAATTGTTGCCTAATGTTAAAGTAATCAATAGAGCTTGTGGTAGGTCTAGCGTTTATGAAGCCCATAATGATTTTGTGCCAAATTATCATATTGTCAAAAAGATCCTTACTCTTGTAGTATTTCTTTTCATTGGGGTAGTTTTTAAACAGTTTTGCTTGAAGACCTTTCTTTTGAGTATTAGATTTAAAATCCATTCCAAAAGTACATTTCCCTTCCAAGAATTTTAACCCCAAGAGTTTTGCAATGGATTTTTCTGTGATGATTATCCTTTGTCCAATAACATCAGAGACGATGTAAAGATCATCACAGTCAGCATTCTTCCAGAATTCTTTTACTAAGGGTTCATAGATAGGACCATGAAGCCTTTTGAAGAAGATTTCCCAGCCTTGAGGCTCCATTTCTTCTTTAATATCACACCCATTCTTAGCAATATTATCAAAATCAACCAGAAATTCATGAAGAACTTTTAGCATTTCTAGTGGAACAACACAGTGAACTTGAAAAAAAATTTATGTGATATGATTTTCATCAACTCTTTGATCGTAAGATGAACCAACAACGGTTTTTGTTGAAGGAGGAACAACTGAAAAAGATGGGGCGGATTCCGAAATGACAGTTGACGATGAATGAGCACTTGTGGTAATGATGAATTTTAACCTTTGTTCCATTTCCTGTGCAAACTTGACAGCTTCTTGGTGTTCGATTATCATCATGAGGATTATGAGGGTGAATGAAGGTGAAGGGATGAAAGGTTGCAGAAGAAATCAATTGAACAATTTTTGAGAGAAATGGGTTTTAGGGTTTCTAAACAGGTAAAGAGTGAAAAGTGAAACTTGTGGAGAACTATATATATATATATATATATATATATATATATATATATATATATATATATATATATATATATATATATATATATATATATATATATATATATATGTGTGTGTGTGTGTGTGTGTGTGTGTGTGTGTGTGTGTGTTTGTTTGTGAGAAAGAAAACAAATAAAGGATTTTGAACATTAAAGTAATTAAATATAAAATTTTAAGAAAAGGTAAAGTGAAAGAGAATTAAAAAATAAATACAAAATTTGAATAAAAGAATTTAAAAATAGTTTTAAAAAATAGCACAATCATGAGGAGAATTAATGAAGGTGATCATAATAGATCAATTCCAAGAAATGGTGTATTGTTCAAGATCTAGCTTAGATAGCGTGTGATAATTAAGGATAACTAAGGGTTACACACATTAATCACTACACTCACTAAGAGACACATTTAATTTTCTCAAAATTTGGATACCCAAAAGGTTTCCATCTGATCAGAGACAATTCTGACTGAAGCATCTTCTGATGTTTGAGATCAGAATTAAAAAATAAAAGAGAAAGTAGATAAGTTATGTTGATATTTCTAATATACTTCCTACATATTTTCCATTAGTTTCCAAATCAATAGCTAATCTTGTTCTGACACACACAACTGACGTTCCTTCTCAATTTAAGTTCCAAATCTTGGAACATATATCTTTTTCCCATATAGTATGGCAACCATCCATTGTCCATGTGCAATGACTGGTATCTTAGAAGCACTGTCTAGAACATCTACAACATAGATTATTTGATCTTTTGGAACCCACACTTTGGGTCCTTTCTTGTTAGTCTTTCCAGAGGTTCTTACACATTTGGATTTCTGTGCAACAGTATAATCATGTGGAATCTGTGCAAGATATTTAGGTTTGGAAGTCTCCTTCTATTCCTATGATAATGGTGCAATAGAATTTGATGATCCTATTGATCTTGGACACTCCAATTTAGTGCCAGCAAGCACAAAATGTTCAGATAAAGGTTTTGGTTTTACACTCTCAGTCTCATCAATTGGATTTGATGGCCCTGAGTATCCTAAACCTCCACTTCCATTTCTGCTAACTCCATAGATCATTGAAGCCATTTTGCTTCTATTTATGCTTTTAGCAAGGGAATGTTGAAAAGCTCTATCATATCTAATTATTTCATCAGTGGTATATATGCTAGAAGTGATCTCTTCTTCTAATTTAGAAACTTTACCCTTTAGAGCAGTATTAGATTTTTCTATGGAAAATATTTTTTCATTTAAAACTAAAATATTCGGCTCACTCTTAGTAGAAGTTTCAAAAGCAGTCATAAAAGTCTTTTTCAAATTTTTGTGCTTGCTTAGAAATAGCTTATACCTTTTCATAAGTTAAGCTAGTCCTAGTTCAAGTTGAGAAAGAGATAAAGAAGAAAGTACCTCTATGTCGTCATCAGAATCTGACTCTTCATCAAGAAGAAGTTCATCTTCTGATAGTGATTCGTTGATACTGGTCTTTTCCATGAGAGTTACATTGGCATGTTCTTCATCAGCATCTTCTTCTTCTGAATCTGAATCATTCCATGATGCCATGTGACCTTTCTTAGCTTTGAAAATCTTCCTAGGTTTTCTTTCTCTTCTGAGCTTTGGTCGACACTCATTCTTGTAATGCCTAGGACCTTTGCATTCATATCAGGTGACTTCATTTCCAGAATATTTTCTTTGCTTAGATGTAGACTCATGTATACCTATAAGTATTCTTGACCCTCTGGACTTTCTCTGTCTGTGTTTCCACATCTGGTTTCGCTTTTTAGAAATTAGAGACATTTCATCTTTGTCTGAGTCTTCTTCAGACTCTTCTGATTCTTCCTCTTCTTGATAAGCCTTTGTCTTTTCAGACTTAGACTTAAGAGCAATAGATTTACCTCTCTTCTGAGGTTCATCTTCTTGAATTTATATTTCATGACTTCTCAAAGAACTAATAAGTTCATCAAGACAGGTGTTGTTGAGATTATTCCCCAATTTCAAAGCAGTTACCATGGGTCTCCATTTAACAGACAGACTTCTAATAATCTTTTTGACGTGATCAGTAGTAGTGTAACCTTTTTCCAGAGTTCTGAGTCCTGCAACAAGGATCTGGAATCTTGAAAACATAGTTTCCACATATTCATCTTCTTCCATTTTGAAGGCTTTGTACTTCTGAATTAAGGCCAGAGCCTTTGTTTCCTTGACTTAAGCATTGCCTTCGTGAGTCATCTGAAGAGAATCAAAGATGGACTTAGCAGTCTCTCTATCTGTGATATTTTCATACTCTATATGTGAAATAGCTTTGAGAAGAATGGTTCTTGCTTTATGATGAATATTGTACATTTTCTGGAAAGTTCCTTGCCTTCTGAATCTACTGGGTTACTGTAGCCATTAACTACCAGATCCCATAAATTCAAATCGAATCCTAGAAAGTAACTTCTTACTCTGTCTTTCCATTAGTTAAATTTCTCAACATCAAAGATAGGAGGTTTTGAACTGTATGAATCTCTTTCCTTCTTATCAGAAATGACTTCAACAACATTGTTGGAGGCAGCCATTGTTTTTCAAACACTAGATCAATACCGAACATTGTTAGGTGTTTGATAAAAATCCAACCTTTTTATCACTTCAGAACCGTAGCTCTGATGCCAACTAAAGGTTTGAAAAACACAAGAAGGGGGGGTTGAATTGAGTTTTATCCTTTGAAAACTTTTCATGAAAACAATCCCCTTTGAAGTTTACTTCACTATTGATAATAAGATAGACATAATTGTAAATAAGATATGAACACAAGATTTTTATACTAGTTCACTTGATAACCTCAAGCTACTCTAGTCCACCCTTCAAGGTGATTTCGCCTCTCTCCAACGAGGTCTTAATCCAATAATCAAACAGATTATTACACTTGCACACACAAATTGTATGTGACTAACACCTACACACACCAACTGTAAGTGACTAACTATCAACCTCTAAGAAGCAGTAGTCCTAGACTTCTTAAGAATTCGGACCAACCTGGTCTCTTAAGGATCAATCAAACAACCGTTTCAAATACAAGTTTGTTTACAAGTAAATTTCTTCTACACAAGGTGAATATGTAAAAATATTTTTAGCACAATGACTTGAGAAAATTTACAGTTTTTTACAAATAAAATATGAGCGTTTACGTGTAGTAAATTATCAGCATTTTCTTCAAGTATTTATATAGAGCCATGCATGAGATGTGACCGTTGAAGGGTACATTTGGAATTATCAATTTTGTGGCGGCTTGAAAGAACGTGGGGGACAAGATTGTGCGTAGCATCTGTCCTTTCATGTTAGTGGAATGAAACATTTTGTGTGTACCATGCACTGTTTGTACTATGTTAATGTTATCTTCTAACCTTATGTACTTAAGAGGCTTTGTCGAGCATCAGTAAGAAGAGAGAACATAACTTCTGGTTTATCAAAACTTCAAGTCTTCAGAGTCTTCAGTACTTCGTCTTCAGAGTCCTTAGCAATTGTTCTTGAAAACCTTGTATCTAATCTAGGTCCATAAGAGCTTCAAGTCTTCAGAGTCTTCAGAGTTACGTCTTCAGAGTCTTCAACACTTGTTCTTCAGAACCCTTTTTCTTCTAAAACTCGAGTCTTCAGCATCTGGACTACGTTCACTAAGAACTTCTGTCTTGAGATCTTCAAACTGGTTTCTTTATATATATGTATCAGAGTCACTGAGCTTCAGAGCCTTTTGAAACTTTTCTCGCTACTTGTTCATCAGAACTTCTGTAGCTTAGAAGCGGAGGTTTTTATCTTCTAATGTCTTGGTCACGCTATTCATTAAAAGCATAACATGTTTGTTAATTCTCAAAACACAACAAAAATTATAGTATCAAAATTTTTCACACAAACATACTCTTTGTTATCATCATAACTCAGAGAAATAATTGCATAACCAAATCTTATTCTAACATTTATTTGAGCAGAAAAAAATTTATTTATCTAACCTTTTTTTGTTTTATTTCAGAAACAAATGCAAACAAAAGCAATAGAAAATATCTTGCATCCAACCTTTTTTCTTCCCCAATATTTAATTATTCGAAGATCTAAAATCATATTTTTGAGGAAATTCATTTTTACTTTAATATTTTGTGTAAACAATATTATATTTTGCGTAAACAAGGTAGTTTGTTAGCAAATTAATTTTGTAATATTCTGTGTAAATAATGTAACGAGTTTTAAGAAATAAATCTATTTTATCCCTCGATTTTATTAATAAATCGAGATGTATGATGCGCTAGTTTTGAAAATAATAAAAGTGCAGAAGCTGAGATTCGAACTCATGTGGCAATAACTTTACCCCTAAAATTTTAAAAGACCGAGGGATAAATTGTCATATTTTTATAATTCCCTTTTTTACCTCGCTTGTGTAGACGAGGTTAAATGCATTTCATGTCAGAGGTGAAATGTTTTTTTACAGTAGTTTGGATATTGATGAAGTGGTGATCCTTTCCAAGAGGGATATCAGAGGAATGCACTATATCTTTGTTAGATTATTTGATGAATTGGATTAAGCTCTTGTTGTTATTAAGCTGGATAATATCTTCATTGGAAGGAGAAAGATTCATGCTAATTTTTTCATATTCCAAAGAAGACAACCACTTAGAGGTCAGAATCATGAAGAAATACCAAAAGGCGAAAGTTGAAATACCAGAGAGATGAAAACAAACTCCGCTCAGGCGCTCATATTTTCACATGGAATAATATGATATGGCTAGGTTTCGTAAGGCTCATGTTTCCTATGTAGAGAACCCATACATAACCTACAAAATGTTTAACATGGAGGGCTATATATATCAGTTCTAGTCACTCTTCTTGGTGGAAACCTATGTCTACTTGAGGATATAATGGAAGGAGACGTTGAAGCCTAGGTCAAGGACAAAAGGGACTAGTTGAAATAATGGTTCAAAGAAATCCTCCCTAGGAGTTCATTAGATATTGATGATGAAAAGGTTACATGGATTCGATGAGAACCTTTGATTGACTTTTTCTCACTCCCAATATGGCAACATCCATTTTATATTTTAACCTTGTAGTGTTATCTATGCACAAATGTTCTCCCAATGGTGAAACTAGGACTTCAAAATATCCAGAGTCCAAACTTGGCAAATGATGTTGTAGCATCGAACCCATGTAACCTTTTTATCATCAATATCTAAAGGAGTCCAATGGAGAATTTATTTGAACCACTATTAAGCTAGTTCCCTTTGTCTTTGACCAATGCTTCAATTTCCCCTTTTTCGAAGCGCTAATTTCACCATTGGGAGAATATTTGTGCATAGATAGCAATGAAAGATTAAAATATAAAATGGATGTTTCTAGATTGCTGGTGAGAACAAGGCAATCAAAGTTTTTATCGGAAGATGTTGAGGTTTTATCCAATCTTTTGTTCCTTTCTTTGTTTTGATGAGATCCAAAAGAAAGGAAATATTTATCTAGGAAAATTTATCGTCTCCATATGGATCAGTGCGAGGAAAATAATGTTTTTCAACAGTTTCAACATTTCTGAGTTTGGGTTAAAATGGGTTGAAAGTAAAAGATATGAACAAGAAAATAAATACATTCTTCAGAGAGGAGAAACTTATCAGGCATGAATTTAAACTATTCATCACAAACTTAAACCTATCTATTTGTTGTACTCAACCTACAATACTCGTCAAAATCATCACGTATCACTCACATCAATATCTATTTCTGAAACATCTACAAGACGTATCTCAACCAAGGTTATGTCTAACACAAAGTTGCGAGAACAACCATATTCTTGCATCCGCGATATCTCACACGAAACAACAACACAGAGACATTAAACTTTGATATCCCAAATGATTATTAGCTCTAAATCTATCTAAAATGGATCCAAAAAGGAAGTAGGAAGATTTCTAGCACGTAAGAATGAAAGTCATTTTCCATGCCCATAAATTAGAAAAGGAGTGCATTTAAACTGCATACGAATTTAAGTTTGATGAGGGACATTTGGAATAATTGTGAGTAGATGTCAATGGAGAATTGGAAAGAATATTTGAGGATTTTATACTATGGAAAATTTGAAGTAAAATTATAGAGATAGAAAGCATTAAAATAATAGAGATTTAGGAATTGGCCTTTAGTAGAACCACTTGAAGAGGCACGGTAATGAACTAATTAATATTGCTTAGAATGGGAAAGGTATTAAGCACCCTACTTTAATGTAAAATTTAAAATATGTGGCTTTTGATTGGACTCAAGATGCGTAAGATAGATAATCATACATAGCCAACAGGTGTGCCAGATCGTCAAACAACACACAATGTGATATTTGTCAATGAAATAAAACTTGGGGAACATTTGTTAGCTTACAAATTCAATTTTATCAAAGAAGACTGAATTCAAAAAGTTAACAATCTTGACTAAAACATGAAAGAATTAGAGGATGAGGATATATTTTTTTAATAATATAAAATCTATCGAAACAAGCACAACAGGTGCTCAACCCTTACAAGAAAGCAAATCAAAAAACCAGAAAAACTAAGAGAAGCAAATATTCACACTAGATTTTTAAGCTTCACTACTACAACAAAACTGAAAGAAAAGATGACTTGCGAGAAATTATTGTTTAAAACAACAAAACTTAATAGGCATCCTATGAGTAGTTGAGATACGCTATTATCACTACAACAAATATATATTTTATAATGGAACATTTCACCTCACCTAATAAACATACAACAAATATATATTTTATAATAGAACATTTCACCTCACCTAATAAACATCACAAGTGTAAACTATAGACGTGTTATATTTTAATTTTTTTTATAAATATATATATATATATATATATATATATATATATATATATATATATATATATATATATATATATATATATATATATATATATATATTCATTCAGTTTTGTTGAAAACCGAGGACAAATATATTTAGAGTAAGCTTCTTCGAATCTCATCAACTACACTTTATCACTATTTAATATTTTTAAATTTTTAACAGGACTTATCAATTGTTGGAGATCGAACTCATGACCAATATTATCTTGTAATTTTTTTAATATGCTATTATCCCAATTTTGCTAAAAACCAAGGGGTAAAATAATGTATTTTTTATTTTATTTATGACCAATTTGATGACAAAATTAAGTAACAAATCTTTACCGTCTATTTATAAAGTAACAATGGTCAAGACATCGCTAATTCATCAATCCACATGAAATATTAGTTATCCGCGTGAAACTCTCACTATTCATTGTAGATGCAAAGTGATCAAATTTAAACATAACATATTGAAAACAATGATAGTGAAAGCAAGAGTAGGAAAATATTTTAAGGTTAATTTCTTAATGTAATATTTTATCTAGTAATTCTTTGTTAAAATTGTTTAATGTTAGTTGTAAATGTATGTATTAGAGATAAAAAGATAGTTTTGTTCTTAGCTCATTGTGGTGTCACTCTTTGATTGAAGAACTCTGAGACTTATCTCTAACAGTATCAAGTAAAATATTTAACATTGTTGTTGTTGTTGTTGTTGTTGTTGTAGATATTTAGTGTTTAACGAATATACTGATTTTGTTTATTTGTCGTTGTTGATAATGTTGTTGAGATTTAATGTTTAAAGATTTCATGAATTTTGTTGTTATTATTGTTGTGTTACTTCTGTTGTTGAGATGTAATGTTTAAGTATTCTACTGATTTTGTTTATTTGTTGTTGTTGTTAAGATGTAATTTTTAAAGATTTCATGAATTTTGTTGTTTTTGTTGTGAGATTTAATGTTTAAGGATTATATTGATTTTATTTTTGTTGTTGTGAAAGGTGTTTTTGTTGATGAAGACAAAGAAAATAAAAATTTAGTTAAAAAAGTGCTTTGCAGATTAAAACGTAAAAAAAAAAAGATTAAAAGTAAAATTATTCAATAGTAGACACAATATTTATTTCTGGAACATGTTTTGATTTCATGCACATGATATTTCGAGACCACCTCAACAAGTTAACTACCTGGTCGTGGCCTTTCACTTAGACTATGTATAACGTGGATATTGAATAAATTATTCAATAGTTGAATGCTTGCAATAGAGTATTGAATGAGGTGTTGAAAATGATGTGGATTAATTGGTGTTAAGAAAATTCAGCATGTTGAATGAGAGAGAGTGGGAGCCACATATTATACTTTGTAAAATCTTATTAGTTGTTGTGATTATTAAATTTTTAATATGTTGTGAATGGTAGTGAATTAGAGTGTTGAATTTTATTAAAGAAAATTATTATAGTGAATAAAAATTGAATGAGTGTTAAATTATTAGGTGAAAAAAAGAGAAGATGATGTGACAGATAAAAAATGAAAAAAATATGTTGTTGAATAATAAAATTATTTTACATAATCTTAGATGACAATTACTTAGTTTTCTTTTTCTATAAAGTATTCACTTTACTCATTTGTAAAATAAAAATATCCTAAAATAAATGATAATTTTTAATTTTAATATTTATAATTTGAAATCCTCTAATTAAAACTACTTTTATCATTCTCAATAGTTAACAAAAGAAAAATACTGTAGTAAATTTTTTTTATTTGTATTTTTTTTTTAATCTATGCAAAATAGTCCAGTGAATCATTTATTGTGTGAAAGAATAAATAAAATTCTTTAAAAAAAAATAGTCATATACTTAAATTATGAGACCTAAATTTAAATAGAAACAAACTCAATTTCATATTCTTTTAAATTCATTTACTGGATGTAAACATTATATTTCTAGTCATTTATATATTTCAATACTTTCACTTTCATGTTCTTTAAATTCAACCGCCATTTTAGCATTCATTTACTTTTCTTAAATTTTTTTAAATTCACATTTAAGAATATTTGATAGTTTGACTTTCGAACTTAGTCACATTTTGAAAGACACCATCAAACACCAGTTACAAGTTAAACATTAGTTGAAAATTTCACAATTACACTCTTTAGACATTCATTTATGGATTACATTTTGTTGACTTTCTTTAGATTAAAATACCTGCAAACAATAATGTAAAAAGAATTGAAAAAAAAATGTAGTAGGTATATTGCAGAATATAAAATAAGAAAACAAAGGTGAAAGAAAAGTAATGATGAGAAATGAAAATGGTATAATTTGATCTCAAATGAAAAGCGTTAATCTTTACCCTTAGCTCGTGGTTTTTTTCTAAAATTTGACCAAGACTACAACTTTTTGACTTTAATTTATACTAATTGAATTAAAATGAATATGTAATTCTTCACTAATAGACTTTGTATTTTAGTTGTATTTAAGGATGAGGACTTTTGTGTCCTTAGTGGCCAACCATTCTAATCTAATCAATTTTTAAAATAACAATCCTTACTTTCTTCGTCTGATAATATTTGTTGTTTTTTGACTATTACACACATATTCAAAATTAAATAAAAAATAATTGATATATTATCCAATTAATTATATTAATTGCATGAAAATATATATTTTTAAATAATGTACATACTAATAATTTAAAAGTATAATTAAAAAATGTGTGTTAGTGTAATGTTGGAAATTAAAAACAACAAAAATTTTAAGGAAAATTTTAGACGGAGGAAATAATTTGAATTGTTTTACGATTAAACGATACCATCCATTTAATGTTATATTGGTGCATTATACTTTATCATTAAAAAAAAATATATTATACATTATATACTCTTACATATTTGACGATACAGATAAAACAAATTAATGCCCTCGTGCGATAACCAACAAAGCGAGCAGAGATTATAATTTATAAATCCATTTGTTGAACAAAACTAAAAGACCATTGACACAAGTCAAAAATTTATGAAATTTCACAGAAGTGACCTTCAAGGGAATATTTAAATTAAATAATGAAATAACAGCACGCAGTTTCAATGTCAAAATTTTACTAATAAACAATTCCCTTAACAAGTTAGTCAAAAATAGAAGTCAAGTCAAGGTGATTGAAAATGAAAAGTTGTTACAAGTAGATAATTTTGAGCATGGGGTTAATGATTTGAATGATTGCATTCTAATCTGAAACTCATAGAGCTGGGAGATAGAGAATCCCATTAATAGGGAGAAACTTTCTCAAGATTTTCTTTACTTAGTGCGTGAGAAATTTTTATTGAAGGGAAAAAAAGAGAAATAAAAAAAGGATTGTATTATTAAATTGAATTGTTACAAACTGATTTATAAATTAATTTATTTTAAATAAAATTAACATGTACATTAAGTAGGCAAACAAATCTTAATTAGCATTGGACTTAGATTACACAATTTGGATTATATCAAATATTTCAACATTTCTTCATAATTCAAGTTGTCGAGCATGCTCTAGTCATAGTCGATTTAAATTATTTCTAATTTCTTTCTCAAATTCAGGAATATGTTGATCTTTAATCCTTTGGTGAAAATGTTGCTAAAATTTACTTCACTTTAGCAATGTCTAACTTCAAGTTCACCTCGATTTACCTTTTCCTTCAAGAAGTGAAATCTAGCTTTGATATGCTTATTTCTTCCGTGCAAAACCGAATTATTCGCCATATTTATGGGTGGCTTGTTGTCAATTTGCAACACAACAAGTTTCTTCACTTCAACCTCCATTTCTTCAAGTACCGATTAGATCCAAATTGTTTGACACACAACATATTATTCTGCTATATATTTAGCTTCAGACGATGTTAATGTCATCGCAGGTTTCTTTTTCGAGCACTATGATATTGCTTTTTCCAGACAAGATTAACTAGGATGAGTGTTATAAAGGATGAAATAAAAGGGTTGATAATTGAGTAATTTGGTAGGTAATATATTGATGATGTGAACAGACACAAGGCAAAAGCCCCAAAAATTTTGGATTGGAAAAGGGGAGGGGCATGTGTAACTTCTAGAAGGTGTTTATGTTTTCTTTTCATTATTTTGTTTTGTTGGGGTGTATTAATGCAAGTAGTTTGTTGATGAACTCAGGTCCATTATCAGATCTAATGCGTTTGACATTTGTGTGGAATTAGATTTTAAAATAGTATATGAAGGATTAAAAAAGGTGAGAGGTGTTTGTCTTAGCTTTCATAAGAAAGATCCAACCACTACAAAAAAATAATTTTTGGCAGCGCTTTTTAGAGAAAGCGCTTTCATAGGTTTTAAAAAAAATTCGCTTAAAAAAGCGCTTTCATAGGGTTCCCTAAGAAAGCGCTTTTCAAAAAGCACTGCTAAAGGCATTAGAAATATCTAACCTAAGAAAGCGCTTTTGAAAAGCGCTTTTATAGGTGGCCTTAAGAAAGCGCTTTTAAAAAGCGCTCTTAAAGGTTGCCTTAAGAAAGCGCTTTTAAAAGCGCTGTTATAGGCTATGATACGAAAGCGCTTTTGAAGGAAAAAGCCCTCTTATATATGAGCTTATGAAAGTGCTTTCATAGATTATTTTATAATTAAAATTGAAAACCCTAAAATACGATTTCATTGTTCATTCTGCTTTCTTGTTCATTCTTGTTCATCTTGCGTTCTTGTTCATTCTTCTACCTGCGTTCTTCTTCTCTCGTACCTGCATTTCAAGTCGTTCCACCGCCACTTGTTCTCTGCCTCTCACAGTCGTTTTGTCCGTTCTGCTCCTTTGTTTACGCTCGGAAACTCCATTCTCTGCTCTCTGTTTCCATCTCCTCCCCGCTCCATTATTCAAGGTACTTTCATTTTTTTGTTATTGTTTAAGTTGAAGTTTGATTATAGGTATTGAACTATCACCACATCCGGCAGATTCTCTGTTTTTGTTGTTATTGTTGTTGTTATTGTTATGTGTTGCTGCCCGGATTTTGTAATGTCCATTCTCGACCCTGGACCACACCATTTGACATTCAACAACTTTATCATTACATTATTTGTGGAAATTTCTGTTTGTATTGTTGATATGTTTGCAATTTTGGGTGTCATTGAGAAGAATAATATTCGACATAATGCATTGTTAGTTGGCTCATGTTTAATGGATTGCTTAAAGTCACTACTGGAAAAATATGAGATAATTAGAGGCTTTTATTTAGGATTGGTTCTCACTACTGGTTATGAGTGTCACAATATTATTGGAAGCAAATTCTTTGTTCTTGCAGCTATACATGGAAGTGTTATGCATGCATGTAAATTGTTTGATAAATTTCCATATAGAAAAGTTGTGATATGGTCAAGTGTATTTCAAAATTGTGTTTGCATTTTCTCAATTAATTTGAATTCCTTCTTCGTCTCATATTCTTTGCATTTTAGTATAATTTCTCTCTATTTCTTAGTCTCAATAATATGTTCATAACAATCAATGTTAAATTCTATGCATTATTTTCTATATGCAGTATGCTAAAGTCCCACCAACTATTTGTGATGAGTTAGATAAACTTCAAAGAAGATTTATATATGTTATGACACTAACTAAGACAACATGCAAGGCTCGTCTGATAGTTGAAAAGTTTTTTGTGTGCCTAAGGACCATGAGAACTTAACCTATTTTTTTTATTAATAGAAATTTAATGCGCGTTACTAAGTTTGTTCATGATTGCCCGGATTTTGTTACGTTTGATTTATAGCTTGTATTGAATTTGGTTTATCATGTTAGTTTCACTTATATTCATTCATGTACATTCATCCTATTTTTTATAATATAAGTTTTCTTTTCTTTGAATTAACAGCGTTTCCCGGCCTAGTTCGACGTACGACGCTCATTCTCCACGTTTCTTTGAGTTTGATAAATCCGAGGTAAATTTCTTCCTCAAATTACTGGTATTGTGATGAATTTGTCTTAAATTGCCTTTCCTATGTTGCATTTTCTTGATACGGATCCATTCCGTGTATACTTTGCATTTTGACAGAAACGCAGTATACTGTTTTGTGCACTAATTAGTTGATATGGATAAGACATGGATGTATTCCAATCGATTGTCGAAAGACTACGAGAATGGGGTTTCGGAGTTTGTTAAGTTTTCTATTGCGCACGCCAAAGATCCCAGTCGAATGACATGTCCTTGTTTGTATTGCTGTTATAGGAACCGGGTTGACGTAGTTCAGTTGGCATCGCATTTAATACGGTATGGAATTGATAGAAGTTATATATGTTGGAATATGCATGGTTAGAAAAGTAACAGGAATGTTGAATCGGGGGAGAAGAGGACCTATGCTTCAAAAGACAATTGCACAGATACATACTATTATGATCGAGTCGAAGAGATTACAGAAGCGCTTGAAGAAGATCTTAATGATTGTCCCAAAATGTTCGAGAGGTTGGTAAGCGATGCAGAGAAACCGTTGTATAATGGTTGTACAAAATTCACAAGATTTTCTACGGTGTTAAAGTTGTACAACTTATAGGCCGACAATGGATGGTCGGATAAAAGTTTCACAGAGTTATTAGCCCTTATGAAAGATATGCTACCAGAGGATAATGTTCTTCCAAATCGAACGTATGAGGCCAAAAAGATGTTGTACTCTATTGGCACGAGCTATGATAAGATACATGCATGTCCAAAAGATTGCGTTTTATTTCGAAACGACTATGCATCGTTAAATGAGTGTCCTAAATGCGGTGCCCCTCGATATAAGAAAAAGTTGTCTCCGGCAAAAGTCTTATGGTATTTTCCTATAATCCCGAGATTTAGACGGATGTATCGTAGTGAAACCGATTCAAGACACTTGACTTGGCATTCAGATGAAAGAATTATTGATGAAAAATTTCGACATCCAGCAGATTCTCCACAGTGGATGAAAATTGATAATGATTATCCTGAATTTGGAAAAGAAGCAAGAAACCTTCGCTTGGCATTGCCTACTGATGGAATGAACCCACACGGTATTCAAAGTATCTCGCATAACACATGGCCTGTGATTCTTATGATTTATAACCTACCTCCGTGGCTATGTATGAAGCGTAAGTACATGATGTTATCTATGTTAATTTCTGGGCCTAAACAACCAGGAAATGACATAGACGTATACTTGGAACCATTAATCGAAGATTTGAAGATTTTGTGGGAGAACGGTGTGGAGATTTATGATGGTTATAAGAAAGAAAGTTTCAACTTGAGGGCCATGTTGTTTGGAACAATTAACGATTTTCCAGCATACGGAAATCTATCCGGGTATAGCATTAAAGGTGAAAAAGTGTGTCTTGTCTGTGAAGATGGAACCGATACAATGCGATTGAAACTTTGTCAGAAGAATGTCTTTGTCGGTCATCGTAGATTCTTAACTTTTAAACATCAGTATCGTGGATGGAGAAAAGCGTTCAATGGAGACACCGAACAACGTAGAGCTCCGCCTGGATTGACAGGTGATCAAATTTTTGAAAAGGTGAAAGATGGAGTATTCAGTTTGGCAAGCCTTTTGCACATAAAGTTGTCACAGGTGGGTGGAAGAAGAGGTCAATTTTTTTTGAATTTCCATATTGGAAATCTTTGTACGTAAGACATTTTCTTGATGTGATGCATATTGAAAAAATGTATTTGACAGTGTTATTGGTACGTTACTCAATATAAAAGGGAAGTCTAAGGATGGCCTTAAAGCAAGGGAGGACATGGTATACATGGGAATAAGAACTGAATTGGGACCCGTGAAGAAAGGAAGACAGACATATCTACCACCTGCTGTTTACACTCTATCTAGAAAGGAGAAAAAATTATTGTGTAAGTTTCTGAGTGAAGTTAAAGTTCCAGAAGGCTACTCATCAGATATTAGAAGACTTGTGTCTATGAAAGACCTCAAGTTAAAGAGTTTAAAGACGTATGATTGCCATGTTATAATGGAAAGTTTTCTACCAATAGGTATACGTTCTATTCTGCCAGAAAGAGTAAGAAGCGCAATAACTAAATTGTGTTTTTTCTTCAAGTCAATCTGCAGTAAGGTGATCGATCCTGAGATCTTACCAACATTGTAAAAAGAAATAGTTGTTACTTTGTGTGAGCTTGAAATGTATTTTCCTCCCTCATTTTTTGACATAATGGTTCATCTTTTCGTTCATCTTGTGAAAGAGACACAATTGTGCGGACCAGCTTATATGAGATGGATGTACCCTGCTGAACATTATATGAAAATATTAAAAGGGTATGTGAAAAACCGAAGTCGACCAGAGGGTTGTATTGTCGAACGATACATTGTTGAAGAAGCGGTTGATTTTTGTACTGAATATTTGTCAAATGTTCAATCAATTGGACTCCCCAAATCTCATATTGTTGAAAAAAAGAAGGTAAGAAGCTAATTGGAAATAAAGTTGTGACAGTATCAAGGGTCAAACGGGATCAAATGCATTTGTATGCTCTACACAATGAGATTGAGGTTGAGCCATATGCTGAAATGCACAAGGGTGTTCTTCAAGGTTTAAATTCGAATAGAAATGAGAATTGGATTGTACGAGAGCACAATCAAAGTTTCATACCATGGTTTAAGGAACATATTTATTCAAAGTATCGTTCAGATCCCGCCTCAGTAATAGAAAGGTTGAGATGTTTAGCATATGGTCCAAGTTTGGTTGTGTTTTCTTATAGCGCATACGCAATTAATGGATACACATTTTATACCAAAGAACAAGATGATAAAATTACTATGCAAAATAGTGGTGTCACCTTGGTAGTTGAAGCAATGCACATATCAAGTGTGAAGGACTTAAACCCGAAATTTGCAAATCTGTCGTATTTTGGGGTTATCGAGCGCATTAGGGTGTTTGATTACGAGAAATTTCAGATTCCTATATTCAGTTGCAAGTGGGTTGAAAATAATAATGGTATACGAATGAATAAGTCAGGATTTTTGCAAGTGGATCTTAACAGGGTGGGGTACAAAGATAAGCCTTTCATTCTAGCCTCTCAAGCTAAACAAGTGTTCTATGTCACTGATCCGACAAGTACGAAATGGTCTATAGTGCTTTTCTCTAACAAAGTAATTGATGAAAACATTGGAGATCAAGGAGATATTGGTGTTGACATTGAATCTTTTACCATAAATGATCAAAATGAGAATGAATCATGTATTAGAAATGATCATAATGAGGGTATTTGGATTAATCCAACCGTCCGCGTTGTTAAGAGACGAGTAGAACATATTCCTACCAAGAAAAGAAAGAGATGTTAGTGAAAAAGGTAATAGTATATATATAATTATAGCCTATATCATTCAATAAAATTAAATATATGTCATTTCATTTTTTTCTTTATAGTATATATGATTATGGATTTTTATATATGTCATTTTATTTTATTTTATTTTTCTTTATTACAGGTCAAATGGCTAGTAATCAAGATACTTTAGAAAATGTTCCACAAGATACTTCAGAAAAGGATATCACACGAGGCATAACTATTATGCGGGGAATCATCCGTGGTAGAGATAGAGGAGTTACATACAATGTAGATTGGAATAATGAGGACCAACTAATTGGGTCTAATTCTGCAAAGCTGACAAGCTACATTGGTACACTTGTTCGTATGCACATTCCGATCACCACTCCTAGATGGAAAAAAGGAGAGTTAGACGAGGCTAAAGAAAAAATTTGGACTGAGATAAAGGTATCATATATGGTTGTTTTTATATGCTTTATATTGACGATAATGTGTTTAAATTACATATACTAACACCCTCTATGCGTATGTTTTTTGTAGAGGTCCTTTAACATTGAAGATGCCCGCAAAAAGTATATAATGGGCTTGGCCGGAAAAAGACACAGAGGGTGGAGAACTTTTTTAACAAATAAGTATCTTAAAGATGAGGAAGGAAATTTTGTTGAAGAGGATCCTGAACGTCCAAAGAAATATGAGAGCTTCATTACACCCGAAGAATAGGTTGCTTTTGTAGGCCAAAGAAGAGGTGAGAATTTCAAGAAAGTGAGTGCCGTAAATCACGAGAGATCGTCAAAACCCGCATATCCATATAAAAAATGGCGTTTGGGATATGCACGCTTACAGGAAAAATTGTAAGTAAATATCAATTCTACGATCTTATTAATTCTCTCAATGTGTTATAATTGATGATTTTATTATTTGTAACAATGCATAGTTGGAAGAGACGGAAAGTGACAAAACATCACTACCCGCACATGTGTTGTGGAAGGAAGCTCGTGTTAGCAAAGATCGAGTTGTTAATCCCGATCTGCAACATGTTTATGATGAGTGTGTAAGTATAACATTGTGTCTTTAAATTAAATTATATTAAATTTTTATTAATATATAATTAACATTGTGTCTTTAATTTTTGATATGTAAATGAATTACAGGAGACTATATCGCAATCGGTATCCACAGGTGATGACCAGGATATCAAGAGCGTACTCAGTCGAGCACTAAATGTTGTTGAGTATCCGAGACGGGTGAGGGGTAAAGGTCATGGTGTGACTCCAACCTCTCTATATAAGAATCCAAGAAAAAAATCCTAGCAATGCAGAAGTGATGCAAACATTGCAGGATTTACAAACACAAGTCCGTGAACTGCAGAAGGATAAAGAGAGAGATATGGCGGAAAAGAGCAGTTCACAGCTGAAAGAAACTAGTGACAAGGCTAGTATCAACTGTCAACATAAATTTCCCGAGGTAATTAAGATGATAATCCATTAGAGAAAGTTTAATTGTAATTTATAAAGGAAGTCTAACGGTTATTATTGTTTAGGGCATTTCATGTTGTCAGCTATACCTATCGTCGCCGACTTATCGGGTAGGTGACAAGGGAAACGAGCACAACACCTCGAGAGATTTACTTCTCCATAGACCGCTCTCGGATGGCCACATGAAGGTATCAGTTGATGTTGTTTTAGATCTGAATGCGTTGCTATCGGTACCTGACATTGTTGGGGAGACCACATTGTTGCGAGATGCAGTAGGATCTTTTGTGGCATGGCCATCAGACCTCATCTTCATAGATTATCAGGTATGTTGAAAACCATTATGAATCTTTAAGTATTCAACTGACAGTTCTGACCTCAATTTTTTACATGGTAATTTTAGACTCCTACAAAACCCTCATCTAAGGATAAAGGGATTTTGCAGCGCGGCGAGTCTGTTGCATCGCAAAGAGAGGTACGTTGAAAGTGTTAATTTTATGATCAGAATAAAAAAAACTGCATAACTTTATATCTTACATAAGTCTATATGATTTTTTGGTGCCTTTTCAAGGGTCACAACAGGTGAGCCAGAAAGTTTGTAGGGTACCACCTAAGAAAAGGGTTTCTGTCCGAAAATTTGTGCCTAAATTTCGGTAGTGTCTGGAAACACTAGTGGGCACATCAGATTTGATGAATGGTGGTATTTGTCAAATGGATATGGATGCATGTGTCTTTGCTTTTCCATGTACCGAAACAATTGGACAAGAGGACATGGAACTAATCTTTCTTCATGGAGAATTAGGCGTCAGTGTTATGCACTCGTACATCCGGTAACCCAATCAATATATTATTTAATTGGTTGAACATTTTTTTAAACATTTAATTGAAATAGTCTAATATTAATTATGTTTTTATTTAAGGATGTTATTTGACAAATTGATGCGCGGGAATCAATTGTGAAATAGATTCCATTTCATGTCTTCCTCCCGTGTCAGCGGAGCAACAATTTCTAGGGAACCAGATTCAGTAAGAGAGCACTTGATCAATAGATTCATGGCAACTGGCAATACAGAAAGCTTGTATCCTTTGGCGTATAATTCAGGGTTAGATTTTCATTCTAATTTCATTTTAATATTTGTATTTTTTACATTAAAATTTTCATCTATATTGTTGCTTTAATTTATAGATGTCACTGGTTGTTGCTTGCTATCGATCCCATAAAAGAAGTGGTCTATTACCTGAATTCGGTTGACGGTGATTGGACAAATTATCCGGAAATGAAGCTAATGATTGATACGTAAGTGACATTATTCTAAATATTCGTTTGTGTTTATATATTTAACTATTTCTATGTCATTGTTCTAAATAAATATCCAAAAAAATTGTCAGTTCAATACAAGTATTCCGATGTCAAAGGGAAGCACGGGTACCACGGTCTAAATCAAACAACATTAATTGGATCAAAGTACAGGTATATTAATTTCCACAATTTTGCTTATAATATTTATGCTACTTGATAAAACAATACATCTATATATTCTTATTTGTTTTTCTATGTAGTGTCCTCAACAACAAAACGACATAGATTGCGGATACTTCGTTTTGAAGTTTATCAAAGAATCATCATTGAATTAATGACATGGATTTATAATATATACTTTTATACTATATCATACTTTTACTATATTTTATGTAGTATTTTGATGAATACAAGTGTGGATATTACACGAAACTTCAATTGGAAGAACTCAAAGAGGAGTTGTGTCAATATTTTATTGAGCAAAGAATCTTATAAGGTATAAATACATTATTGTGTGAAAATTGTTATGAATACATTGTTTTGTGTATACAATACTGACCGTGTTATTATGTTCATATCTTGCAGGATCAGGACCTTGAATATATATGTACATTAGGACTGATTTACTTAGTGTTATATAGCTGATTTTGTTAGGGTTGATTTTGGTACCATTAAAAATATGTTAATTGAATTATAATGGTGTACATATATTTTGGATATGAATGGTATATAATGGTATTTGTATATAATATTTAAATTTGGTATTTGGATAACAATGGTATATAATGGTATTTGTATATAAGATTGTAAATTACCAGTTTATGAATTATAGGTTTATGAAATAATGCTGCAAAAAATGCAGGTTTAAAAATTATTTAAATTTTGGATTTTTCAGTAGAAAACCTATGAAAGCGCTTTTAACCAAAAAGCACTTTCATAGGCCACCTATGAGAGTGCTTTTTGAGTAAAAGTGCTGCCATAGGCCACCTATGAAAGCGCTTTTAAAAGCGCTTTCGTTGGTGGCCTAAGACAGCGCTTTTTCGGGAAAAGCGTTTTCTTAGGCCTACTTTAGAATGCCTTTAATGCATTCTGTAGGCACCTATGAAAGCGTTTTCGAAAAAAGCTACCTATGAAAGCGCTTTTAGTGAAAAGCGCTTTCAAGCCTCTGGCGATTTTTCTAAACAAAAAGCGCTGCTAAAACCTATAGCAGCGCCACCTACGAAAGCGCTTTTAAAGCCCAAAAAAGCGCTTCCGTAGGTCATTTTTGGCATAGTGAACAATATTTGTTGTGGTCATCAATGACTGTAATAAAGTATCTATAACCTAGCATGGATGGTTAGATAAAGGACCTCACATGTCCATATAAACTAATTCAAAGCAATTAAAGTATTTGGATTGACTGTCCTAAAAGGGAAGCCTATTATGTTTGTTACAGTTTGGAATCTGTAGAGAGCATAGAAGAATGGAGAAAATGGAAAACTGTATTGAATGAATGAGAGTTTGTTACAATGATATATATAGGCAGTTATATCCTAACAATCTAACTGTATCACATAGTGACTGCTATTACACATAGTGACAGGTTATCTTTCTAACACTTAGGCTTATATCTTTAATATTCCCCCCCTCAAGTTGAGGGTGGTTGACTGACTGTTGATTTGGCAACAACTCTCAACTTGCTCCTTATCTCAATGAACCTAGAAGTAGAGAGAGGCTTAGTGAGGATGTTTGCCCGCTGATCTTAAGCTGGGACATGAGAAATTGTGATGAATTTACTAAGCACTTTCTCGCTGACAAAGAAAATATCCAGATCTATATGTTTGGTTCTAGCATGGAGTACTGGATTATGGGCAAGGGCCACTACACTTTGGTTATCACACAGGATTCTAGGCACTTTGTATTTAACCCTCAACTCATGCAGCAATGATTGAAGCCAGAGTATTTCAGCAGTGGCATGAGCCAGGCTCCTATACTCTGCTTCAGCACTGGATCTAGCAAAAAGGGTTTGCTTCTTTGCCCACCTGGAAACTATGTTAGGCACCAGAAAAATGCAGGCACCAGAGGTGTGTTAGAACATAGTTTGGTTCTACACCTATCTTAGAAGTTTTAATGATAACAAGTATTGTTGATGACAATTATGTTCTGACCCTGATAAATGAATATTTTGTATGAAATATTGTTGTCTCCTAATTTTGTTTAATAAAGTATGCAGATGAAGTTCTGACCTTGAAAGGAAAAGAAGAACAAGTTATGGTTCTGATAGTAGAGGAAGATTCTGATCTATACAAAAGTTCTGATACAATGGATATATATTAAGATTCTGATGTATACAAAGTTATGATACAATGGATATATATTAAGATTCTACTATATACAGAAGTTATGATACAATGGATATATGTTAGAGGATTCACGTTCTAAGAGAAGTTCTGATGAACTTCTAAAAGCACCAAAGGCTGCACCAAAGTCTGATGCAAACCCTGTCAGTTGATCTAACAACCTTAAAGCTCTACTACATCATCTTTTGATCAAGACATCAAGGATTCAAGTCAAACTTCTGAAAGCACTATGCTGCTCTACAAACTTTGATACCTATGCTCTAACTGCTTTGTTTTGATACGTTGCTATTTATTAAATAAAGATTTGAAGTAACGGCTGATTTCCAACAGGATCTCGTTCTTATGGAAAGAACAATTAAGTCCAAATATCATCATTCCATATATAGATTATATGTCTCCAACGGCTGAATTTTCTTGAAGCCTATATAAAGATCTATCCATGAAGAGAATTATATGAACAACTTCCGCGCGTACAACAAAAAGAAAAAATCTGAAAAGAAATAATTCATATTCTCTAGTTCATAAGTGCTTGAAATATTGTGTAAAAATCACAGTTGTGATATAGCTTTTTAGAAGCATCGTAAAACACACAGTTTTGTAATTGATTGTATAGTTGAAATTCCTTGAGAAACTGAGTTGTGGTTGATCTCGAGAAGCCTAAGACAGTTGTCCTAGTGAGTTTTAATCAAGTTCTGATTAGTGAATTAAGACCTCGTTGAGAGAGGAAAATCACCTTGACGGGTGGACTGGAGTAGTTTGAGTTCAAACAAACCAGGATAAAAATAACCTTGTCAAATTACTTTAATTTCAAAACCCCAACTCAAACCCCCCCTTTCTTGTGTTTTTCAACTTTCAATTGGCATCAGAGCGCCTGGTTTTGGGTGCTAACACTTAACCGTGTCAGATAAAAGATCCAGCTTGAAAAACACTATGGCAGAACATGTTCATAACAACAATGATCACTATGATGACAAAGACAGAATCAGTGGTAGACCCCCAATGTTTGATGGAGAAAACTTTGATTACTAGAAGAACAGAATTGAAATTTTCTTTCTGGCTCATGACGCTGATCTTTGGGACATGGTAACATATGGCTATACTCATCCTGTTGGCGCAAGTGGTCAGAAGATTGAAAGGAAGAAAATGTCAGATCAACAGAAGAAGGAATTCAAAAATCACCACAGAGCCAGAACCATCCTTCTAAGTGTTATCTCGTACACAGAGTATGAGAAGATCACAAATAGAGACTCAGCTAAGAACATCTTCGACTCCTTAAGAATGACACATGAAGGCAACACACAGGTCAAAGACTCAAAAGCCCTTGCTCTCATTCAGAAGTATGAAGCATTCAAAATGGAAGAAGATGAAATTGTTGAAGTAATGTTCTCAAGGTTTCAAATTCTGGTAGCTGGTTTAAAAGTTCTGGATAAAGGACATTCTATTGCTGATCATGTAAAGAAAGTCATCATAAGTCTTCCCAAGAAATGGAGACCTATGGTGACAGCTCTCAAGCTTGCAAAAGTTCTGAACAGAATCTCTCTGGAAGAACTCATCAGCTCATTAAGAAGTCACAAGATAGAATTAGAAGAAGATGAGCCCTAGAAGAAAGGTAAGTCTATTGCTCTTAAATATAACAAAAAATATGATTCTAAAGCTTTTCAGGAAGAAGAAGATAACTCTGGAGGATCATTAGAAGAAGAAGATGAGCTATCTCTGCTCTCCAGAAGAGTTCAACAACTCTAGAAGAATAGATAGAGGAAGTTCAAAAATCTCAACAGATCTAGCAACTTCTCTGATCCATCCTCTGGACACAAAAATTCAATAAGCAAAGAAGTCGTCTGCCACAAATGTAAGGAACCTGGTCACTATAAAAGTGATTGTCCTAAACTTCAGAAAGAGAAGCCAAAGAAGAGGTTTGACAAAGAAAAGAAGAAAAGTATTATGGCAACATGGGATGATTCAGATTCTTCTGAAGCTTCGTCAGACTCAGAAGATGAAAGAGCCAACATAGCTTTAATGGCCAACATAGTTGACATCTCAGCTTCCTCTGAATCTGATTCTGATACTGAAGAGGTATTTCCAAATTTTGCTGTTAATTTTCTAAAGTTGAATTATCAGAAAGTTTATCTGAAATACCTGAAAACTATCAGAAGCTTCAAATCAAATACAAGAATCTGAAACGGAATCATGTATTTGATTCTGAAGATACTAAGAAACTTGAAACAGAAAATTCTGAGCTTAAGGAAATAATTTTAGAACTAAAAATTGAAAACTCTGTTTTTAAAGAAAATCAAGAAAAATCTGTTTCAGAAGTTCTAAGTATTACTGATAATATTATGAAAGAATATGATATTGGTTTTCAAGGGTTTCTTGCTAAAATCTCACTTCACTTATGGTCACCCACATGACATAAAATATACTAGTGAATCATATTATGCAAAATCTTATGGTAAACCTAAGTTCAAACAGAACATTAGAAAATCTAACCAAAAAGGACCCAAAAAGATATGGGTACCTAAGGACAAAATAGTATATGTTGCAGATGTCTTTGACAACAAAGTTGAAACACTAGTCTTGGTACTTGGACTCTGGATGCTCTAGACACATGACAGGAAGAAAGCATATGTTCCAAAGTTTGGAACTTAAAGCTGGAGGTTACATAGGTTTCAGAGGCAACCTAAAGGGTAAAATCATTGGCTCTGGAACTATAGGTAACGGTTCTTTACCCTCTATTACAAATGTTCTGTTAGTAGATGGATTAATGCATAATATGTTATCCATAAGTCAATTAAGTGATAACGATTATGATATTATCTTTAATCAAAAGTCTTGTAAAGTTATTAGTCAGAAAGATGGAACAATCCTCTTTAATGGTAAAAGGAAAAAATACATTTATAAAATTAAACTTTCTGAACTTAAAAGTCTGAATGTTAAATGTCTTATGGTAGTGAACAATGAGCAATGACAGGCATAATTAGGATATTAGTGTGAATACCTCAAATTTTAAATGTTAGTTGAACTGGATTATGATTTTCCAATCAATTGTTTGGATCGATGAGTCAAGGATGAGTTTGTGTTTGATAATGTAGGAATGGTGTTAGAATGAATACTTTGATAAAATGGTACTTCTCATGATTTTTCTTGTCCTAGAACTCCACAACAAAATGGAGTTGTAGAACGTAAAAAAAAACTTTACAAGAAATGGCTCGAACCATGATCAATTAGACTAACATTGCTAAACATATCTGGGTAGAAGCAGTGAACATAGCGTGTTATATCCATAATAGAATCTCTATAAGACCTATTCTGGAAAAGACTCCTTATGAACTATGGAAGAACAGAAAGCCCAACATTTCTTATTTCCATCCTTTTGGATGTACTTGTTTTATTCTGAATACCAAAGATTATCTGAATAAATTTGATTCTAAGGCACAAAAGTGTTTAATGTTAGGATATTTTGTACGCTCAAAAGGCTACAGAGTATATAACACTGAAACACGTATTGTAGAAGAATCTATTAATATCAGATTTGATGATAAGCTTGGCCCTCAAAAGGCAAAGCAAAAAGATTCTCTTGCAGGTGTAGAAGTTCAATTTATAGGATCAGAAGATAGTCCTGACAAAGACATAAGTTCTAAAAAAGCCACCAAAGAAACTTCTAAAGAACCCATACAAAAAAAGCCATCCAAAAAAAGCCATCCAGAAGTAGCTTAACTCATCCTGAAGAAATGATTCTGGGACAGAAAGATGATCCAATCAGAACCAGATTTACATTCAGAAATTTTGAAGAATCTCTCATGGGTCTTGTGTCCTTGATCGAACCAACTTATGTAGATGAAGATCTTCAAGATAATAATTGGATCATTGCAATGCAAGAACTAAATCAATTCCCAGAAATGACGTATGGGATCTTGTGCCCAAACCAAAAGGTTTCAACATTATTGGAACCAAGTGGGTCTTTAGAAACAAGCTTAGTGAACAAGGAGAAATAGTCAGAAACAAAGCTCGACTGGTAGCACAAGGTTATATTCAGCAAGAAGGGATAGACTATACATAAACCTTTGCTCCAGTCACCAGGTTAGAATCCATCAGACTTTTAATTTCATATGTTGTTAATAACAATATCACACTTTATTAGATGGATGTAAAAGGTGTATTTCTAAATGGTTGCATTGATGAAGAAGTATATGTCCATCAACCCCCTAGCTTTGAAAACTCAAAACATCTATAATTTGTTTATAAGCTCAAAAAATATTTATATGGTCTTAAACAAGCTCCCAGAGCTTGGTATGAAAGACTAAGTAATTTTCTATTAGAAAAAGATTTTACCAGAGGGAAAGTGGACACGACCTTATTTTGTAAGACATTTAAAAATGATATTCTGATAGGTCAAATTTATGTTGATGACAAAATCTTTGGTTCTACTAAATCCTCCCTTGGGAGATAATTTGCTCAGTCTATGCAGGCAGAGTTTGAAATGAGTCTCATGGGCGAACTCAAATTCTTTCTGGGAATTCAAATAAATCAGACCTCAAAATCAACTTATATACATCAGAGTAAGTATGTTAAAGAACTTCTGAAGAAATTTGACATGTTAGATAACAAACCTGCTAAAACCCCTATGCATCCCAAGTGTATCTTGGAGAAAGAAGAGGTAAGTAAGAAAGTATATCAGAAGATCTACAGAGAAAATCTAGAGAATACAAACTTGTAGGATACTGTGACGCTGACTTTGCTGGAGACAGAATAGATAGGAAAAGCACTTCTGGAAGCTGCCAGTTTCTAGGAGAAAATCTAATATCTTGGTCCAGCAAAAGACAATCCACTATTGCACTATCAATTGCAGAAGCAGAATATATAGCTGCAGTTGGATGCAGTACTCAGATGCTCTGGATGAAAAGTCATCTTGAGGACTTTCAGATATTCGAGAGTAACATTCCTATCATCTGTGATAACACTTCTGCTATTTTCTTATCTAAAAATCCTATTTTACATTCTACAGTTAAGCACATAGAAATCAAACATCATTTCATTAGAGACTATATTCATAAGGGGTTTATTTCCTTAAAATTTATTGATACAAACCATAAATGGGCTGATATATTTACAAAACCCCTTGATGAAGATAGGTTCAATTTCATTCTGAAACATCTCAGTATGGAATTATCCCCAGAATGAAAAACTTAATTTTTTATGTTTAACTCTTAGAATACTATTTTCTGTGAACTTCTGATCAATTGTCCTTCAAAAGTGAGAAGGATAAATGAATCAGAATATATCAGAAGATCTGAAAGATGAGATAGAAGCATGCAGTTCACCAGAAAAACACCTGTCAATCTTAATCGTTAAAGCCACTCTCAGAATATGAACACATGTTCAAATTCTGATAGAGTGAAACACTTGAGTTGCTACATTGAGGCACTGGTTACATTGGTAATTGTTCACTATATTTTCACGCCATCTCTCTTGTCAGAAATCATTATGTTTCTTAATCATCATTGTTTTTCTTTGCACTAAAACAAATTAATTGCATGTTTTTAAGAAAATTTATATACTCAGCCTTTAAAATTTTTTCAAAACCATAGTTTTCAAATCATTTACACTCCTCTCTCTCTTTTGAAAATCCTTATTTTCAAAATTTCTCTTCTCCTTTTCTCATTCAACAAATTTTCTTTTTCAGCACATTTCCTTCTGTACTCTGTTTTGCTCCCTTCATACAAATATCTTAGTACAATTATCTTCTATTTTTCAACCTTCTATTTTTTTAACCTTAAATCTTCAATTATCTTATGTTTTGCCCTATTATTTTTATATCCTTTTCTTTTTTATTTATGACAAAAAGGGGGAGAACGTAAGATATTTTGAACATCATAGTTACTGATAGACTAAGTCTCAAACATTCTGATATCATCTTTGATTTCAGTTCCCTATAAAGCTTAAAACAGGAAATATCAATTCTGGAAATCAACTTGGAACCTTCATCATACTATGGACAAAACTCTTCAGGGAAGTACAATGTCTCTAAACTTATATAAATATTAAACTCAAGGGGAGACCTCGCTTTGTCAAAATATTTATGTTTTGTCATCATCAAAAAGGGGGAGATTGTTAGAGAATAGTTTGGTTTTACACCTATCTTAGAAGTTTTGATGATAACAAGTATTGTTGATGACAATAATGTTCTGACCCTGATAAATAAATATTTTGTATGAAATATTGTTGTCTCCTAATTTTGTTTAATAAAGTATGCAGATGAAGTTATGACCTTGAAAGGAAAAGAAGAACAAGTTATGGTTCTGATAGTAGAGGAAGATTCTGGTCTATACAGAAGTTCTAATACAATGGATATATATTAAGATTCTGATGTATACAAAAGTTCTGATACAATGGATATATGTTAAGATTATGATGTATACAGAAGTTATGATACAATGGATATATGTTAGAGGATTAACGTTCTAAGAGAAGTTCTGATGAACTTCTAAAAGCACCCAAGGTTGCACCAAACTTTAATGTAAACCCTGTCAGCTGATCTAACAACCTTAAAGCTCTACTACATCATCTTTGATCAAGACATCAATGATTCAAGTCAAACTTCTGAAAACACCATGTTGCTCTACAAACTCTGATACCTATGCTCTAGCTGCTTTGTTCTGATACATTGCTATTTATTAAATAAAGATTTGAAGTAACAGATGATTTCCTACAAGACCTCGTTCTTATGGAAATAAAAATTAAGTCCAAATATCATCATCCCATATATAAAAAAAGTTTGAAAAAAAGTAAGTGACTTTGAGGTTAATAAAAAAAGTTTTAGGTTAGTAGACCTAATTGCTATGTGATAAATCGGGTGAATCGGAAAACCCTAATCCTAATTGTTTTTAGTTAATAGAAGAAATTTAATTTAAATTAAATTAATTAACCTAAATTAAACTAATTAAATTAATTAAGAAAATAGAAAGAAAAAAAGTTAATTAGTCACTAATCCTAATTTTCTAATTATTTAACCTAATTACTAATTAATTGATCAATTAATAATTAAGTTAATTAAAGAAAATATGAAATAATTAAAGAAAATAGAAAAGAAAAGGATAGAAAAGCTTGGAAAAAAGAAGGGTGGTCGTTGGGGATCGATCTGGACACCAGCTCTCATGCGTTGCCATCTGAGCTGTTGGATTTGGCTATTATAGAATCGCGTCCATTTGATTATATAAGTAACGCGCGTTTCATTTTGAATTTTCAACACAAGTCACGCGTGGGCCCCAGTGTTATGAACGAACCAATCAGAATGAGATGTGGAGCCACGCATGTAGGTTAACGAGTCAACATCAAAGACCTCATCGGAACCCTAGCTCCGGTCTCCTTCCCCGATCGTCCAATTTTCAAAAACCTACAAAATCAATCAAAAACACAAAAGAAAAGTGCCCATATCGTATAATTAAGGCATTGCGAGTTCGATGTCATGATTAGTTTGGCCTGAAAGTGGCTCCATCAGGGCATACGAAGCTTCATCGTATATATGCCCTAACATGGTGTCTTTCGATTTATATGTTAAAGCTTGCTTCTAATGCTTCAAACCTATTCTAATGGATCTCCTGATATCATACAACAATCAAAAACCATTAGCAATGCATGAATTAAAGGAATCAAAATTGAACACTTTACCCAATCGGCGAGATTCGAATGACACGTTCGAGGGTGTTTTGGCGTTGTGCAATGATGTGTATCGACCCCTGGGAACTTCAGGAGGATGATGGAATGCTTGAAACTTCTTGAAGAAGGGTGCAATTAGGGTATCGATGGTGCAACTTTCCCTTGAAAATTTTGAACAAGAAACCTAGCTTTATGGCTGCTGAATTCGTGTCCATGATGTCTGAAGGTGTTGAGTATTTATAGAGGAATAGAATTAGGTCATAAAATTAAGAGAAATATATTACATTTATGGGAAAATATTTGATTAAAATTTTGTATCAAAATCTTCCAATTTTGCTTCAATCTTGTTCAATCAAACCTCACACGATTTATTGGCTTTCAAGATTGATCTTTGGCCTCTAATACTAATCCAAAACAAAGTTCTATGATTTAATCCATTATTTTTTTCTATTTTATTCAATTTATTTAGCATTTAAATGAACAAAATTCAAATAAATATACATAAAAATCATAAAAATATAGTAATGGATTTAGAGGTATTAGTTAAGGTCATGAACATGATTAAACCCTAAAAGATAGGTCACATTGTTCAAAATCTCAAAATTCATCACTTTGCTCTTTGTGCATTTCTTCAAAATTGCCAAATTTGCACAACTGGTATTTTGCTCAATTTTCAACCTTTGAGGATGTTCTTGGACTTTTTAGAAAGCTTAAGATGTCCTTTAAGAGCTCCGTTTGGTTTAATCTTCATTGAAGCTTCCATGTTCATGTACACCTCTTTGGAAAAAGATGACTTTTTGTTGACTTTTAGAATGACCTATAATGTCTTGATCCATAACTCTCAAATGAAGCAGTTTTGGGAAAAGCTTGTGAGACACAAAGTTGCCCTTCAAAATGATCTTTGATGTAAAAAAATTTGATAAAGTATGTGAAAGTTATGTCTGGTCAAAGTTCTGTTGACTTTCTCCTTAAGAAACCCTAATTTAGAAACTTTGACTTTTGATCAAATCTTGAGTTTTCTTGATGAATCATGATGAACCCTTGATCAAATGATGAATGTGACTTCAATATATTGATTTTGACCAAAAATGATGAATTTTGACTGTATTTTGACCATAGTTGACTCTTTGTCCAATTCAACTAATTTTAAACCATCTGAGCAATTGACTGAGCAAACTTGAGCTGTGAGGCTTGAAAGTTGACATGGTGACATCTTGAGACATATGAGGAGAAATGATGATCAATTGAGACATTAGAAATCCATTTTGACTTGAGAAAAGTAAAACCCTGGTTGTGGGTTGATTGCATAGAGGAACTCTTGAGTATGGAGAGGTGTATTGACTTGAAAAATAGGAGGGAAAATTTTGGGGTATAACAATAGCATTAAAGATTATCGAATCCCAACGGACTAAATGTCGACTTATCGTTATCTTAGGTTACTATATAAATCTAAGGCTAATTATGTCATTGATTTGGGATAGGGAACCCAACTGATTATAATCTAATTTAGATTCAAGGGGGAATATCGCTATGTAATGGTCGGACTTCATGGATTTAGCAACTCATTGACTCAACTCGGATTATTAAAATAGTTTTCAGTAGAAAATATTTGTTTGAAAACCCTCTTCTCACACTCCCGTGTTTATTGATTCGGATCCTAAAATCAAACCTAAGTGAGCTCTCTCGCTTTATCAATTAGAGTTTAAAAATAGTTTTTGAAAACAAATAAGACCTTATCAACTTAAAAGCACTCTTGTTGTATTTTAAATTGATGCACAATTACTATTGTCCAGTTATTATCTCAAACTCTCATTTTATGATGTCAAGTTCTATCTGTATTTTACTCTCGTAACAACAAAGTAAATATTTAAAACTAGTAATTGAAACTAAAAAATTATTCTTTTAAAAGGAACAGATCAAATGGCATTTCTAAACCCCGTCGGCTATATGACCTTACATACCGATAAATAAATTTAGCCCAGCATGATATATGATATAATAATAGCGCAACAGAAATAAATAACATCAGACAATTTAAATAACCCAAGCATTTCAGACAATTTTTGCATTAATAAATAAAAATAATTAAATTAAACCTGAAAATAAAATTGCGGAATATTTGGCTAACTTCAGGTGTCTCCCACAGGTCGGTGAGATCTGTCTTTATTGCAAAAGTTCACAGCAATTCCCGATGTGGAAATTGCTACGAGGAAATAGAATTGAACTAAGAAAGGTAATTGAAACTGATCGAAAAAAGGAAAATAAAAACTGAAATAAAATTCACTAGAAAACTTAACAGAGTGACGACAAGGCAAAAGGAAAAAGAAGACGTCCTGAAAAATGAGGATTGAGGCTCTATTTATAGACTTGGAGGTGCGTGAGCATTGATATTTTTCCTCCTCCGGATTCGCCTCCATAACGATCACTACGGACCGTTGGCTGAGTGTGATGGTCGTCACATGGCTTACTTAGGGAGGAAGCAAAAGCTTCCAAACTCGTCGCGGCCGTTAGGGCACGCGTGGCAAGGTGTAATGGTCGTTACCCTTGTGGGCTTTGAGAAGTTGCGCGCATTAGGCTGGGCCTTGTGCCTCTTATTTCTTTATTTTACAAAACCTTTTTACTTGTGATGCACCCCTATTTTGCCATACACCCCACAATTGCATAATTGCTCTTGTTTTGTGGATTTTAAGTACGATTTGCTTGACTTTTCTCGACTTTCTTCGCACATTCCTTGTAAACATTAAATTCCTGAAAACATAGAAAATACCGGCATAATATGAATAAAGAGTAATTTAATTAATTAAAATGCGGATAAAATTCATGTAAATTGATCCAAATATTCGATACATTTTCGGGTTATCAATTGCCTCTGAATGGACCATGAGGGATTGGACCATTTAGTTTATCCCAATGAGAGGTCCCTTCCCTCAGCCGTTTTCTATTTAAGTGTTGTCCCATTAAATGATTAACTTCGTACATAACCCTAAACGGTAATAAGGGTAGTAATCTTCTCATACTCTCTGACGACAATCTCTATAATCCTATAAGATACATCGACAATCTCTAACATTTTTTATGGTACACCATTCGTATTATTATTGATTATTCTTTGATATATAATATGCTATGGTTTGTGTCTATTCGTTTTAGTTAAATCCATCAAAATTTATGGTATGATGTTGATGATTTTGTTGTTGTTAATAAGAGTTTTTTGTTGTATCTTGTATGTTGTTGTTAAGGTTTGTTTAGAAGATGAGTTTTTCCAACGCCTTATAAAATATATAACTTTCTTTTGAATTGAATTAGAAAATTATAATATGAGATATTAAGTTATATTAGAAAATAAATTACACTGATCAATGTTATACAGAGTTCTTTTATCTTGTTGTCCATATTTCTTTCTTCAACAATTATAATTTTATTTAATACTTGTAACTGTTCTTCAACCTCCTTTTCCTTCACCTCTATTATTTTTTGCAAAGTAAATAATAGTTTACAAAATGAACTAGATGTGAAGGGAGAGCTACATTGAATAACTAGGATCATTGAAACAAAACCTAAGCATTAAAGAGAAAAATGGGGACAATGGGCTGAAGAAATATTGTCTAACATTGAATGGTGTAACTTGTTTTTACAGTATAACTTAATTTGTCATATTATAATGTGTTAGATTAGATTGAAAGGTTATATGTTTAGTGAGAATTGACTAAATAATAATTCCTCATACTTTATAATAAACTCAGTGTATATCACAATGATTGTTTGACACAACCATTATTAAATGTTATGCGTTAAGAATATCACAATGATTGTTTAAAGTAACTGTTGTGTTGGGCAGCGCTAAGAATCTCACAACGATTTTTTAAACTAATTGTTGTGATGTGATACCTAGTTTATAATTATGAGCGCTCGACTGTGATGGAATGCATCATACATACAACCATCCCTACCTCACAATGGTTGGTTAATCATGGTGGTATTTTTTTCCAATCGTTGTAAAATGGCTTTTACGCAGTAGTTTGGAAATGATCATGGATACGATTAGCAGGAACAATGTTTTTGTATTTTCTAATGACTCCTTGTTTTATATAATTAATTTAAAAAAGAAAAAGATTTTGGCTCAGTTGAACCTCTCAATCGAGGGAAAAAGTTCTGTCCAATTTGATGAAAAATTAAGCAATTAATCTTTCTCATCTTTTTATAAAGTAACAACAATCAAGACATTGTCAACTCATTAATCCACATGAGACATAGGCGATCCGAGTGAAGCCCTCACCAGCAAATCAAAATGCGGATACCATAATGATCCATTTTAGATGCAAAGTGTTGAAATAGTAAAAATAAAAGTAGTCGCATGAAGTATAACACTATTATCTATGATAGATTATCGAAGCAGAAATATATTTTAAGGTTTGATCTTTAACATAATCTTTTCTCTAGTAATTGCTAAAATGATTTTTATCAACACATGTGTGTTATTTTTATACTATAAAAAAATACATGCCCATTGAATTTGAAAAGCACCTGAGTGTACAACAAAATCTAGAATATGAGCTTCAATACATAAAACATCATTAAATATGTTAAACACAGTCAAAACTAATTATCAAAAATAATTATTATGATTATGATGAGTAAGATTTTGAATTTGTCAATAAATTTGAGGTTTTGTAGGTTGAACTATTAGAAAAAAAATGTTGATCGAAAAAATAGAAGCATTAAACTAAATTATAACTTAATTTTTTAATTATTATTTTCTAAATCAATTTGAAATGTTATCGGTTTAGTTAGTGGTTTGTTTACTTTATGTTGTTAAATTTCTAATTCAAAGCGAGGGAAGTAAGGTGGAATTTGTAAAATTCTAATCTCATCATATAGATTTCTCTTCGATTAACACTCTCAATCGAGACGAAAAGCGAAAGACTTTCCTTCTGATAAACCATCCAATCGAAGGAAAGTGTTGTGTACATTTTTTAACTTTTTACTATGGTTAGAAATATAAGAGAAAATGTGACGCACTTTCCATAACATTCTACGTTACGTCAACCCCCAATTGAGATAAAAAAATATTCTCAAGAGATTTTTACAATAGTACTTATAAGACGCAATTTATTAACATGAGAAATATAAAGATGAATCAAGGTGGCCACTAAGTGGAGGCTGTTGGTCCAGAACTCAAGTTCTGACGACGACATTTCTTTATAAATTAATAACTTTTTGAAAAGAAAAATCAAGGTGGCCTTTATTTCACCTAAATGTTAAATTTAAAAGGTTTCATCATTAAAAGACATTATCCGCATACAAGGACGTCTAATATTATATAGTGCATTATTTATCATTACCAAAAAAGGAATATTATCCATTAGGTGTCTATAAATATTTAACTGTATAAAGCAAATTAGCATCCACGTGCAATAACAAACAAAGGGAACAGAGAACAACAAATGCTTTGTATATTATCATTATTTTGTAACGTCCATTGGCACAACTCAAAAACTCTTGAAGTTTCATCGGAGTGGCCTTAAAAGGAATCTTAATATAAAAATGAATAACAGCACGCGGTTCAAATGCCAGTTTTTGAATAAACAATTCAGTCAATTAGAATAGTTGCTGTATATAAATAAATAAAGTACGCACAATATTCTCAACACTCACTGTTAGATCTAAAACTCCACTACTCTCATTCAAAAAATGGCTTCCACCACCAAAGACTCAGATTTGGCATATTTGGAACACATTCAACAATACCTTCTTTGTGATGATTCCAGTCTTCTAACATCTTATCAACATGTTTCAAGCCCTAAAAGTGACAGTGATTCAAACAGATCTGCAGGGGCGGGTGAGGTAAGTGCACCTCCACCGTCTTGGAAGAGGTACAAGGGCGTGAGGCGTAGGCCGTGGGGGAAGTTTGCGGCAGAGATCAGAGATCCTAAAAAGAATGGCGCTAGAGTTTGGTTAGGAACTTATTTGACTGAGGAGGAAGCAGCTTTGGCTTATGACAAAGCTGCTTTCAAGATGCGTGGTCAAAAAGCCAAGGTTAATTTTCCTCACCTCATTGGCAACGAACCATCTATATCAGAGCCAAAGAGGGAGGTGGTTTTGAAACGAGACTCGCCAGAATCCTCATCAACCGAGGGAAGTTGGGAGTCATCGTCACCCGGGTCGAAGAGGAGGAGGGGTATGGCTGACCTACTTAACAAATTAGCTAAAAATAGAAGTCAAGCCATGGTGGTTGAGAATGAGAAGTCCTTAGAAGCAAATGACTTTGAGCAATGGGTGAATGAGTTAAATGATTGAGTTCCTAGAGTAGTTGTGTTAATTTTATGTTTTCTTTTAATTTGTGCAGTTTTCTAGTATTTTTGCATTACCCTGTTGATATTAAAGGGGTGATGTTTAGGCAAAACAATTAATGTTGTTATTTTTCCAAAAGAACGTTCTTTTGGATTTGATGTTATCTCGAAAAGAAATATTTTCAAATGTACAGTTTCATTTTATCATTTTGTTAGGCAATATTGATATGTGTGCCAAAGACTTAATATAAAATATTAATTCAAAATTTATTATTATTTTCACTATTATATATCTATTTACTAGTTTTTAGGTTTTTCAACTACTCAATTAAATATTATAAATAAAAATATTTTAATAATATTTAAAATTGCGCTGAGTTCAAATGAGATATTTTTTATGAGATAGAAGAAGTAGTATCTTACACCATTTATTTACAATGTTGAATATATGTACGGTTTCATTTTACCATTCAACAATATATTTTCAAGTTTTGACTCCATCAATAAATAATTCATTTGGGGTTTGATTTTCTCAAAGAGAAGTTTTTATCCTCACATAAATGACATTTTCACATTAAAATTTAAGTGTAAAAAATATATTTAATATAATTTTTAATATAATTATATATTATTAGAATTCGTATAAGTGTATAAATTAAAAAAAATTAAATAAAAAAAATTAATATATTTAATATACGATATAGATATGATGTCAAATATTAGAAATAACACTTATCTTATTACAATGAGCTAAAAAATATAAACTTGACATATTTATTCAAAACCCCAATACTAAACATATAAATCATCTCTGAATATTATTTTTTATTCAAATTAAAAACTTTTACTATTAAAATATACTTGAAAATAGGTCAAGTTGATCAAGACTCACATTTTTGTGAAATAGGTCAAGTTGACCAAGACTAACATTCTTTGTGAAATACTTAGCTAAAAAGACGATGCTAGATGCTAAAGAAAAAGTCTTGATGCATATTAGTTCGGTCCACTTTTAATGATGTATTTCTTTTAGCCCCTACTTTTGATTTTAATTTTAATTTAAAATACATTCACAGAAAATATTTAAAAACTATCCCTGAGATGCATATATTTTTTTATGAATATAATAGTATAGTTCTATTTAGAGAGTCAAAAGAGAATTTAAATGAATGGCCGAAGACTTGCGTTATAGACCAATCAAGTCGATTTTAGATGGATTTATGCCGACCATATTGATCTCGACTAAGCAGTTAAATAAGGGTTATACTTAGAGATGACAAAAAAACCTGTACCCATGAATACCCGCGGATAAAACCTGTCACGGATATGAATATGATGGTTTAATGGACATCTACGTGTAAAATAAACGGATATTTGATTACCTAATTATTTACGGATACGAATATGGATTTGATGGTACCCGTGCCCGTGGATATCCGTATCCGTTAATAATTAGAAAAAATACTTAAATATTAATTTGTTTGATCAAAATTATTATTGTTATTTTCTTAAATATGATATTATTATTACTATTATTATTATTATTTGGATAAAAGAAGAAATAAAATGAAAGTGATTTATTTTTATTAATATTTCTTATGTGTTAACTTTGAAAACATTTTTTTTTACTTTAAAAGAGATTTAAAAATAGTTATTTAAATATACATATTACTAAACGGGGCGGATAACGGGAGACTAGTATCCATGCTCATGGATACCTATTGTCATCCCTAGTTACACTCCTTCTATAATATTTCTAATACGTAAAGATTATCATTTTAGTGATCATCTAAGATCTCAACCGAATAATATCAAACGTCTCTGTGTAATTCTCTCCTAACTAATAACAACTTAATTATTCTCTTCTATTATATAAAGAGAAGGCACCAATACAATTTTATTTCATTATTCTTTTAAGTATACTGATTTGAGTGTTGAAATGCTAACTTTGCAAGTCTCTCCACTCCACCGCACGAAAGCCTCGATTCGCCATCACTGTCGTTCAGCTTCTCATTTGTGGCTCCTAAACGAAACAATGGTGTTGCCTGTGAAAAATGACTGTTTATTCCTACGATTTCCACGAACTCACATTCTTTCGCCAATTTTGCAGTTCATAACTCCTTCCGATCATCGGAGCAAGTATTTGCATTCAAACTCAAAAATCTACCGTGTTTTGATTTGATTTAATGTTATCCTAATCTTCTTCCCTCAGATCTCCAAATTCTCATTTCTTAATTTCATCTGTGATTATGGGATCTAAGGTTACTAGATGTGTCGTCGTGCGAAAAGTTGTCATTGTTGCTATAGCAATGATGAATTAACCTCTTTTTCCTCCATCGCAAAACACTGTAGATCCTAAAATGGTTATTTTTCTGCATCCATATCTAGTTTGAGATCCGCAATTAACCAAATATGTTTAAGCAAATCCGATAGAGACTCTCATTTCACTTTTGATTACTCAACCTGAAAACTTTCATACCTCCAAACTCTCCAAGTGAACCTCGGATTGCATGGTGCTAACAAATAGTTGAACAATATGTTTAACATCGTTCAACAACAAAATTCACACGCCTTTGAAGTAAGGAAACAACAACACCTAGAAGAATCCCTTCACAATACTCCCTTTCGTGAAAATACAGTTCAAGAAGTTGCTTTGTGGAAGACTCGTGTTTTTAATCTGGAAACTAGTCTAGATAAATATAGACAAGGCTCCTCATTCGAAGGATTGACGTGAGAGTAGGAAGCATTAGATTCCACCTTCCATCTTTGATGGAGACTAGAGAAGCCATGCTCATTCCCCACCTCAAGCAGAAAATCATCCAAGAAAGGTGAATTTGAAAGCCAGTAAGAATACTAGAGAGAAAGATTCTAAAGTCTATGGAGAAACCATCCAAATTGAGTCATTATGACAAAAAAGTGTCCAATTCTGAATTGCAATGGCCAATAGAACTCTGATTGTAGTCATTTTTACTACATGATTAAAGGTGTCCATGTAATCTAACCCCTCAATTTCCCAATTACATTAAATTCCCTTCTTGTAATTGAAGATAACTTAACAAGATCCCAAGTATTAGTTTTAATTAGAGGACCTAACTCATTCTCGATAGCATTCCTCCAATTAGCATCACAAACAACTGTCTCATAGTGTAAGTTCCTTAGTTTTGAGGATTGGCCTTAATTTTTGTAAAATAAATAATCGCAGCAATAATGAAATGTATAATAGGATGTATAACTTGAATAAGAAGAACAAGTACAACAAGAAGTTCTATTGAAATGTTAGAACATGTTGTGTTGAACTTATTCAACAATTGGAACAACATGTCGAAGAAGATGTCCTATGAAGGAGAATTCAACATCATGCATGTTGAACGACATAATTGAGATTTCGTTCTGATTTAAATTATGCAGAATAATCAGAGAATATTGTGCATCATATGTAGTACATATTTTCAGGTATATTTAAAGGTCATGAAGATTCAACCTAAAATCAAGGAGAATTAAATAATCCCTAAATAAGGAGATTATTTAGGAAACTGAAGATTCAAGATTGTCTTGTAGTAGAAGCTTTCGCAATTTGTTACAACTGATATGTTGTAGTTTGAAGGCACAAATCCAGTATGGTATAGGTTATAAATAAAGACTTGTAACCTAGTTTAAGTAGCTAGCCAATTAGTAAGGATGTAATCATTAGGGCTAGATCTAGTGAACCACCCGACTTGTGGGATGGTCACCATGCTCCTCGAAACCTGTAAGTAAGAGGCAGTATATATTATTCTTGGAGGAAGTTGTGAAGCAACTCCAAGGTGTGTCCTAAGTTAAAAGCAAAGAGCTTTGAAACTTAGTTAGGTTGTATTAGAAGGGTCTCTTTTATATTTTGTTATTATCTATCACTGTGTGTAATTGATGGGGAGTGAGAGGGGTCTCATATCTAAGAGGTCCTTAGGTAAAAATTGCATTGGGTATTGATTAAGTCAGGAGTTGTAAACGGGGGAGTTTAGCTCTAAATTGATACTACTGATAGTGGACTCCATCCCTGGCTTGGTAGCCTCCAGATATAAGTGTGTTTGCACCGAACTGGGTGAAAAATTATGATGTATTATTTATGTTTTCTGCACTGCTTTACCTTGCCTGTATGTTTATGTCAGATTAGATGTCTCGACATCTTTGTGAGACATCTAAGTCTGTTGCACCAGGATTTTAATTGGTATCAGAGCAGACATCCTGTTTTTTTTCTAGATGAGATCCATGGGGGATACTTTCTAGTTAAATATGCAAGATAGAAGCTTGGTGCTGAAAAAATATTTGTAATTGGAGAGTTCATATTTGAACGGTCCCTAGAATGGTGGATGGATCATTCATGACAGAACACATATTAGATTTGTCTGTTGTTTCTTTTGTGTGAAACCTTGGTGATGAAAAGCCAGTTATGTTTAGAGTTTGATTTAATTTCAAATCTAACCATAGCACCTGGTGTGTTTCTGCAAAGGTTATTATGTTATGCCTGAATCTTGTTAAGGATCTAGTACTTTGTGTTCCGCTGCGTGGTAGTTGTTATAACCCTGGTGGACATAATGTCTATTATTATGTGTTGTTGTTTGCTCAGCAGGTGTATCCTATTCTAGTGCATAAAATTAATGTTATGATCAAGGAATGTATTATGCTTTCAAGAAGCAATTATGGCTTTAGAATCAAAGTTAACCTGTGTGATGTTGGGGCATCATGTCAGCATATGTGAAGATTCTTGTTGCATAAAAAATGCTCTAAGTTCTGAACAAATTTGTAATGAGCACATGTGTTTAGAACCTACTCCTGGTCTAGAAGAGGAGGCATCTGAGAAATCATATTGGATCTAATTGGATTAGCTTATCTTTGGTCTACAAATTTTCCCTTGTCATCTGGAAGCCGTTAAAATTAAAGGATCTAGATTTATGAAGGCCTGATTATTATGTCTATCAGAAGAAGGCTTTTAAGGTGTACGGTGTGCAGGATCCTGTATGTATTCATGGCCTAGTATTGAAGGTTGACCTTCTACAAGTGTATCCTCTGCAAGAGTTATGCATGGACTTCCATGGACATGGTAAGCTCATGTATTCTAGGATGATGTCTAAATTAATGTTGAAACATCAATTAAGTCCTTTGTCCCTTCAGTCAAGGAAGGTAATTATGACCAAAGTGGAATGTAGGGTTGATTCACTAATCAAATCTAATGTGGTCTATGTTTTGGATATCTTATATGTTTGCCAGTTGTGATGAAGAATTCATTTATGCTGATGTTACTCAACTAATTGTGATAAGGTGGATCTATCTGTTGTTTGTCCTTCTCAAAAAAAAGGTGAAGAAAATTCCCTGGTGGTAAAAGTATGCATATAAATGTCTACAAATACTCTATCAGAAGCTGAATAATTGTATGATGTGTCCATATGAAAAGGTGTTCTGAATAATATGTTTCACAGAGTGAATTGGGAATGTGTTAATCTCCACTAGTTTAAGGCACATGGTAGGATCATCAGGTATGAAGATATGGTCCTATGATGAAGATGCACATACAAATGTTGGTAAATATCTTGATGGGAGCTGGATATTTGTTTACATTTTGAACTTCTTGCATCAGAATGGTTGTAAGAGGTCATTTCTTCTTAGAATTCAAGATATCTGTGATAATCTGAAAGAGCTGCAATGATTGTGTTGTTTGTTGAGTTATGGGTTGGAATGTACATATTCTATTCTTGATGATGGTAGCATGGGGATGGAAGGGATGAATAAGAGTATCAAATAGAGAGATCTGATCAGCATGTTTACTAAGGATGTGTTCTCTTCTATTATTAGTGACAGAATGTGGCAATCTAAATCTTGTATAACAAGCAAACTAAGGACACTTGCTTTGGAATATGTGAGAAATTCCAAATTAAGAATGCTTGTGATACTGTGAGGATTTTATCAAGTGTGTCCTTATTATGTGTAACTCAGGAAGTTTGAAGTGAATGTGTTCAACAAAGGAGATCATTCAGATGTGTGAAGTAATTTCCATTCACTAAGAGAAGTTAAAGATTCTCATGTACCCTTGACTTGTGCCCAAATGAGTATGTTCATTAGAAACATAGTTTATCCTAAATAAGGGGGAGTCAAATAAATGTCTACTGATGTAGTAGTGTAGATATGATGGAATGTGGATGTGGTTCAAGTCTGTGAAGATTGTAATACAAAGAGTAGTTTCTTTTCCTTATCTGTGTTTATGTGAAATTAGCAAAGAGAAGCTAGTATGTCCTGTTATACTCCAAAAGAATGCATGGTTTATCTACAAGAATCATCCTTCCCTGCAATACTTGATGGCACCTAGTGGATGGTCTGTGTGGAGATAACATTTGTGATGTTATAGTGCTCTGGATTGTAGCTCTCTTGAAGACTAAAATGAGTGTGTAACATAATGGGAGAACTGACTTATTTGTTTTTCGTTTTATCTCAAATTTTGCAGTTAGCAAGAGTCGCCACCGAATTTTGTTTTCTCCAATAACGGAAATATGAAAAGAACAGGAAAGACCTTTTATCAATTCTGAGTACGGGAGATGATTATAAAAGGGAAGGTATTGGTACCCTTTCCACCCGTAGTTATCTACAGACTCTTAATTGCTTTAGCTCACTTTTTGAAAATTTGCTTTATGTGTTTGTGTGATTTGAAAAGTATTTCTCTTTGACTTTGTAATTATTCTTGTATTAGTCCTCAAGAATGTATACGAAGTGTTTGGAAATGTTTGTTTAGAAAATCGTAACTTTGTAATGTTTCTCGTTGGAATGTATACAAAGTGTTTTTGAAAGTAATTTTGAAACGAGTGTGAGGTGTAAAAAGTGTTTTTTGATTGGAGCAAGAAATCAAGTCTTATTACCTACTCAGAATCGTCGTTCTTGTTATTTTCCTTCTCCTTTAGGATAGTGCTATCCATACCATTAGTTGATAGGTAACTCTATCCGTTGGATGTGAAGGGACAATTGTAGGGTCAATGTATGGTCATAGAAGACAACATGTAAGGATACCTTTAGCAATTCAAAGGGACGATCATCACTTATTTGTAGGCAACAACCAACGGACGAGATCATATATTCATAGGCAACATCGAGGGACTATGATCTTTGTGATGATTTTAAGTTGTAGGCAACTTTGCTAATGGTACCCCTACGTTCGAGGGACATGACCATTGTTTATTCGAAAGACAACAAGAGAGATTATCCTAGAGGGTGCAAGTGTGAAGAGTGTTCTATTTTCATATATGTTATCTTTGAATTGTTTAAGGTGATCTAACTGTTGATTTTAAGATCTTATCAAGCAATCCTATTAACATACATCTAACAGTTAATATGTACAAAAAATAAAGGTGCGGAAATTAAAGTGCGGAAAGTAAAGTCCTAAGCTATTACAGGGCTTTGGGCCAGTTACATAATAGAGGTACGGAAAGTAAAATGCGAGAATTTGAATCTACGTTATTACAAAAATATCCTTGCGACCTATACATCAATTTTTAGAATTTTAATGCGAAAAAGCAATAAATAAATAAAAGAAAAATGTTTTTGACGTTACTAAAAGAGATTTAAGACTAGTAAACCTAATCATTCTAAAGGAAATTATTTTTGTGAATTTTTGGATTGATTTTAATGTAAAAAAAACCCTAATTCTATGTTAATTAGTAATTAATTAAGGAAAAATAAGATATTTTTGTTTCTAAAATTAATTAAACATTTTATTAACCTAAATCTAAAATTAAAATATTTTTAGGGTTTTTTATTAGTGGTGAAAATAATTTTGAAATAAGTTTGTTTTATGAATCTGTGTTGGTAGTTGTCTTAGGTTTTTACTCTATGTTGGGGATTTGAGCTTTGCTAGAGATAGATCGCTTAAATTCTTACCTAGGATGATTATCTGTTAGTTTATGAATGTTATGAATGAGTTTAGAGCTGACATTCACTTAGTGTATCTGAGCTTAATGTCTCTGTGTTGGTGAAGTATGCCAGAGATGGGTATGGAGGTGGCTCAGTTGACTTCTGGTTGTCGAGGTAGGTCAGACATGGCTATGAAGGTGATTCGGGAGGATTCTCAATTTGGATTAGAAATAGCTTAGGTTGTAAAAGGTATGTGATGACACAGATGAGTATCGTAGGCCGAGTATGACATGTATGGTAGATTTAAGTCTGTGACGGATGGTGTGTATTCATTTTGGACAAGTTATCTATACTTTATACTTTTTGTTCATTTACTTTTTGTCTTTTATTTTCAACTCATTTAATCCCAAATTCATTAACTATAGAATTTTCGAACGAAGAATCAATAACCAATCTATGTGGACACGATACGATATAACCTAACCGATATATATATATCACCCGGTAAAAATAAATACCAACTCTTTGCTTGTCGCTTCCGCAACAGAAAGGCAGCGTGCCTTTGCACTAAAGTTAGCTGATCCCAATCCATTTTAAGGGGAAAAGAATCTGTTGCCTTTAGCCTTGCTGCCTTTGTGTAACTTTGGGAAAATTTTAGTTTTTTTTTGCAAAATATTAAATAAAGTAAAAGAAATAAACAAATGAAACAAAACATTGTAGGTGAGAGAAAGACAAAAAAGCAGTGTGCCTTTGGCACGCTAAAGTTAGCTGATCCGAATCCATTTTAAGGGGGGAAGGATTTGCTATCTTTCTATAACTTTGGGAAAATTTTAGTTTTTTTTTTAAAATATAAAATAAAGTAAAAGAAATAAATAGATGAAACAAAACATTGTAGGTGAGAGAAAGACAGAAAGACAGTGTGCCTTTGGCATGCTAAAGTTAGCTGATCCAAGTCCATTTTAAGGGGAGAAGGATCTGATGTCTTTAGCCTTGTTGTCTTTCTATAACTTTGGGTAAATTTTAGTTTTTGTTGCAAAATATAAAATAAAGTAAAAGAAATAAACAAATGAAACAAAACATTGTAGGTGAGAGAAAGACAGAAAGGCAGCTTGCCTTTGTCGCGCTAAAGTTAGCTGATCCGAGTCTATTTTAAGGGGAGAAGGATCTGTTGCCTTTAGCCTTGATGCCTTTGTATAACTTCGGGCAAATTTTAGTTTTTTTTTAAATATAAATTAAAGTAAAAGAAATAAACAGATGAAACAAAACATTGTAGGTGAGAGAAAGACAGAAAGGCAGCGTGCCTTTGGCACGCTAAAGTTAGAGATCCGAGTCCATTTTAAGGGGAGAAGGATCTACTGACTTTAGCCTTGCTACCTTTCTGTAACTTTGGGTAAATTTTAGTTTATTTTTTTGAAAAATGTAAAATAAAGTAAAAGAAATAAACATATGAAACAAAACATTGTAGGTGAGAGAAAGACAAAAAGGCAGCGTGCCTTTGGCGTGCTAAAGTTAGCTGATCCGGGTCCATTTTATGGTTGTAACTAGTAAGGTAGTAAATTTATTTAATCATTATAAAAATATTAAAATACATTGAGGCCTAGGCTACCCCATGAAAAATTTGGGGTAATTTACATTTAATGACTTATACCAATAAAATTTTATCACATAAAATTAATTTTTAAAATTATATATTAATCCAAAACTTTAAAATATTGAATATATGCATTTTGTCAATTAAAAAAACTTCAACGTATTCTTTTTCATACAATGTGAGAATCATTACTCAAACTTGACATACCAACATCTTACTACTCAAAAATTAAATTATATATTATTTTCTTGATTTCATTTTGATTCTATAAGGTTTTAGATTAATATATAATTTTAAAATTTTATTTTATAAGACAAATTTTTATTGATACATGTCATAAAGGATAAATTATCTCTAAATTTAAAAGAGGTAGCCAAGAATTTACCTTAAAATATACATATATATATATATATATATATATATATATATATATATATATATATATATATATATATATATATATATATATATATATATATTTAAGATAAAATATTTAATTATACTACATTTAACTTCACTAACTTTTCACAATTCAACTAATTAGTAATTAAAGAGATTCCTATAGCCATATAGGCATATCAAAGATGTAGTGAACTTTAGTACTATCTTAATAAAAAAGTAATGAAATCAAACAACAAAGATAAATTTAAATTCAACATGGTCACGGAATTCGAGAATGTTAATGTAGTATGAATTTGACAACATATCGAGTTAGTGTGCAGTTTGTTTGTTTGGATAAGTACTTCATACAAGCATTTCTTTTAACATAATTTCCACCCCTTAAATATTGAAAGTACTAACAATAATGGCACCAATGTAGAAGACTTCTTATTGACCTCCCTATTCTCCCACTCACTTTCTTTCATATCGCGAATAATTCCCTCAAAAATTTCATCATTTTCTTCCCTTCGATAGACCAATCTCCTTAATTAAATTCCACACTTTCTTTGAAACACTCTCCATAGCCTTCCAAATTCTGCAGTTCCCCTTGTTATCATTAGAGTTACTAATGGATTTGCCAGGAATAAAAAGGCTCATCTACAATCCTTGAAGGTCTAGCTGCTTCAGATGCTTCATCCGCCCTCATAGATGATTGTGATGAGGGTGAATGGACGTTCATGATAATTTTAGTGTTAATTTGGGAATGAAGAATAGTCGTGAAGTAAGAAGGTGCATATGGAATCTTCAAAGACTCATAAATGTCCATCGAGACATTCTTTTTACTAGGCCGATTAATAAGCAATGGGCATCTCAAGGCCATTCCAGCATAAATTATCAGATCCGAAGACCTAGAATCCTGGCCCACCAAAATTGTAAAAGGATCTAGTACTTCCCCCAATGTGGTCCATACACCTTCACATGCTATCCTCATTGACAAAAAAAGATTTTCTACCCCATGATTTTCTACCTCATCCCTATCAAGATTAAATGTTGACGTTTCCCACACGTTCAAAACTCCTTATTTTCCTGCTCCAATTTTATTGGAACTCTCACTTTCTTCGATATCCTCTGAATTTGTAAAGGTTTCTACCACCAAGCTATCAAACTTTTGGAGTCTAGTATTTATAGATGTACTTTCACCGCCAGATTTTGAATGATGAGATTGAGGCCTATAACTTTTCCTCAATCTATTTGGTTTATTATCTTTATTCCTCATGGCCTCGTCTTCACTGCACGTGGAATCTTCGTCCTCCTATTCCTACGACGATGATTCAACCACTGAATCCACCTTCTTTGTTTCCTTCAATATGATTATATGTTTTGGCCTGTGCATATCTTCAACAAGTTTAGCCCACAGACATGGTCATTGACTTCCACATTGATGGACTCATTCAGTTCCATGGAAGATTTTGTTCTTATCAAGAATCTTGCGACATTTATCCTTGTATGTTGTCGAGTTTCATCGTCTGAGCATATATGTGCACCACAAGGCTGGATACAAACTCAAAAAGCTTTGGATTCCATACATGGCATGATAATCATTAAATCTCGTCAATTAATCTCTCATTATCCACATCATTCGATGACCATGGGTGAATATTTGAGAATCATTGTCCAATCCAATCATTTGCTTCTTCCACCCGCGCCTTGATTTCTCCTTCTTGTTCTTCCAACAAGCATAAATTGACTTTTTTAAAGGAACAAAAATGTATGTTTCATTAAAAATACTTATATTCAATACATTGAAAATTGAAATAATTAATTTATTTAGAGAATATGTTTTATTTGGAAATATTAAAGAGTGTCACTGGGTACTCGTTAGCATGATCCATAATAATAACAATAATAATAATTGATGTAATAAATGGTATTGGAAATTAAAGAGAACAAATATATTTTGTTTACAAATATAAAATAGGCTTAAATGCACTTTTGTCCCCCTATTTTCAAAATTCTCAAGTTTAAGACCCCCTACTTAAAAGCCAGGTTTTTGGTCCCTCAAATTTACCAGAGTTGAGATTTTTGCAGTTCCCCTCCATCTGGCTTTGAGTTTGATGACTTGGCAAGAGGATTTTTAGTCATGTCATACATTCTAAAATTAAATAATTTGATATAATTCTAAAAACATTAAAAATTATTTTTTTATATTAGAAAAATATGTTAAATAGAATTGGGGATGAAAATGTGCCCTAATTTAACATACTTTTTAAATATAAAAATAATAATTTTTAATGTTTTTAGAATAATATTAAATGATTTAATTTTAGAATGTATGACATGGCTAAAAATCCCTTTGCCAAGTCATCAAACTCACAGTCAGATGGAGGGGGACTGCAAAAAATCCCAACTCTGATAAACTTGAGGGGCCAAAAACCTGATTTTTAAACTAGGGGACCTTAAACTTCAGAATTTTGAAACTAGGGGGACCAAAAGTACATTTAAGCCTATAAAATATTATGGACTAAGAGAATTAATTTAAGGAAAAATTTAGATATAATTCCTTAGGTCTGATATATACTCCCTCCGAGATTTACTAAATTATCCTCGTTTATTATTGGTGTATTCAAATAATTATAAATGCAGAGTGGCAAAATAATAAATTGAGAGTATTAATTATAGGGTATAATTGGAAGATAAAAATTAAAATTGCATTGGAAACTAAAAATGACATTTATTTTGGGACAAGTAATTTTATCAAATGTGAGAGAGTACTATTTTTCAATAAAATTAAGATAAGTGTATAATTTTCTCCTACACATATATAATTTTTATTTTATTTTTTATTTTTTAAAGAATATATAGATATACTTGTCATTTTTATAAGAGACAGTTCATTTGTTTTAAATTTATTAAATAATCAATGTATTTAGATTATAAACTAACTAAATACGTTAGTCATTCAATTAATCTAAAAAAATCACTTTTTCTTAGTAATATAAATCACACTTGTATTTAAATTTCCGCCTGCTTTCATGATTTAAAGATATTATCCACCTACAATGTCGTTTAATATTTAATGGTGCATTAATTATCATTACCAACAAACGAATATTTTAAGTTATTTTTCTATAAAACATTTAACAAGTAAAACAAACTAAGACCCACGTGCGATAACCAACAAAGAGGGAAGAGAATAAACAAATAAAAAATGGGGTTTTGTATATATTGAATTCAATTGTTGAACAACTAAAAGTGATGACCATATGCACAGCTCAAAAGCCCTTGAAGTTTCACCGAAGTAACCTTGAAAGGAATATTTATTTAAAATATGAATAACAGCACGCGGTTCAAATTGTCAGTTTTTGAATAAACAATTGCACATACGAGAGTTGTTGCTATATATATAAATAAACTTTGTAGTACTAGTATATATAGAGCTATATCCCCAAGTCTCAATTACTCTCTAAACGGTAAAACTTTCTTTAGATCCAAAACATGGCTTCTACCACCAATGATACAGATTTTTCATTTTTGGAACACATTCAACAATACCTTCTGTGTGAAGATTCCAGCTTTCTAACATCTTATGAACCTTTTTCAAGCCCTAAAAGTGACAGTTATTCAAAGAGATCTGCAGGGGCGAGTGAGGTAAGCGCACCTCCAGCATCGTGGAAGCGGTACAAGGGTGTTAGGCGTAGGCCATGGGGGAAGTTTGCGGCGGAGATCAGAGATCCTAAAAAGAATGGCGCTAGGGTTTGGTTAGGAACTTATTTGACAGAGGAGGAGGCAGCTTTGGCTTACGACAAAGCTGCTTTCAAGATGCGTGGCCAAAAAGCCAAGGTTAATTTTCCCCACCTCATTGGCAACGACGTGTCTATGTTGATGCCAGAGAGGGAGGTGGTTTTGAAACGGGACTCGCCCGAGTCTTCTTTGTCAGAGGGAAGTTATGAGTCATCGTCGCCCGGGTCGAAGAGGAGGAGGGGTATGGCTGACTTACTTAACAAATTAGCTAAGAATAGAAGTCAAGCCATGGTGGTTGAAATTAAAAACACCTCACAGGAAAATGATTTTGAGCAATGGGTGAATGAGTTGAGTGATTGCTCTCTAATATGGAGCTCCTAAATAGTTTTGTTAATTTTATGTTTTCTTTTTATTTGTGCAGTCTCTTAATATTTTTGCATTTCCCTGTTGATTTTCAAGGGGTGATGTTTAAGCAAAACTACAACAATTAATGTTGTTATTTTTCCGAAAGAACGTTTCTTTTGGATTTGATGTATAGCTGCAAAAAGAAAGCAAGCATATTAGAGATGCACAATTTCAATTTATCTATCCGTAAGGAAATATTGACATGCGTGCCAAACTGATACTACTGTCAACATAATTATCACTCTATTAGAAAAAAAAGAAGATAATTATCAATTGCTGATTATCAGAGAAGACAACAGATAAATACAATTAGATTAATACTCGCGTTGATGTAAATTAACTTGTTTATTTTTTATTGAATTTTAAATATATAAAGAGTTTGTTTTGAGAAAATATGTGTTGTATCTCAAAATCCGCCCTCTTCTTTTCCGTATTTCTGAATTATAATTCGATTGCATAAACGTACATGTTGGTGCATGCATATCATTGATCATGCGGTTACCAGGTTCAAAACATCCCAAGTACGAAAGAAACAGCGTGCTTTCAGCTATCTCTGATCATTTTGAGCCAAGAATCAATGTTTCTCGGTTCGTACAACTATTTGCAAGATTTTTGGTCAGGAAGCTATTTTGGCTTGGTTCCACAATCTCTGGAATCATATTAATATATCCTCCAGTTTATCTATTCAGGTTGGAGGTCATTTCGTCAAGAAAAAATGAATTTATTCGCTTATTTCTCAATAAAGTGGATTTTGGGTTTTCGGTGTGTTTGAGCACTCTAGAGCATATCTCATAGCTCGTCGGTATTTTCGATGAATTTTGGTGGCATGTCGCTCTCATTTTATCTACAACTTTTGTTTGAAATCCGGAAGCAAATTATGTGAGGAAGGTCCCGGAAAATTCAATATCTCAAGAGGATTAGCTGAATTTTAGTCTTTGAACCGTGTGTTACGCCCACTAAAAGGTTCATATCTCTTAGCTGGAAACTCGAAATTGAATGGGGCCGATTTCTAAAATTCTGTATCAAACCCTTCTACAACTTTCATTTAAAACTCGGGAGCTGATTCCTCATTGTTTAAGACCAGTATTTTATTCTCCGGACGTAATTTTGAGCTGAACCGAGCAATTTTCATCTGGTACACGAACTTCAAAAAATTATCTCTCGCTTGTTTTTTATCGAAACAAGATGGGACCAGTGCCAAAAGTTCACAAATTTTGTTATCTCGAAACACTCACTTGCAAATTTTGATCGAAGACCCTCGTCAGGTATTTTCTCGAAAGCATTGAGAATTGCATCGTCGAGCAGCGTCTTGAAACTTCAAAATTCATATCACCTTGACCGTTCATCCGATCGCGTCGAAATTTTGATTCTCATAAGCAAAATCAAGTTCGGACATTTTTGTTTACATTCGACTTCAAATTCGCACGGATTAAATTTGTTTTGGTTGTGTCGAAAATCATTTTGATAATCGCGATTAGGACTTAATTGTGGATGTGAGACACTCCAAAGCCCAATTTTTCATATTATAAATATATTTTACCATTCACAAAATTGGTAGAGAATCATTTATTAAATTTGACCCAAGAGCTCTCACCTTTCTCTCTCAATTTTCTCTCAACTCAAAGTTGCACAACCACCTCTAACCACCAACAACCACCACCGGAATTCCAAAACCACCGCGCCGGAAAACTTTTTCTTCTTTTCCTCTCCTTCTCCGGTAAAGCTCCATACTCTTCTATTCCCTCTCAATTCTCAAGGATCAAATCAAGTTTTTCATCAATCGAGAACATTGAAGAACGTTTATGGTGTCGAGGTGAAGAGTTGAAGTTTTTCTCTTCATCAATTCTTCAAGGATTCAAGATCCTCCTCTCTTATTATCATCAATTCAACTTTGATTTGGTATTTTCTTGGAGAATTACAAGATTTTCCTCATCAATTTGAACTCAAAGCTTCAAGTACAAGTAAGTGCTTATTTACTTAAGTGCTTATTTCAATCGATTTTTCAATTGTTGAATTTCTTGAAATTGAATATTGAGATTGCTTGCAAATTCCGTGTGGATTCCGATTATAGCATTTGTTTTTTCAAATTCATTGATCTTGATCCGTTTTTGGAGCCTTAAAGGTGTCGGTGTGAAACTTTCTACACACTACACACACCTACACTTGTGTTGTGACTTTGCATTGTATTTAGGTACTTGATGTGAGCATTTTGGATCACAAATTATATGATCATGCATCAAGTAATATGTAAATTCTTTGACATGCATTGAATCATTAATTTGAGGCTTATTTCGTGCATTGAAATTATGTTGAAATGTAGGAACTAACACCTAGTTTTTAGGTACACTTGCACTACACCTACACATTGCACACAACTCACATGGACACACTTGAATTCATACATTATGACATAAGTTGCATCTTTGCATATGCATGCATTTGCATGTAAGATAGTTTAACTAATTTGATGTGGTGTTGTTCAACTTTGATGACATGAAAATATGTTAAAATTTCACTTTTCACAACACTTTACCACTTTGCACATCTAATTTCCTTCAACATTCTTACATGGTTGCATAACACTTAGGTAGTATTTGCATTGAGTATGTATCACTTGCGCATGATATCACATACACTTACATTTTTATTCATCTAAATACCACAAAAACACATTGGAAACAAGTTTATTTGAGTTTGGTGGAAAATAACATGACACTTTGAAAATTGATAAAGTTGGACATAATATTTGTTTTGGCTCTAACTTTTGATCCGTAATGAGTTTTTTCGACTTTTCTTAATGTAAATCATGTTTCTCGATCCATTCCAAGCTCTCTTCGCGAACGGTTTCTTGATTTGGACATGTTTCGGTCAATTCTGGGAGCTGCTGCCCTTTAGGCGAAAAATATACCTTTGAACGAGATTTGACCGAACCGTTCGCATTTTTGAGACCGTACGCGTGTGTATAGCTTCCGATATTTTTGATAAATCATTTTGATTGTTTTCTTTAGCTTATGCCTTGTGTTTTGGTTCACTTTTCATATTTATCCATAATGGTGATTTTTGGACTCGAAAGGTGTCGGAGTGAACCTTTTTTGTACACTACACACATATACTTGTGGTGTTGATTTTCTTTGCATATAATGTCTAATACTTGTTCTAACCGTTGAATAAATTCTTGATTAACATGTTGACATGTTTAGGTAGTTGTTACATTGATTTAGAACCTATAATCGAGTTGTATGATTAAGGTACCATGACAACTAACCCTTAGAGCGACGATTGATCGTTTTGACTTAATTTTGCGCATCGTTTTGTTTTAACCATGGTTTTTTATTGTACATTTTATTTGAGATCATTTAATATGAATTAGCTACTGTCTTGTAGTGTTTTACATCTATTTTAATTTAATAATTGCTTAAGTCCCGAGTTTTGATCATGTAACGATGTTCAAAAGCATGTTTCTCCTTTGTAGTTTGAGTTGACTAATTGTAGGAGTGTAATACCATGTGTTTCTTAGAAACTTTAGGATGTTTTTCTACCATTTGATTGTAGTTAAATGTATACCTTACCTTAGGATTGTAAATAGAATTTCAAAGCTAACTTTTAATAGTTCGATTCTTAGGAACTAGTTTGATAATTGTATAGTTTTTCTAGCTTCCTTTCGCATGTTTAGTTTGTAGTTTTCCCTCTATTTATTTATATGTTTAGGAAAGCTTTAGAGAATGTAGTTGCTTCCATCTATTAAGAATTTACCTTTCATGCTTTGTTTTCTTTGTAAATAATGCATTTTAAGTCATTTTAGTGTAGATTTTTGATTTCTAACTACTCTAGATCTCTAATTATGTTTAACATTGCATTTGAGGACTATTGTGATGGACTTAGCTCGATTTTGATATCACTCATGGGTTATTTTGCATTATGTGTGCCTTGCTGCCCGATTTTCCATTCTTATGTTGCTATACACATTTGCATTCCATTTCTCCACCTTTAGATCATATTTTGACATGTGATGTGAATATGCAATTATATTCTTGCCTCCTTGTTATTTTTGACATGTTTGTTGACTTGTGCAAGGTACATTGAGGATGTTTTGGTTAGGTACCTAATCTTGGTACACTGACCTACCACTTCTCCTGTGGTTACCACTTATCTTGTGGTTCTGTTTGCGTTTGAAACGCATTTTGCTTTGTGTGTTCTCATATTTACGAAAAGCATATTACGCTATTTTATGCGGATATGTACCTTTGTGCGGTGTTCGATTGTTATGAGGACTTGTTTGCTACATATGTTGCGATACCACCTTATGGATTATATTGATCGATTGTTTCTTATTATTGCTTTGTTGATGGCGGTTTACTCGAAGTTTTCGAGTATTTCTTAGCTCATGATGCTCTTGGATTATTATCCGTTTGGTATTTATTTTACTCTTTACGCATTCTTTTACCGCTTTTCTAGAGCATGAAGTAGGGTTTACCGCTTTCCTTGCCATGAAGTAGGAATAGATATGTATGAAGGGGCTTCCGTGGTTGGAGCATGTTCGGGAACCCTCGGTTTATTTAAAGACCCGTTTAGGGCGATTACATTTGCTAATTGTGTTTGGTTTGTTTAAAATCCTCCATCTACATAGGGAGGTAATTCTCAGTAAGTGTTTATATTTGTGCTTGCATAGGTCAAGAGTGGTTAGGACACCCGACGTGGCACCACCAAGAAAAGTCCCGCTTTTATATTTCCTGCTATCAGTCATGATGATATGATTGGCAAGAGGAAAGGGTCCATGATCGACCCCTTGCGTTCTAGTCGTGTCATTTCGACACGCGAATCGTGTTGCTTCCTTTATCGAGTCAATAATAAAAGTGGCAAGAGTTCCCTATTCTGACTCTCCACGCTTTCCCAGGGTTCGCATTTATTGTAGAGCTCGCATCATTTGCTCTTCACACTTGACAATTCATGTCATGCGGTGATACTATTCACAGGAATCGGATGTGTCGGCTCCTGGTTGACTCATGGTATGCTCATTACTGTTCGAGGCTATGGGACTTCCTCCTTTTCCTGCGCTTGTGGGCCATTTGTTTGTTTGCATTGCATTATTTGTGTGCTTCTGCCAAAGCACTTTCTTGCTTCATCCCTTTTTGTCATCTTCGATTCTACATTAGGTACTGATTCGAGATAGACATAGATTTAGGTTACAAACCTGTTTCATTCCTTTTTGTCGTCTTTGATTCTACTTCAGGTAGCGAATCGAGATAGACATAGATTTAGGTTGTAAACCTTTGGCATGTTCCCTTAGGATTCTCTTGAATCTACTTTAGGTAGTGATTTGAGTTAGACCTTAGGTTGTAATCCATGCATGGTAACATTAGGGATAAAGTTAGATAGTTTCCCTTGATTATTTTCTAGTTTCTTTTGCATCCTTGCATATAATAAAAATAAAACTTGTTTTCTTTTCTTTTGCAAATAAAGCACTTAATAATGGTTCAAACTCCATTTTCAAGGTAAAACAACCAACCAATGCAAACTCCATTTTCAAGGTAAAAACAACCAACCAATGCAAACTCCTTTTTGCCTACGGGTTTTCTTTTGTGTTTAAAACTCTTTTTCATAAGTAAAAAACACATAACCCACCAAAACATATGAGCCGAACTACGGCTCGACTTTCCCATTGCAGCGGAATACGTAGGCATCTTGTCACGGGGCTCGATCGAGCAAACTTAGTAAATACTTCCTTCTTTTCCCCGTGTTTTCTTTATTTTCTTTTCTTTCACATGCATTCTCTTTTAGCATACAGATATAGCAATTAAGCAGTAAATAGATATATACACACCCATTAGACAGAAAGTAGAAGTGGATACCGTAGAGTACTACGGACGTGTGGGTGCTAATACCTTCCCTTCGTAATAGATTCCCTTACCCTATCTCTCGGTCGCAGGCCGTGTCTTATCCTTTTAGGTTTTCGCGATCGTTCACCTTTCTCCTTTTGCGAGATAAAAGCGTTCGATGGCGACTTCATTGATATAGTTATCGGATGATGTTCAGGTTGTTTCGGTGGCGACTTCGGGGATCGTCGGACCTCTTTGGTCCGATCAGGAGTCGATCCTAGCTTTTATTTTCATGTCTATTGGGTGTTTATTTATTTGTTTATTTATTTACTTGCTTTATTGTAACATCCTTTGTATGCTTGCATTGCATTTCATGTGGCATATTCTTTTTTTATATCTTGGTTGGTTGTCTTTGTGATCATTTACGAATTGGGCGGGAGTTACAAGAGGTAAAAGGCCCTATACCCAGGCCGAGAGACACATAGGACACCTAGAAATAGAGTGGAACATGTCAGATACCAGATGTAGATCTTGTAGTCTGGCATGTCGTCCATGCTTCAGAGGAGGTTCAATCAGGGGGCTATCATCTTCACGTAGGTGTTATGATCGTAGTTTCTCTAGGCGAACTAGATCCTGGAGTTACCTTTGCCTTACCCAAGCCTTAGTTTCACCCGTGAGTTGGGAGGGAACAAATTTTGAACAGGTATAGATGGTGACTATGCTCTGATGGTGACTATTTATTCCGATGGTGATTGTATTGGTCCTTATGTGACATTTTGTTATTGATGACCGTGTGGATTATGACACTTGGTTCTTGACACCTGGTTTTCTGGTATTTTATGTGATATTCTGAAATGACGTCGGACCTTTGATCCTATGATATTCAGACTTGGTGCTTCTATGGTATTCTGAATTTGTGCCGAACCTTTGATCCTACGATATTCAGACCGTTCAGAGATTATGCAGCCATTATTCAGTAGATTGTACAGATGCTACCCGTTGTTATGCTTTGAAATTTTGAACCCATGGTTAATGTACTTGCATCGTAGCATGTTTATTTTTCAAAAGAAATGTCAAAAAAATAAATATGTACATATCTAACTTGCATATTCATTCATTTCATGCATTCAAAATAGGTGTTCGAAGCTTGGGGATTTCTCTTATTAAGACCTGGTATTTTCTTTGCAGAATTGCAAATCTTGACTTCTTACCACTCTGTGATCAGAATTAAGTGATGGAACAACTCCGTGGGGAATTGGATGAAATGAAAGAACAAATGGCATTTTTGATGCTAGACATGCAAGATTTGGTTAGCGGACAAGAACTCTTGAAAGAGTAGAACCATCAGTTGAAGACTCAGTAGAGTTTGGTTATGGAGATTCTAAATACCGTGTTGAAAAAGGAAGACAAAACTGCACCCGCTTCCGCAACAAGAGTTTCTATTCCTCCCTATACTTTGGGGGCTTCTTCAAGTCTTGAATCAAGGCTTACATCTCCTCTTCCACTTTGTGTTTCGGGGTCTTCCCGTCTACAACCATTTTCTGTTGCTCAGAAAGATCCAATGGGTAAAGCTCGTCAACCAGGGTCATCACAACCTGAGAGGAAATTTGATCCCATTCCGATGCTATATGCTCAGTTACTTCCTCAATTGCTTAAGTTTCAGTTGGTTAAGCTTCGAATTTTCACGATACATGGAAAGCTTTCGCATGATTATGATGAAAATGCTATGTGTGATTTCCATTCTGGGGCACCTTGTCATGATACAGAGAATTGTATGGCATTGAAACATAAAGTTCAGGATAAATATTGTTTACTCCCACGGGTTTGAGTGTGCAAATAAATATTACCCCAATTGCCGATGTGACTATTTCGGCTGCTGATGCACCTCAAAAGCAAACTTATGCTTCCAATCAGGATAATCAACAACGCCCGAAGGCACCGAGGAAGTTTTATCCTCTCCCAATGTCTTATGCTGAATTGTTTTCTCATCTTATGAAACTGCAGTTGATTGAATTACGTACTTGGAAAGTTGATCCAAATAAGTTGCCAAAGAATTTTGATGCCAACGCTCGGTGTGCTTTCCATTCTAACGGGCAGGGGCATAATATTGAGAATCGCATGGCTTTCAAGAATGCGGTGCAAGACCTACTTGATTCTGAGGCTTTTAACCTCGGACCAGGACCAACACCTGATGCTACTCAACAGCCATTACCAACTTATGCTGACACTACTGTCAATGCTATTGTTGAGGATGGAAGTTTGAACTTGGTTAAAGATGTAAATCTGTTGACAACTCCTCTATCCTTTGTGAAAGAGCATTTGTTGAGAAATGGTGTGTTCCCAGGTTATGGTATTGACTGTGAGGATTGTATGATCCAGCCAGAAGGTTGTAAATCCTTGAGAGATAGAGTGCAAGATTTGCTCGATGCAAAGGTTATCGGATCCACACCGGATGGTCAGACTTGGGTGCTCCTTTGATTCAGTGAATGTCAAGACTTCAAAATGCATTATCCGAAGCAATAAGTCCATTCAGAGATTACTCTCCTCAATGATGGAAATTTTCTAGTTTTATTTTGCATTCTCATTTGTAATATTTCTTGTTTGTTCATTACTTACTTGCATGCAAAACTTGTTCATTCTTGAATATTAATCATAATGCATTGAATATGTTTGTCTTGAATTGATCCATCCGTATTCACTCTTAATTGTTTTTAAATGCTTTTGATACTCAACTCTTGTGAATAAAGCAAAACCTTTGTAGGGAGGATGATGAACAGTATACCAAGAATCTCAAACGGTGTTGCTTTCGAGTAAAAACCTTGCCGATAATGTACAGGCATTGTTTCAAATTCCCAAACACCGGAGATATAAGGGAGATAGACCCTCGTTAACCCCTTTGAGCCTTGAAGTAGGAGTTTCTTTTCTATTCATAGAAAACCCTCATTTTTAACCCGGGCAGGGTAGTGTTCAATTAACCTAATCGAGCATTTAAATCTCATCAGGAGAGTACATTCAAGGATCAACCATAATTGTTATCCTTCATTTATCAAGAGGTCGAAGAAAATGGTAAAACCCTAATGGGTATTCCTAGTCCATCAAATAATAAGGTAGTCACACGTTAACAAAGAGTCGAATGACTTGATTTCACACGACTTGTTCAAAAAATAAATAAAAGAAAAAAAAGAAAGCAAAACAAAAGAAAGAATATGATTTTGCAAATCAAAGAACAAGGTCGTGTGATCAAATACTAAATGAAAGAGGTGAATGACTACCACCCCCAAAAGTAAGATACCTCGTTGGTTTCCCAATTATTGTAAACTCCCTGTGAAAGATGGGTGCTCGTATTGAGTTAATTGAACGTAGGAATGGAGAACATCACGGAGAATGGGTGGGAACCAAATATTTTGAGCCTTAAATCCTTTTTTCTGAAACCGTGAACCAGGCCACGTTACAACATTTAAAAGCCCTAATTGAAGCAGGGTTAATTTGAAAGCTAAACTGTTACGAGAGTACGGTATCCTGACTCCTAGGAGGCTTGCTAAAATTTTTGAGTTGGTATCACTCCATTGTTGTTTACTTTCTTTGAACAAAAATTCGATGTTTTGACATCTTTTCAATAAATGTTGTTAATTTCAAGACAAGCATATGATTTTCATTAGAGTTATCATTCATAGAATAAAACATTCTTTGCATATGAATAAGTGCCTAAACCTCAAGTAAGCTTGCGTAATGAGCATCAAATGAAAAACTTGATTATCCCGAGAGACAAACTGCTTCAGAGATGTGTTGAAGATTAAGCCATTTTTGAAGATTTATCTTAATCTGGGGCATGCTTTCTATTGACTCCGTTGAGTACAAGAAGACCAGTTTGAAGATTGATTTGAAACAGATTGTATGTTGGTTTTTGATTCGCCTGAAAGTTTCTGTTGAGCTATTGCATATCAGTTTCAGTTATTCCCAAGGGGTAGATTGCTTAAAATGTTTGTTTGAGCACGAAGCAGGTCATGTTGAGAAGCATAATCGTGTGTTAACTTACATTCCAGATATAAGACAATTACCCTAATGAGGTTTGATCTTCAAAATCTGTGAGTCTCTTTTGAGAAGAATTGGATTATCAAAACCCCGCGAAGCAGGGGAAGTATCCCAATGATGTTACTCTTTTGAGAAGAATTATCTTAATGTTTGATTTCCCTGAAGGGTAGAGAAAAGTGTTGATTCTCTGTAGAGTAAGTGATGATTAAAGCGGGGCAGTTACGTCGAGATTCTGACAATCTCTCAAAGCGATGATCAATCTGGTGAAGTTTGGTCGAGATTCAGAAATCACTCAAGTGATGATTAATATGAAGCATTCAAGTCGGGATTATATCCCTCAAAGTTTCAGTTAAACAGGGGCATTTGTGCCCAGATTTAATCTCTCTGAGAATCTGTTGTTCAAAGGAGAATCCTTTCAGAAATCGAAGATGCAAGGGCAAGTTGTCTCTCTGTAATTCTTTCTGTGCTTTGAGATACTGTTTTGACTTGCAAATTGCAGGCACCTGATGGGTTATCAGTATGGAGGCCCCTTTTCCCCAATGAAGAGTACATCTCGGTCCAGGTTCATCCCCTGTGAAGCTAATTCTCAAGAAGGATTTATTTCCAGAAAGTCCTGATGGAATGATCTTGTATCCAGTGATTCGTGCTTCGACATATTGATATTGTCGTACTCCCCTGTATAAGTATTGATGTTGGTTGAGGATTATCCCTAGTGAGGTCGATTCTCAAGCTGAATTTTCTCCAGAAGTTCCTGATGGATTGATTAGTACCCCAGTGATGCACACTTTGACATATCGACATTATCATAATCCCCAGTGCAAGTTATGGGTACCGATCTCAGGTAAATCCCCGTTGAGGTCGTTAATACCTATTCCAGGATAAATTCCCCAGTGAATGTCCGTCGAACTCTCAAATCATCTCCAATAGAAGGTTCTAGCCTTTATGTTCAGTGAAGATGGCGTTTGAACCGTTGACTTAGGGTTGATATCCCCAATGAGCATGCTTTGACAGATGAATTGTTATTGCATTCTCCAATGAGCAGTGCCTTGCCACGTCAAAGTTCCCATTGTGAATCGCGCCCTGGTCAATTGATTATATTCCCCGGTGTAAGTCACACTCTTCCATGTGAAGTTATTCTGAGCATCTTCGAGAGTTTTGTTCTCAGATCAGCCATGTTGAGACAAGAATATTTGTTTCCCTAGTGGAGTTGGATATCTGAATGCATTCCCCAGTGGAGCTTTCTATCCGAATCAGATTTCTCTTCCCCAGTGAAGATTAATCATTCATATGTCCCGGTATTTCTACACCGATGTGCATTCCTCAGTCGAAGTCTCCCCAGTGTGGTCTTGCTATTAAGATCTTTATTCTTGGAGACAAGAGTTGTTATGTTCTCCCCGGTGGATTCGTGGTTTAAAAGCTCCATATCCCCACGTGAGGATTGATCCCCCGACGAAGTCTAACGCCATTTGATTCATTCAAGATGCTAATGACTACTCGCTGATGTTCGTGAATTTCCCCATGAAGTTGTGTTCCCCAACAAAGTTTCTATCGTAATTCCCCATGAAGTCTCCAATTTCCCCAGTGAAAAGAGGAGAATTCTCTAGAGAAGTTTTCCGTATCCTCAGTGAAGAGTAACTACTCTCTCCCCAGGAAGTCAGATCGGTTTGAAGTCCAATTTGATTCTCCCCAAGTGAAGAACGCTTCCCATATTAGAATTGCAATTTATTTTTGCAAGTGTTCTCTAAAATCCATTCCTTAGTGGTACCTCTCTATTGGTTGTTAATGGCTTCTCAGTAGCTGATCACCAATATTATTACTTCTCATTTAATCATTCAAGCATGCATTCATTACATTGCATCACTCTAAACGCGTAGCATTCCACTGATTGGGAGCATTACGCCATAAAAATTCAAACATGCATATTAAGTGTTTGCCAATTATGTATTTATCCAGAAGAAATAAAAAAATTTATGTGGTCTACCCTCAAGATGTTTTCTTAACGGATTTCTGCTTCCCTAATCGTCACTTTAAATCAAGTGTCTTATGGGAAACCTTTCCCTCTCCAGTGGAGTCTTATGTGACTTTCTTTATCCCAGTCAAGTCGGTCGTGTTACCCTTTTCCCCAGTAAGTCGTAGACTTTCCTTACGTAGCAAGCCTTCGGTTATGTTACCCGTATTTGTATCGCCGTTAGGGTGCGAGTAAGAGTTGGTGTGCAACCTTTCTTACTTTTCAAGTGTTCGAGTATCCATACTTGGCGTGTGGTAATTCGAATAATTGTCACTCTTGAAGAATTATACCCCGCCTTTGGCCTGAGGGATATTATAGTTCTTGTGCTTTTGCAAGTACCTTCTGTTAGAGTCTGCTTCAGTCAGTCTCTTTACCCTATAAGTGCATCTTTGTAAAGATGTCCCTTTTCCTCTGTAAGTCGTAGACTTTTCTTGCTTATGCAAGTCATTGGTTATGTTACCCGTGTTTGTCTCGCCGTTAGAGTGTGAGTAAGAGTCGGTACTCAACCTTTCTTGCTTTTCAAGTATTTGAGTATCCATACTTGGTGTGTGGTAATTCAGATAATTGCCACTTTAGAAGAATTATACCCCGCCTTTGGCCTGAGGGATATTATAGTTCTTGTGCGTTGCATGCACCTTTTTAAAGCCTGACATGGTGGCAATCTTTGTTAGAGTCCTCTCGATCGGTCTCTTTACCTTGTGAGTTCGTATTCGCCCGACGTCCTGTCCCTTGTGAGTTCATCTTTGTACAGATGTTTCTCTTCCCCTTAAGTCCATCTTCACCCGATGGCCTCTTTTTTGTTTGTGTTCGCCTTCTCCTGGCGTTCTTCATATTATTAAGTCCATCTTCACCCGATGGTCCCTTTGTTGCTTATGTTCGCCTTCTCCTAGCGTTCTTCATATTATTAAGCTCATCTTCACCCGATGGCCTCTTTGTTGTTTGTGTTCACCTTCTCCTGGCGTTATTCATATTATTAAGTTCATCTTTACCCGATGTTCTCTTTGTTGTTAGGGTTCGCCTTCACCTGACGTTCTTCCTATTTCTTGAGTTCACCTTCTCCCGGTGCTCTCTTTAGAAAGTCTTGCCTTCTCCCGACACTCTTTCTCTGGTTGGCTCGTCTTCACCCGACGTCTTACCCCTCTGTCGAGTTCACCTTCACCCGGTGTTCTCTTTGAGAATTTCGTCTTTTCCCGACGTTTCTCTTTGGTTGAAGTTCACCCTCACCCAGTGGTTTCTTCTCCAGTTAGTTCACCTTCACCCGGTGCTCCCTTTTAGAGTCTTGTCTTCTCCGACATTCTCTTGGGTAAAGTATCACCTTCTCCCAGTGGTATTTTCTAGATAGGTTCGTCTTCTCCTGACATTTCTTCTAGTTTGTCAAGTAATCTTCGTCTCGATGTTTTATCCTTGTGTTGAGTTCTTCTTCTCGGTGTTCTCTTTGAAATTTTGTTTTCTCCGACGTTTCTCTTTGGTTGAAGTTCAACCTCTCCGGTGGTTTCTTCTCCGGTTAGTTCACCTTCACGGTGCTCCCTTTTAGAGTCTTGTCTTCTCAGGCATTCTCTTGGGTAAAGTATCACCTTCTCCCTGGTATTTTCTAGATAGGTTCGTCTTCTCCGACATTCCTTCGGTTTGTCAAGTAATAATCGTCTCCGATGTTTTATCCTTGTGATTGAGTTCGCCTTCTCCGGTGTTCTCTTTCATAATTTCGTCTTCTCGGCGTTTCTCTTGGGTTAATTTCACCTTCTCCGGTGATTTCCTCCTCCGGTTGGCTCGTCTTCTCCCGACGTCCAATTATTTTGTTGAGTTCGCCTTCTCCCGATGTTCTCTTTGAGAATTTCGTCTTCTCCCGACGTTTCTCTTGGGGTTGAATTTCACCTTCTCCTGGTGATTTCCTCCTCTGGTTGGCTCGTCTTCTCCGGCGTCAATTATTTTGTTGAGTTCGCCTTCTTGGGTGTTCTCTTTGAGAATTTCGTATTCTCGGCGTTTCTCTTTGGTTGAATTTCACCTTCTCGATGATTTCCTCCTCCGGTTGGCTCGTCTTCTCCGGCGTCCAATTCTTTTGTTGAGTCGCATGTATATGTTTGCCCTCTTCATATCTCTATAGATCATCCTTGATGGGTCATTTCAATACAATTGTTCGTGGCGGAATGCAGGGTTCGTTCGTATAATTTGTCTCCTTTATTTCCCATCCACATTGAGTCGCTCTTTCATGGGTGTCTCTCTTTATCATCTGGTGGGTCGCTTTAATAAGTGTTCTCGTGTGCGGAATGGGGATTCGCATGTATCGTTTTCCCTCTTCATATCCTATGCATCATCTGGATGGGTCATTTCAATATAATTGTTCTCGTGAGCGGAATGCAGGGATTCGTTCGTATGAATTTGTCTCCTTTATTTCCCGTCCATTGAGTCTCTCTTTAGTGAGTGTCTCTCATCATCCACGGTGGGTCGCTTGATACAAATTTTCTTGTGAGCGGAATGCCCGAGTTCGATGGTATAAGTGTGTCCTCCTTATGTCTCTCCAGTGTATATGTTCAAACAGAAAATCCAAAATATAATAACGTCTGCTCGCCTTGGGCCTTGAATTTCAGTTCATTTAAGTATTCAATCCTCTCCCACCTTGAGTGTTGAAGGCTTGCGTAATCTCACCCTGCGGTGAAGAAGATTGAATAGGTGCGGTGTTGTACCCCAAAATCTGCCCTCTTCTTTTCCGTATTTCTGGATTATAATTCGATTGCATAAACATACATGTAGGTGCATGCGTATCTGTAACACGGTGAACTGACTTTGTAGGTTTTTGTATCGCAAATGTGCAGATAGCAAGAGTCGCCACCGACTTTTCTTTTATCAATTAAGGGAAGGTAAAAGTCGAAAGCAGGACCTTCGTTAGATTACGAGTAAGGAGAAGGTTATGAAAAGGAAGGTATTAGCACCTTTTCATCCGTGAGTTATCGGGCTCTTAGTTGCTCTTAGATCACTTTAAAATTGTGCTTTACGTGTGTTTGACAAAAATGTTTGAAAAGGCATTCGCTTTGACTTTGTAATGATTCATGTAGGAATTTATACAAAGTGTTTGGAAATGTTTCGTTTTTTTGAAAAGAGTTTGAACTTTGACAAAAGTGTGAGGTGTGAAAAGTATTTTGATAGAGCAAGCAACTAAAAGTCTTATTACCTACTCAGAATGGTCGTTTCGTGTTATTTTCGTTCCTTTAGAATAGCTATCCATACCATTGGTTGGTAGGTAACTCTATTCATTGGATGTAAGCGGGACATTTGAAGGGACATCGGACGGTCATAGAAAGCAACTTGTAGGAAGTATCCTAGCACATTCGGAGGGACTATCATCATTTTTCGTAGGCGACAATCGAGGGTCAAGATCATGTATTCGGAGACGACATCGTGGGTCTATGATCTTTGTATCGAAGGGACTATGATGATTTGTTTTGAAAGCAACGGTGCTAGAATACCTCTACGTTCGAGGGACTTGACCATTTGAATTAAGTAAAGGCAAGAGAATTACCTAAGGGTGCATGTGTGAAAAAGTGTGTTGATTCAGATTCATGTTATCTTGAAAATTAGAGTGAGCTATGTTCAATTTTAGTCTTTCCATACATGCCTAATTACTAACAGTTTATAAGGTGCGGGAATTAAAATGCGGGAATGTAAAGTGCGGAAAGATAAATCCTACGCTATTACATGGCTTTGGGGCAGATACATAATTTAAACGTGCGGAAAATAAAAGCCCTAATTAAGCTATTACATCCCATGAGCAATTGCATAATTGGAAAAGAGAAAATGATAAAAAGAAATCGTCCGAAACAAGATAACCTGTGAAAAGATGAGAAATCGGGAAATTCAAAGAAATCGAACAAGAGAAAAATGTTAGCAAAAATAATAATTTTTAACATGATTTAGTTGAGTGGAATTACTGCTCGGGGACTAACGTATACTCCTCTGGGGAAGGTTTGTTGTGAGTGACACCTCTGCGGGGACCATGTTCTGTGGGGAAAATGTTTTGGTGACTTTCGTCGTCATCTCGATTCCTGGAGCCTGTAGTAATTACTTTTGTTATGTTTACTTTTCGCATGTTTGCAAATAGATTTTTATTGTCAGATGCATATAATCATTCAAAGCAAACGTTGGACTTACATAGCGACAACGACAAAAATTGTAAAGAAAGAACTTGTATTTATTTGAAATGTGGCGTATGACCAAGTAGTTCGTACACAAGAAAAGTAAAAAGCTATGCGGAAACAATCTCGTTAAGTTCCAACTATGCTAGTACTCATATATTTCAACTATCTCATCTCCTTGCTGTTAGTAGAAAGTGAGTGAATTGATTTTCGCCATTTGAATCTTGAATGCTGATAATAGTCTGTAGATAGGTGATTTGGACGAGACATAGTCGTACGCTTAAATCCCTAACTTTTGCCGAGACCGCCCTTTCGGGTTTTCAGTCTACCGGGATACCCTTTTTTGCCCAAGCCGTCTTTTCGGGTTTTCGACTTGCGGGTGTACATGTTTTGTATTTATCCTTAACTTTTGCCGAACCATTTTGGTTCGCCGAGGATCCTATTTTTGCCTAGGTCCGTCGACCTAGCGGGTCTCTTTATCGTAGTATTTTTGACTATGTCTGCGTTCACGGTGTGGTAAGTCTTCACCATCCATGGTGCTAAGTATCATAGCTCCGCGGAAAATCTTGTCTTGACTACAAGCGGTCCCTCGTGGGTGGGAGTCCATTTGCCCACAGGATCACCTTGTGGAAGGATGATGCGCTTGATTACTAGATCACCGACTTGGTAGACTCGGTGCTTGACCTTCTTGTTAAATGCTCGATCATTCGTTTCGATAGATCATCCATGGCGGATGGATGCGAGTCGTTCTCATCGATCAAGTTAATGCGGTCAAGATGCGATCAATCGTCTTCGCTTAACTTTCTGCGTCTGGAGGACTCGGTTGAGGAATCGAACCTCGATGGGTAGGGCGCTTCCTTACCGTACACAAGAGAGAAGGGGTTTGCCCTGTTGGCGTCCGTACTATAGTCGATAACCATGAAGAGCAAATGGTAACATCTCATGCCAATCCTTATGCGTCATCATTTCGTATAATCTTCTTAATGTTCTTGTTGGCGGCTTCCACGCCATTCATCTTTGGCCGATAAGGAGAAGAGTTGTGATGCTTGATCTTGAGCGTATGCGAGTTCGGTGATCATTTTGTTGTTGAGATTAGAGCCATTGTCGTGATAATCCTTTCGAGTGCCATACCGATAGATAAGATTATGCTTGATGAAGCGAGCCACAACATTCTTGGTATGATGCGAGCGCTTCTACCCATTTGGTGAAATAATCAATTGCCACAAGGATGAAGCGATGTCCATTGGAAGCGGTGGGCTTGATTTTCTCCGATCATGTCAATGCCCCACATTGCAAAAGGCCAAGGCTGTTAGAACATTGAGATCTGGAGTGCGTGCACTTTATCGCATAATCGGCATTTGTGACAAGATCGGCGTAGCGGTGACAATCGACTTCCATGGTGGACCAATAGTAACTGTTCTCAAAATCTTCTTAGCCATCGTATGTCCACTGGAGTGGGTACCAAATGCGCCTTCGTGTAACTCTTCCATGATACGTTTCGCTGTTTTCCGGTCTACACAGTGAAGTAAGCACAAATCGTGATTGCGCTTGTATAAGATGTCGTTGCTGAGGAAGAATTTGGATGCAAACCTTCTCAAAAACTTTTTATCGTTGACAGATGCCCCTGCGGGATATTCCTGGGTCTCAAGATACCTCTTCACGTCATAGTACCAAGGTTTCTCTTACGTATCAAGCTCATAACCTGTTGGTTCTTGAACCTCTCAATGATGATCACGGGAGCCTCGTTGTCCCATCGACTGGAACATAGGCGACATAGTAGCCAATGTATGCATTGTTTCTCTTCTCGTGGAATGTGATTGAAAGTAATCTCTTGGAAGTAGGAGATCAAACTCAGAACATGCTCTCGATACGGGATGAGATTTGGATGCTTCGTATCCACTCGTAATCGGTGATCACTAAAGGTGAGTCTCCATACACTTTCAAGAACTTGATTCTTAAGTCGATAGCGACTTTGATACCCATGATGCACGCTACTCGGCCATGTTGTTAGTGCAACTGAAACATAATCTGGCGGTGAAAGGCGTGTCCGCTGGGGATGTAATGATGGCGCCAATGCCATTGCCAAGTGCGTTTGAGGCTCCATCAAAACCATGGTCCATCGGGATCCTTGTTGAGGTCCTTCGTCGGGCACAGTTCTTGTAATCTGTAACTAGTAAAACATATTCATCTTGAAACTTGAGCGCATAGTGGTAGTCATCTACGATGAGCCAAATGATCGGCTACTACACTTCCTTTGATTGCTTTAGAAGTGTCTTGGATGTCGTATTCGGTCAAGATCATCGCCATCTTGCTATTCTTAGGAGGCTGGTTTCTCAAATATGTATTTTATCGGATCCATCTAGGAAATCAACAAGGTAGTGTGAGTCAACATATCTTGTCTTAGTGGCGGTAAGCCAAAGCGTTGCAAGTCTTCTCATTGTGAGTATCTTGTTTCACGGTCGGTAAACTTTTGCTAAGGTAGTATATTGCATACTCTTTTCGGACTCGTCATGTTGCCCAACACACACCCATTGAGTTCTCTAACAGTCAGTACATGATAAGAGGTCTTCCTTGAGGCGGCATTAGGATAAGAGGATTACGTAGGTACTCCTTGATTTTGTCAAAAGCGATCTGGCAATCGTCGTTCCATTCTACCACTTGATCTTTCTTAAGCAACTTAAAGATTGGCTCACATGTAGCAGCTAAATGTGCAATGAATCGGGCAATGTAGTTTAATCGGCCAAGAAACCTCGACTTCCTTCTCGGTCGGGGCGGCATTTCTTGAATAGCTTTAACCTTGGGGGTCAACCTCAATACCTTTACCACTAACACGAACCCTAGAAGTTTTCGGATCGACTCAAAGGTACACTTGTTAGGATTAAGTCTCGATCTGTCTTCAATCTATCAAGCGACACGCAAATGATCAAGATGTTCTTCTTGATCGTGATCGAGCTATCATGTCGTTGGCGTAGACCTCTATCTCGTGATCAATCATGTCATGAAATAATGTCACCATAACGCGATAAGTGGCGCCGCGTTCTTGATCCGAGCGGCATAACCTTATAGCGAAAGTGCCCCTGTGTAACAAAAGTAGTCTTCTTCATGTCTTGAGCCATTTTGATCGATTGTAGGAGAAGCCATCCATGAAGGAAAACCTTATCTTGGCGGTGTTGTCAACAGAACATCAATATGAGGAAGGGAAAATCGTCTTCGGACTCGCTTTGTTGATCCACATAATCACACACATTCGTACTTTACCATCCTTCTTGGCACGGTACCACATTCATGACCCATTGTGGATAGGCTAAAAACCGTTGAGCCTTCATAAGCTTTGATTTTCTCGACATCTCGGGGCAAACGGAACATTTCCTTGGAGAAAACCTTTTTGTGGTCGGTGTACCACAATATCAATGTCTAAACCGGCATGTCTTATCGTCCAAGCAAAAACCTCAATATAGTCTCGTAACATGAACCAATCTTTCTTTAACTGCTCTCGAGACCACTCCTATCTTGATCTCTTTTACATCTTCGTCGGTACCTAAATTCACAACCTCGATCGCTCTTGATGTGGTGTATAACTCGATCTTCTTCTTGCAATCGACAAGTTCTGGCACTTCACAATCTTCCTCACTTTCGTCTTGGCTTGGTAGATCGGATTATCGAAGTCATATTTAGTAATAGCATATTTGTTATCAGAGATTCGGAGTGATTACGTGTATCACGTGGTGTGTGTAAGAAACACATAGCTTTTGAAGGGTGATAAAGTAAAGCAAAAATAGAATGCAAAAGTCCAACGATTTTATTGAATGAAAATATGCAAATGACGGATAATAACCCTCACAAGCGAGCCATGATGCCGGGCAAGGCACTAGGCTTTCAAAGTTTATTGTTCAAAACATAAAAAATCGAAAAGCAAAACAAAACAAAGCAATTACTCGACTAAAGGAGATTAGTATGGCGTCTTGATCTTCCAATTCTTGAGTCCTTTATCGGGTTGGGAAAATCCACTTGTTGATGTCGAGATCGTTGTCGTCGTCTTCTATAGCATGGATTCCACTCTGGCTGATGCGGAAAGGAAGTTGGCCGGCACGTTCGCGTATCATCTTCGACCTTTGATGGTGAAGCCTAAACCGGTCTTGTCGATTTGAAAGGAAGATCGGGGCGACCCCAAATAGTACTACCTCCTTCAACTGCGGCTTGAGCATCCTTGATGATGCCATCCTAAGCGGAACTTGTGCAACTTCAAGTGACGGAAGAGTCAGGCATGACTACGGGAATCGTTTCAAAAGCAGTCTCGAAGAATTCACCCTCCACCTCGGTATCGGAATGACGTAGATGGTGACCATATATTCTTCTTCACCACATGTGACAACCTTCCCTTTCACGGTACTTCAACTTCGATGCAAGGTAGAGGTAAGGCGCTGCCCCATGTATCCAGGCGTCCAAGTAGGAAAAGTAAGTGGACGGATGTCCATGACAAAAAAGTAGAATCAAAAGTGCAGGAACCGACCTTAGCAGTGAGAATGAGCTCTCCAATCTTGTTCTCTTAGAACCATCAAAAGCCCTCACAATAATATCACTTGGGTCTCGAACCAACCCTTGATATCAAGTCGATCAAAAGCGGTCTTTGGTAGGATATTGAGCGAGCCGGTATCCACCAAGACATGAGATAAGGTAGTACCCTTGCATTCAAGAGATGTGCAAGGCTTTGTTATGTTTCCTTCGGAGAGTTAGATCGACATCGAGAAGCCTAGGCCGTTGTTGGCGGCCGGGCTAGCAATACAAACTTCAAGCTGGTCGTAGTAGTGTCTTGTGGTACGTGAGCATTCTTGAAACTTCACCAAGGCGTTAGCATGAGCCTCAAGCACAAGAGCGAGCAAGCATGGAGATCTTGGGCGAGTCTGTCCCAGCTGTTCCACAACATTGTAGTCACTCTTCTTGATAATCTTGAATTTCCTCCATTTCTTGTTTGGAGGTGTCTTGATAACTTCCTTTGGTACTTGGTGGCGGGATGAGTCCTGGTTCTTTCCCTCTAGCTTGGAGGCGGATTGAATATTTGGAATGTGAGTCATGATGTCTTTGGAGGAGAGATATGGAGAGAATACTCTTCGGTTCGGTCACCTTACTTGATCCGGTGATGTTGTCAATGTCGGGAATGGTAGCTTCAATTGTAAGATCTTCAATGGTCGGAGGGTCTTGCTTGCGCCATGATAGTAAACATCACTCCATAATTCCAAGGATAGCCTTGTCGGAGGAATATGGCCTGGTCTTGGAGAAGTGATGATAAGAGGTGCCACTCTAGGCACGAGGATCGATGGAAATCCTTATAGTGTTAACATCGGCATAGTCTTACGAAATCGTCACTCCATCCGGTTACCTTAACATCTTCAATAGGAATCTTGTAGCTCTCGGGGCGAGTGTACTTCACCATGTAATCGTACTTTCCACTTGGCTGCCCAAGGTATCCCACGGATGGTGCGGTTTCGTTCACATCTTGATCTTGATTTAGACATATCTTCACAGGCTTACGCACGGTGGTTTTAGAAATAGTATCTCACGGTTATCCATCATGCGAACCCTTAACCAAGCACAACCATCGGTGCGGATGGGCACCAACGCCAATTCTCTGGGCATCACGGGTTGACAGGCAGCAAATTCTTCTTAATAGTCATCAGAGGAATGGTCAGGTCATCTATGTTGAAAACATAAGTATCTTCTCCAACAGCATTGGAATCCTTGTCATGGTTAGGCATAGGCGCGTTGATCACATTCGGGGTCTCAACAGGAGGGTCAAACTCAATCTGCTTAGCTTCAATCATGTCTTGAATCTTGTTCTTCAGAGCCCAACAGTTGTCGATTCGTGCCACAGGCTGTTAGAGTGGTAAGCACACTTAGCATTAGGATTGTATCTCGGAGAGGAAGTGTTGATATTTTGAGGAGGATCCCTCAAGGTTATTAGCTCTGCTTTCAACATGTGTTGCAAGGCTTACGACAATGGCATGTTGATCTTCGTAAGCTGTCTTAAGTGGCGCGTTACGGCTCTGCGTTGTCTCTTGAGGTTGTCTTGATGTAGGATTGGAATTACAGCGCCCACATATTGGTAGCGGTCGGTCTTGGCTTGGCTCTTGACCATACAGCATTAGCTTCTTTCTTACCACCAAAGATCTCTTGCGACATTTGAAGATGACTCTACGAATCTTTCCACTTTTGATACCGGCTTGATCGCTCGCTGTCAATATCAACTCGGTGAATCCGGTGAAGAGTTTCAATCGGATGATTGAAGAATGGGCTGTCGGTGTTCCATAAACATATCAACCAATTCCCTATTGGACAAGGGTGGTTGAACTCTGCTAAATCTCTCCATTTGAGCATACTCCTTGAACTTCGTCACGACCCATAGACATACTTTGTAGTTGCATGCAGTGGGTGTCAATTCGACATTGTACTCATCTTGCTTGTAGAAAGCATCGCTAAGTCACTCCAAGTACGGATCGGTCATTCTCTGGTGATAATACCACTCCAATTGAGTTAGGACAAACTCTCTTGAAAATAGTGCATCCACAACTTTACATCATCGGTGTGGGGATTGATCTTACGAACATATGACTTCAAATGCATCTTGGACAAGACCGCCATCATACTTGGCAAAGTTGGAACTTTGAACTTAGGAGGAATCACCACAGGACAAGGCTCGGATCATCAAATTCGACATCTTGGGTTTTCCACGGCATTCAGACGGTCTTGTTGCTTGTACTTGTCATCTTCATCAGTCTGGCTATGGTGAGCAATCTTCTCCCTCCTTCTTAGGCTCACGCTGGTCATGTTCATTACCCGACACTCCCTCATTCTTGACACTTCCTTTAGAGAGCTCTATCAAGTGACCCTCTTGGGACCACCTTTGTAGCGTCGCCCATGTTGAGAGACCAACAACCTTCTTCTTTCTGTTGATGAGCTTCTTGGATCTTCTTGGCCTTGGACCAAGCTGGTGAACATCTGTTGGGCCGAGCATTACGAGCACAGAGATCTTTGTGACTGTTCAAGAGCCATTTACGCTAAAATAAATAGCGAGAATGAGAAAACCAATCTTCAATGTACACAGTGATGCAATGTTATGCTATGATATGCAATGTTTATGCGAATGCAATGCAATGTTTTCAAGGACCTTAGAGATTTAAATTTGTTAAACAAGCACGAACAAACAGTTATTAGTTCTCTTTTTATTAATTTTCTTTTTAAGTACAAAAGATAGTTCAAAACAATAAAAGAAAACATATAAATCAAGAGCTCTAAGTCTCCCATGGGCGCTTCCTCTTGGTGTCGAGGTAGGCGTTGATGTTCCACTCCTCGTGAAGTAGCTTTGTCAACTCTAGTACCTTCTTCTCGCTTGCGTAACACTGAGCTTCAAAGGTATCCCTTTCTTCTTTAAGCTGAATCCAAGATCTCTTCAAGTCTTCAAAATCAGTAGGCATGTCGGGATGGAGAACAGTATAGGATTCGTCACCTATAGCAGGTTCCATAATTCTTGGTAAAGCAGTGAATGGCATCATGAGGTTTTGAGCTCGAGCTCTCACCCATTTGAGTAAGGTTCCCAAGGAATGGAGTTACGGTGCCCCAAGGTCTTGGTATCGATCTTCTTTACCATGCCCCAGCGTGTATGAACCTTAATCGGTAATTCGGAGATCGTGGTTGTACTCGAACACAATATCTTGGAGAAGCATATCATGAGGACCATCTCTTGGGCAAAACCAAGCGACGTAAAGCTAGAGAAGGGTTGTAAGTAATACCTCCCTTATACCAAGTAGTGGTACATTAGGAATTCTCCACAGCTCAATGAATGTGAAGTCCTTTTGAGAGAAAAGACTCCAACGGATATCGAATGAGAGAGTGACATTAACCTTTGAGACCATCTCAACCTTTGTTCATTCTTCAAAGCGATGGAGGAAGGTGCGAAATAAACCACACGGAAAGTAACGGTATGCAACACATGAGAGTTCCTTGTCTTTTGATAATGCAGTGTGAGAGAATGTAGGATGTCTCCAAGTAAAGTAGGCACAGGATTGCGGGCAGAAACAACTTGATGGCGTTGACATCTATGAATTGATCCGAGTTAGGGAATAGAACCAAACCATAGATTAGCAAGGCCACAATATCTTCAAATGCATGAAACTCATAACTTTGAGGAACTCTCGGGCCTTCTTAATTAAGAACTTGGAAAGTAAACCCTTAACTCCATACGGTTTCCCAATTGGCTTCAATGTCGCGCTTAAGATGTAAGGTGATGCAATGTCTTCGTACCTAGGAACCTTTTCTAGACCGGTGAATGGCATTTGGTCAAGAATAGGTATCCCAAGTAACTTAGAGAACTCTTCAAGGTAGGAACCAAGCGATAATCAGGAATGTAAAGCAATGGTGTTTCGGATCAAAAGCTGGAATAAGACATGCATCATATCTTCTTCAAAACCGAGATAACCAAATCAAGCAGATAACCATGTCTTTTGATGAAGAGCATGGTGGGAATTTGAAACCAATTCTTTGGTGAGAAGGTATACCCATGAAGTTGATTCGGATAGTCTTTCTAGAAGCCATAATTCCTACAAAAGCAGAGCAAAGATAAATCCCTAGGTCCTTGAAATAGTTAGAAATGATATGCAATGAGAATGATGTCATGATGTCATGTTTAGCAGACAAACAATTCACACAATGAGCCTAGGTTTAAGGCTTGCATGAGGTATAGGTGATTACCCACCAAAAGTTTGAGTTGGTTCATCTGTCCTATAATAGTAAGGGTTCTAGGAATCTCACATCATTGATCTTTCTCGTAGGCGTTTATTTCAATACGACTACCAGTGGTCGACGAAAATATCCGAAAAGTTTGATCTTAATGGCGTAGCATCAGTATCACCAACCTTAGTCGCACCAAAGTCGGCCATCTCACTACCTTCTAATGGCCAAGATGGGTCAATTAAGGTTCTAAAAGTTTAGTTAGCGCTTGATGACACCACACAGAAGCCAAATACTATCCTCAACTTGGGAATGAAGAGTATCAGGACATCCAAAGTGTCACGCTAACGTAGCCATCATGTTGACCGTTTTGATATAAGTCTAGCAGTCGCGACGATTATTGCTACTTACCTAAAGGAAACCGGATCCGGGTGTAGGATCCCCCAACAATATAATACCCAAGCAACCCTTAAAGATAAAGCAAGCAAGTCAAACAAAAAGCAATAAAGGTGATCTAGAAATCCCTAAGGCATTCTCTCTTTAGGGTGTCTCCCCGGCAGAGTCGTCAGTTCTGTAACACGGTGAACTGACTTTGTAGGTTTTTGTATCGCAAATGTGCAGATAGCAAGATTCGCCACCGACTTTTCTTTTATCCAATTAAGGGAAGGTAAAAAGTACAGAAAAAGACCTTCGTTAGATTCTGAGTAAGGGAGAAGGTTATGAAAAGGGAAGGTATTAGCACCCCTTTCCATTCATAGTTATCTACGGGCTCTTAGTTGCTCTTAGATCACTTTAAAATTGTGCTTTCTGTGTGTTTGACAAAAAAATGTTTTGAAAAGGCATTTCGCTTTGACTTTGTAATGATTCATGTAGGAATGTATACAAAGTGTTTGGAAATGTTTCGTTTTTTTGAAAAGAGTTTGAACTTTGACAAAAGTGTGAGGTGTGAAAAGTATTTTGATAGAGCAAGCAACTAAAAGTCTTATTACCTACTTAGAATGGTCGTTTTCGTGTTATTTTACGTTCCTTTAGAATAGCGCTATCCATACCATTAGTTGGTAGGTAACTCTATTCATTGGATGTAAGCGGGACATTCGAAGGGACATCAGATGGTCATAGAAAGCAACTTGTAGGAAGTATCCTAGCACATTCGGAGGGACTATCATCATTTTTTGTAGGCGACAATCGAGGTCAAGATCATGTATTCGGAGGCGACATCGTGGGTCTATGATCTTTGTATCGAAGGGACTATGATGATTTGTTTTGAAGGCAACGGTGCTAGAATACCTCTACGTTCGAGGGACTTGACCATTTGACAACGTAAAGGCAACGAGAGAGAATTACCCTAAGGGGTGCATGTGTGAAAAAGTGTGTTGATTCAGATTCATGTTATCTTGAAAATTAGAGTGAGCTATGTTCAATTTTAGTCTTGCCATACATGCCTAATTACTAACAGTTTATAAGGTGCGGGAATTAAAATGCGGGAATGTAAAGTGCGGAAAGATAAATCCTACGCTATTACATGGCTTTGGGGCAGATACATAATTTAAACGTGCGGAAAATAAAAGCCCTAATTAAGCTATTACATCCCATGAGCAATTGCATAATTGGAAAAGAGAAAATGATAAAAAGAAATCGTCCGAAACAAGATAACCTGTGAAAAGATGAGAAATCGGGAAATTCAAAGAAATCGAACAAGAGAAAAATGATAGCAAAAATAATAATTTTTAAATGAGAAAAATATTTCATGCTGGAAATAACATTAATATGCTAAAATAATTTTTTGGGATTTTTTTGAGATAATTTAATAATTAAAAAACAATTAAATATGATTTAAATGATGAATTAACAATTAAATTAAATATGCATGCAAAATAATATTTTTTAATTTTGTAAATTAAATAAACATTTTCTGAAAATAATGCAAAAAGAAAAATATTTTTTGATGTTTTTTAATGCATGATAAAAATATTTAAAGTTAAATTAAATAGTATGAAAATATTAAATAGAAAATAAAATAAGAAAATAGAAAAATATGAAGCTTTGTAAAAGAGAAAAAAAAAAAACATTGGTCTTGCCAGGATTCGAACTGGAGACCTTGCCTTCAAACCTTGAGTCCTCTCGCCTTGACCAACTGAGCTAGCATGCACAACTGTTTGAAAACCGGAGCGAATCGCTTGTGTACGTTTGTCGCCTCCTGATTGCTTAGAACTCGCGCCAAATCATCATCTTCCTCGTTTTGAAATTTTAAAACCCAGGTCTTTACCTACGGTTTTCTGGCGTTGCTATAGGCTTTACCTACGGATTATTTCCGTAGCTACATCCCTGCAAAAATCGAAACTCAAGAAATAGGGAATATAAATTAACTTTGAGGGCATGGATCGGTTTGAAATCATCCTCCGAGCATGATGGTGGCACCGGTTTCTCCTAATTTTGCCTATTTTGAGAAACCTTATTTCGAGCTCTCAAACCCTAACAATGGCATCATGGTATTCCTGCACTTAAAACTCAATTGAACGATTCAAATAGCTTCGAAACATCATCACAAACACAGACAAACATTCAAATTATGTTAGATATGCATGGAAAACAGAAATCGATTTCAAGAAAAAGTGTCAAAACCGTGAGTTTGATTTCGTGATCCTTGATGGATTCTTGATCTGTAAGGGTCTGGAATGAATCAATGAACCTCCAGGAAGCGATTGGCTGGTTTAGAATCGGTTGAATTGAAGCAAAAACAAGGCTGCAAGTGTCTTGTAACCCACGGTTTTTTTGAGTTTGAATAGGGTTTCTCCAGCCAAATTTTTCTACCCTAATTCGTGTGGCATGTATTGTATATATATAGTAGATGGAATTGGAGCTGATTTGAGGAAGAATCAATCATCAATCAATGCAAAATATATTTGATTTTGTACCAAATCAAATTTTCTCTTCTTTGATCAATTTCAATCAATTCTTGCCATATCCAATCAAATTTCGAAATTTGCTGGCTTTATTGGGTTGCTTGGATCTCAAGGAAGAGAGAAAAATCAAATTTGCAATTAATTTTGATTTTATACTTTATTTTTGAATTTAATTTGTATTTAAATGAATAAAATACAAATTAAATAGAAAAATAAAATAAAAATTCGTGGAATTGGGCTTGGATATTCCTAATTGTATAAGGAACAAGTTTGGATGAAGAAAAAGTAAGCCCATTTGCAAAATTTCTGACTTTTAGAAGTATCTCTCTTTGTGCACTTCTTCAAAATTGCCCAACTTGTAAATGGTGTATCTTGCTCAATTTTCCATATTTTTGAGTGTTCTTGGACTTTTTGGAAAGCTCTAAGAGTCCTCTAACCAACCTCTTTGGTTTCATCTCAATTGTAGTTTCCATGCTCAATATATCTTCAAAACAAAATGTTGACTTTTTGTTGACTTTGAAAAGGACCTGTAATGTTTTGATCCATACCTTCCAAATGAAGCATTTTTTGAACATTCTTGTGAGACATGAAGTTGTAGAGAGAATTGAATTTCCTTCAAAACAAGAGGTGGTGGAAAACTTTCTGAGAAAGTATGAAGAAGTTATGCTCAGTCAAAGTTTGGTTGACTTTTCACTAAGAAACCCTAATTTAGAAAGTTTGACTTTTGGGCAAATCTTGAGTTTTCTTGATGAATCATGATCAACCCTTGATCAAATGATGAATGTAACTTCAAAATGAGGATGTTGACCAAAAATTATGAAGTTTGACTGTATGTTGACCACAGTTGACTTTTTGTCCAATACAATTGATTTTCAAACATCTGAGCAATTGTCTGAGGAAACTTGACTTGTGAGGCTTGAAACTTGACATGGAGAATATTTGAAGCATATGAGGAGGCATGAAGACCATTGGAGATGTTGGAAGTCCATCTTGATCTGAGAAATACCAAACCCTAGTTTGGGTTGATTGTCTAGGAGAGGGTTTGTCTGATCAACCCTTGAAGAATCCTTGAGCATGGATGTATGGAATATCTTGAGAAAATGGAGGGCAAATTTTGGGGTATGACAGTATCATTGATCATGGGGTTACCAGGTTCAAAACATCCAAAGTACGAAAGGAACAGCGTGCTTTCAGCTATCTCTGATCATTTTGAGCCAAGAATCAATGTTTCTCGGTTCGTACAACTATTTGCAAGATTTTTGGTCAGGAAGCTATTTTGGCTTGGTTCCACAATCTCTGGAATCATATTAATATATCCTCCAGTTTATCTGTTCAGGTTGGAGGTCATTTCGTCAAGAAAAAATGAATTTATTCGCTTATTTCTCAATAAAGTGGATTTTGGGGAAGGTCCCTGGAAGCAAATTATGTGAGGAAGGTCCCCGGAATATTCAATATCTCAAGAGGATTAAACTGAATTTTAGTGCTGAACCATGTATTCTGCCCACTAAAAGGTTCATATCTCTTAGCTGGAAACTCGAAATTGAATGGAGCCAATTTCTAAAATTCCGTATCAAACCCTTCTACAACTTTCATTTACAACTCGGGAGCTGATTCCTCATTGTTTAAGACCAGTATTTTATTCTTCGGACGTAATTTTGAGTTGAACCGAGCAATTTTCATCTGGTACACGAACTTCGAAAAATCATCTCTCGCTTGTTTTTTATCGAAACGAGATGGGACCAGCGCCAAAAGTTCACAAATTTTGTTAGCTTCGGTTATCTCAAAAACACTCACTTGCAAATTTTGATCAGAAGACCCTCGTCGAGGCATTTTCTCCGAAGAGCGCATTGAGAATTCTGCGTGCGTCGGACGCCCGAAAACTGTGCTGAAACTTTAAAAATTCATATCACCTTGACCGTTCATTCGATCGCGTCGAAATTTTTATTCACTCTAGCAAAATCACGTTCCGGACATTTTTCGTTTACATTCCGACTTTAAATTCTGCACGGATTAGGCTGTTTTGGACTGTGTACGAAAATCATTTTGATAATCGCGATTAGGACTTAATTGTGGATGCGAGACACTCCAAAGCCCAATTTTTCATATTATAAATATATTTTACCACTCACAAAATTGGTAGAGAGAATCATTATTAAATTTGACCCAAGAGCTCTCACTTTGCTCTTTCAATTTTCTCTTAACTCAAAGTTGCACAACCACCTCTAACCACCAACAACCACCACCGGAATTCCAAAACAACTGCGCCAGAAATTTTTTTCTTCTTTTCCTCTCCTTCTCCGCTACAGCTCCATACTCTTCTATTCCCTCTCAATTCTCAAGGATCAAATCAAGTTTTTCATCAATCGAGAACATTGAAGAGCGTTTATGGTGTCGAGGTGAAGAGTTGAAGTTTTCCTATTCATCAATTCTTCAAGGATTCAAGATCCTCCTCTCTTATTATCATCAATTCAACTTTGATTATATTTTCTTGGATAATTACAAGATTTTCCTCATCAATTTCAACTCAAAGCTTCAAGTACAAGTAAGTGCTTATTTACTTAAGTGCTTATTTCAATCGATTTTTCAATTGTTGAATTTCTTGAAATTGAATATTGAGATTGCTTGTAAATTCCGTGTGGATTCCGATTATAGCATTTGTTTTGTCGAATTCATTGATCTTGATCCGTTTTTGGAGCCTTAAAGGTGTCGGTGTGAAACTTTCTACATACTACACACACCTACACTTGTGTTGTGACTTTGCATTGTATTTAGGTACTTGATGTGAGCATTTTGGATCATAAATTATATGATCATGCATCAAGTAATATGTAAATTCTTTGACATGCATTGAATCATTAATTTGAGGCTTATTTCGTGCATTAAAATTATGTTGAAATGTAGGAACTAACACCTAGTTTTTAGGTACACTTGCACTACACCTACACATTGCACACAACTCACATGGACACACTTGAATTCATACATTATGACATAAGTTGCATCTTTGCATATCCATGCATTTGCATGTAAGATAGTTTAACTAATTTGATGTGGTGTTGTTCAACTTTGATGACATGAAAATATGTTAAAATTTCACTTTTCACAACACTTTACCACTTTGCACATCTAATTTCCTTCAACATTCTTACATGGTTGCATAGCACTTAGGTAGTATTTGCATTGAGTATGTATCACTTGCGCATGATATCACATACACTTACATTTTTATTCATCTAAATACCACAAAAACACATTGGAAACAAGTTTATTTGAGTTTGGTGGAAAATAACATGACACTTTGAAAATTGATAAAGTTGGACATAATATTTGTTTTGGCTCTAACTTTTGATCCGTAATGAGTTTTTTCGACTTTTCTTAATGTAAATCATGTTTCTCGAGCCATTCCAAGCTCTCCCCGCGAACGGTTTCTTGATTTGGACATGTTTCGGTCAATTCTGGGAGCTACTGACCTTTAGGCGAAAAATATACCTTGGAACGAGATTTGACCGAACCGTTCGCATTTTTGAGACCGTACGCGTGTGTATAGCTTCCGATATTTTTGATAAATCATTTTGATTGTTTTCTTTAGCTTATGCCTTGTTTTTTGATTCACTTTTCATATTTATCCATAATGGTGATTTTTGGAGTCGAAAGGTGTCGGAGCGAACCTTTTTTGTACACTACACACATATACTTGTGGTGTTGATTTTCTTTGCATATAATGTCTAATACTTGTTCTAACCGTTGAATAACTTCTTGATTAACATGTTGACATGTTTAGGTAGTTGTTACATTGATTTAGAACCTATAATCGAGTTGTATGATTAAGGTACCATGACAACTAACCCTTAGAGCGACGATTGATCGTTTTGACTTAATTTTGCGCATCGTTTTGTTTTGACCATGGTTTTTTATTGTACATTTTATTTGAGATCATTTAATATGAATTAGCTAAGGTCTTGTAGTGTTTTACATCTATTTTAATTTAATAATTGCTTAAGTCCCGAGTTTTGATCGTGTAACGATGTTCAAAAGCATGTTTCTCCTTTGTAGTTTGAGTTGACTAATTGTAGGAGTGTAATACCATGTGTTTCTTAGAAACTTTAGGATATTTTTCTACCATTTGATTGTAGTTAAATGTATACCTTACCTTAGGATTGTAAATAGAATTTCAAAGCTAACTTTTAATAGTTCGATTCTTAGGAACTAGTTTGATAATTGTATAGTTTTTCTAGCTTCCTTTCGCATGTTTAGTTTGTAGTTTTACCTCTATTTATTTATATGTTTAGGAAAGCTTTAGAGAATGTAGTTGCTTCCATCTATTAAGAATTTACCTTTCATGCTTTGTTTTCTTTGTAAATAATGCATTTTAAGTCATTTTAGTGTAGATTTTTGATTTCTAACTACTCTAGATCTCTAATTATGTTTAACATTGCATTTGAGGACTATTGTGATGGACTTAACTCGATTTTGATATCACTCTTGGGTTATTTTGCATTATGTGTGCGTTGCTGCCCGATTTTCCATTCTTATGTTGCTATACACATTTGCATTCCATTTCTCCACCTTTGGATCATATTTTGACATGTGATGTGAATATGCAATTATATTCTTGCCTCCTTGTTATTTTTGACATGTTTGTTGACTTGTGCAAGGTACATTGAGGATGTTTTGGTTAGGTACCTAATCTTGGTACACTGACCTACCACTTCTCATGTGGTTACCACTTATCTTATGGTTCTGTTTGCGTTTGAAATGCATTTTGCTTTGTGTTTTCTCATATTTACGAGAAAACGCATATTCTGCTATTTTGTCTGGATATGTACCTTTGTGCAGGTGTTCCGATTGTTATGAGGACTTGTTTGCTACACGCATATGTTGCACGATACCACCTTATGGATTATATTGATCGAGTTGTTTCTTATTATTGCTTTGTTGATGGCAGTTTACTCGAAGTTTTCCGGAGTATTTCTTAGCTCGCAGTGCTCTTCGGATTATTATCCGTTTGGTATTTATTTTACTTTGTTTACCGCATTCTTTTACCGCTTTTCTAGAGAGCATGAGAAGTAGGGTTTTACTGCTTTCCTTTCCATGAGAAGTAGGAATAGATATGTATGAAGGGGCTTCCGTAGTTGGAGCATGTTCAGGAACCCCTTTGGTTTATTTAAAGACCCGTTTAGGGCGATTCTGTTTGCTAATTGTGTTTGGTTTGTTTAAAATCCTCCATCTGCATAGGGAGGTAATTCTCAGTAAGTGTTTATATTTGTGCTTGCATATGTCAAGAGTGGTTAGGACACCCGACGTGGCACCACCAAGCAAAGTCCCGCTTTTATATTTCCTGCTATCGAGTCATGATGATATGATGGGCAAGAGGAAAGGGTCCGCAATCGACCCCCGCACAGTTCTAGTCCGTGTCAGCTCAGCACACGCGAACCGTGTTGCTTCCTTTATCGAGTCAATAATAAAAGTGGCAAGAGTTCCCTATTCTGACTCTCCACGCTTTCCCGGGGTTCCAATTTATTGCAGAGCTCGCATCATTTGCTCTTCACACTTGACAACTCATGTCATGCGGTGATACTATTCACAGGAATCGGATGTGTCGGCTCCTGGTTGACTCACGGTATGCTCGTTACTGTTTGAGGCTATGGGATTTCCTCCTTTTCCTGCGCTTGTGTGCCATTTGTTTGTTTGCATTTCATTATTTGTGTGCTTCTACCAAAGCACTTTCTTGCTTCATCCCATTTTATCATCTTCGATTCTACATTAGGTAGTGATTCGAGATAGACATAGATTTAGGTTACAAACCTGTTTCATTCCTTTTTGTCGTCTTCGATTCTACTTTAGGTAGCGAATCGAGATAGACATAGATTTAGGTTGTAAACCTTTGGCATGTTCCCTTAGGATTCTCTTGAATCTACTTTAGGTAGTGATTCTAGTTAGACCTTAGGTTGTAATCCATGCATGGTAACATTAGGGATAAAGTTAGATAGTTTCCCTTGATTGTTTTCTAGTTTCTTTTGCATCCTTGCATATAATAAAAATAAAACTTGTTTTCTTTTCTTTTGCAAATAAAGCACTTAATAATGGTTCAAACTCCTTTTTCAAGGTAAAAACAACCAACCAATGCAAACTCCTTTTTGCCTACGGGTTTTCTTTTGTGTTTAAAAATCGTTTTCATAAGTAAAAAACACATAACCCACCAAAACATATGAGCCGAACTATGGCGCTCTGACTTCCCCATTGCACGCGGGAATACATAGGCATCTTGTCACGGGGATCGATCGAGCAAACTTTGTAAATGATTATTAAATTTATATTATAATTTTTTTTATAAATTATAATAAAGGCAATGATATAAATTATTAGATTAATACATTATTTGATTCTTAATTTTAATTTCGGGTTTTACTTTTTCCCCTTATTTAATAAACGTTCGTTTTAAGTCCCTCAAATTATATTTCGTTAATCACTTTAATCCTTTCCGTAAAATTTTGTAAAACTTTGTTAATTTGTATTGACGTGACACTCCAGTTGGTTAATAAATGGTTGAGATGAAATTGTTTTATTAATATTGAATTAATCATAATTTATTAACTCTTTCTCTCTTCTCCCACTACAAAAAAAAAGGTATATTACCATGACCAGAAAACTGAGTCTATATGTAAAATAACCGTGGCGTTTTGATTTTGCCATGATTTAACCACGAATATGTAACTGTGGGATATGCGGCCATGGCCTCAAGTATAAGTCGCGGTTTTCATGTTTGTGCCACGTTTTATTTACATCTGTGGCTTGAACAGGCCACAGTTTAGGCATCTAGGATACGGTCGCGGTTTATCTTTTGCCTCAGTTATTAACAGTGATTGAAACTAATTAAAATCGCTGCTAATTTTGTACATGGTTTTACTACATTTAATCTTGCCACGCTTTCTTTTTGTGCCACATAATTGTGACAATTGTGTTCTATATGCAATGGCCTAAAAAGTTTATTTTAGAGTTCCAACATGAACAATCATTTTTATATTTATTGATTAAAACAAATGAAAATCTAACTATGCAAGCAAACATTATGCCACAATCCCAAAATATATTCATTAAAAAACATGGAAGTCTTCAAGTGCGCTATCGACTAATAAGTCACCAAAATATAGATAAGTATTATACATCAAGTACTGCACTACCAACTAATAAGTTGCCAAAATATAGATAAGTCTACATCAAATGTGCTACCGACTAATAAGTCGCCAAAATAGAGTCATCCCAAATTAAAAACAAAGGTTCTAAGAGTCATCCCATAAAACACAACTAGTACTACTTAAACTCATGCATCATAATATTCATAATATTCATCTTCTTGATCATCTTCTTCTTGTTCTTCCATATCTTGATCATCACAAGCTTCTTCTTGTTCTTCTTCCATATCTTGATAATCACAAGCTTCTTCGTCTCCATTCTGCAAGGAACATGATATATAAATGAATATAAGCAAATTAAATCATCATTATAGAAAAGAAAAATTAATGTGTTTTAGGCATTTTAATACTCACAAAAAACAGCATAATATGCTCACAAAAAACATCAACAACACCACTATAAAACAGAATTCATAAGACAGAATTTGCTTTTCTCACAAAAATAGTAACAACAATAGCATAATAAGAAAAACATAATTATATATAGGGAAACAACAACAACAACAACTCCATTATAAAACAGAATTCATAAGACAGAATCTGCTTTGCTCACAAAAAACAGCAACAACAACAGAATATGAAGGAAAACAGAATTATATAAGAGACGAAGCAACAACAACACCATTTGTAGTTTAGAATATACCTCTTCACAACGAGGAATATGAGTTGACGCCGACGAATGTGGATCAACAGGAGCAACAGTAGTACTAGTGGATATGCCCAAAGCAGATGCCATCATATTAGAGATCTCCTCGTCACTCATATGTGGGTTTTGTTGCTTCATCATGGTCTTAAAAAGTACCTTCATGCCATCCATATCCCTCTTCATGTCAGCCACTTCATCACTATGCTGCTTTTTAATAACCAACATTTCTTGATTTCTTTTAAACATGGTTGGTGTAGTTGTTCTTCCATAGCAACGAACTCGACCAGATTTTTCTTTCCCAAACAATGACGTAAATGTCTCAGATTCGGTCGAGTTCTTAACAGAATCTTGAAGCTTATCCTAATTAAAAAATAATCACACTTCAGTTGGAGCATTTTCCTGTACAGTTTCTGACACTATTTGCAGTTTGTATTTCATACATGTGTGACTATGTCATACTATTATGTAAATGCTATGTGTACTTGATAGGATGAAAACAAAGTTAGTACTTACAATTGCAGTTTGTGTTTACTCATCCACTTGTTTTCCTTTTCGACTTTGTCGAGTGTCAATGAACATCTCTGCTTGGATAACTTCCTCTCCGTCCTCTTTCTTTGCACGCTATATTGGTTGATATTAAACACAAACAATTATTAATCACTCAACCAATACAGAATTATAAATTGACGACTGTATAAACACCCTACCAGTTTTGCATAAATCCTTGCAAAGTTTGTTTGTCCCATACGATGCATATACTTTTCTTAGCTTTGTTCACATCATTTACTTTGCTAATTTTCTACATTGAGAAACAGCAAATGTTAGACAATAACATATCAAAGTTGTAAATAAGTTGTAAAATTATCTTACTTGGATTTTGCTATTTTTCCAATAGGTAACCAATTGCTTGAAATGAGCTACAGGTACGGTCTGGGGACGATGTTTCAATCTTTCACTCATAGTAGTGTATTTTAAAAAGCAACTCTTTTTGATACATTTCTTGTAACGCCTCCAAGCATCATTTATGCGAGAGAATACTGCTCTAGTTCCATTCTCAGAGATAATGAATTTATCCTACAACAAAGAAGGAAATTAGATATATACAAGTAACAAATTAAGGTACACAATAAGTAACAAAATAAGAAAACAACTCCTTTTGATCATACAGTAACAAATTCCCATATGCAGTCTTGGTTAGCATTCTTCAAAGCTCTGAAGTTTGTATAAATTAAGGGACACAAGTCTGAATTCCTCGCGACAGTGCCAAGGAAACAACTCAAATCTGACACGGTTCGATCATTGGGTCCAATAGGCTCTCCATCGTCATCTAAGATAACCTCTTCACGATCCTCACTCTTTCTAGCATGGATTTTCAAACATTGTGTTGGTCCACGTGTCTTTTTCTTATTTGTCCCTATGTTAGATAAACTATTAAAATGGGAAATCAAATTTGAATGCAACAAGAATTAAAAACAAAGCATGACACAAACAAATTTTAATACCTTCAGTTTTTTCAGTTCCAATTTCCTCATTGTTTTCTTCTTCACCTATTACATTTTGTTCCTGCTCAAGATCTTGACATTCATCTACTTCTTCAAGAGTTACCCCATTTTCATTGAGAAATTCTTCAACTAAAGTCAATCTACACATTGGGATTCTTTTTATCTTCTTTGAGGCACTTTCTTGCTCTGTCCTTGAATTTCCATCATCTTCTATCACTTCCCTTTTCGTATGATTCTTCTTTGACCTTGAATCAGCGGTGTCAATCACCTGTTTCTCCTTAAGTTGATGGTTTGCACTTGACGGTGGCTGCCTTGCACTTGAAGATGGCTGCTTTGCACTTGAAGGTGGATGCCTGGAACTTGAAGATGGCTTCTTTGCACTTTTTAGCCCCGATTTTTCTGGAATGTTGCTGCCTGGTCCTTGGATCAGCAACTTCAGCCCCTGCTTTTTTGGAATGTTGTTGCCTAGTCTTTGGATCAGCAACTTCATCCCCTGCATTTTTGGAATGTTGTTGCCTGGTCCTTGGATTAGTAACTCCAGCCCCTGCATTTTTGGAATGTTGCTTCCTGGTCCTTGGATCAACAACTCCAGCCCTGATTTTTATTGAAGGTTGCTTCCTGATACCTGCACCAGCAACTTCAGCCCCTACTTTTTTGGAAGGTTTCCTCTTTTTGGTTGGATACACCACATCTTTTGAACTATCAATTGCTAGAGCAGTAGTATCAAAGTTAGATAGGTTGAATAGTTCCCTAGATGCATGCACAAATGGAGGCCTAATGCCTACTTCTCTCATGCGTTGGTTGTTATTAGTTCCTTCACGATTACGATTTACCATCTCACACTTTATGTCAAAATTCTTAGCTAATTCAGCACTTGATTTAAATAAAGGCAATCGGAAATTGGCTGTAACTTGTTCACCCATTTGTGTTGCATTCGTCTTCTTTTGTAACTTCTTCATTTTCTGTTATAACATTGAAAAAACAGAACATTAGTAATAATCATTAACAATATATACAAATAGTATACATCAAACTTAAATATCTATGCAGATAGTAATAAACAGAACATTAGTAATACTCATTAATAATCTATACATATAGTATACGTCAAATTTAAATAGCTATGCAGATAGTAATAAACAGAACATTAGTAATAATCATTAACAATCTATACATATAGTATACATCAAATTTAAATAGCTATCCAGATAGTAATAAACAGAACATTAGTAATAACCATTAACAATCTATACAAATAGCATACATCAAATTTAAATATCTATGCAGATAGTAATAAACATAACATTAGTAATAAACAGAACATTCGTCTTCATTTTTTGTAACTTCTTCATTTTTTGTTATAACATTGAAAAAACAGAACATTAACCATTTATACATCAGTCCATGAAATCAAAAAGAGTATCATCATAATTAGAATCCTCTCCATCACTTTTAGCTTCTCTCATTTCATGAGAAGGTGTATCCATTACTATTGCAGGAATGTCTTCCCTAACCCAATTTAGTTCACCATCACCATCACTATTTTCTCCACGAAAAGGTCCATCAACTTGTAAGTTTGAAGGGTCACCAATGTTAAAGAAATCTCGTGGAACTGTTTGCAGAGCATAATGCCTGTTTGGATCAAAAGGGTCTTGTATATAGTAACATTGATGAACTTGAGAAGGTAGTGCAAACGGATCATTCTGATAAATTTTCTTATTGCAACGTACATAAGTAAGTCCGTATTTGTCTTTTTCAACCTCAAACCAATTGCATTTAAACAACACAAAGTTGAAGTTGCCATAATAGTATAACTCAATTATATCTATAATTTCTCCATAATAAATGACATGTTCTGTCCTAGGATTTCCATCCATGGAGCTAGCAAAACTTGAAGTTAGTGAAACTAAAGTTACACTAGAATTTTGAGTTTTGCGATTTCTATCTCGTTTCATAGTATGGAACCTATATCCATTAATGATGTAGCCTGGATACCTCTTTGCAACAAAATTAGGACCTCTAGAAAGTTTTTCAAGTTTTAATGGCACATCATCTTTCTGGGCACGAGTTTTAAACCATTCACCAAAATCTTTACTTTGACTTTTGGCCTTGGTCCACTTCCGTTTGTTAGTGTTTGAATTAACTCTCTGATCATGCTCACTACAAAAGTCAACAATTTATATGTTAACATAACTCTAATAGTAGGATTAGAAGACAAATACATAGGATAACAAATAGTTATTGTAGTACCTGATGTAAATTTGAATTTCATTGCAATTGAATAAGATATATCGATAGGCATCATCCTTCGATTTCACATCAAGATGAAATGGTTCACCTGCCCCCCCTAAAGGATAACACGCGGCTGTAAAGTAATCATCTAAATCTGCTTCAAGTGATTCAATAACATCATAATTCTGACTCTTCCTATTCAACCTTGTATCTATATTGCTATGCAAATACCTTGAGCAAAATGTTATAGCTTCTTCATCCAGATACCCCTCGACAATAGAACCTTCAGGATAAGCTCTATTGTGGATATAGTTCTTGAGTTTACATAAGTATCTTTCGGTGGGATACATCCATCGAAATTGAACGGGACCACCTAATCTAAATTCATTTACCAAGTGAATAGGCAAGTGAACCATTATGTCAAAGAAACTTGGAGGAAATATCATCTCCAATTGACAAAGTATCTCTGCAATCTCCTCTAATAAGTAATCTAAATCTTCCACTTGTATAACATTCTTACATAGAGAGCGGAAAAAAGAACCAAGACGAATTAGCGGGGTTTCCACCTCCTTAGGCATTGTGCTTCTTACTTCAATTTGCAACAAATAGTGTAACATTAAATATGCATCATGACTCTTATAACCGGATACTTTTTTGTCGGCAACTTGTACGCATTTTGAAATATTTGATGCAGTCCCATCCGGTAACTTGGAAGCCTTTATAACTCCATAAAAAGCTGACTTCTCGTGCGGAGTCATTGAGAAACATGCTTTAGCAAACTCTACACGAACTCCACCAATCTCCCTTGGATGAAGTCTTTCTCTAATTCCCAAATCTTGCAAATCATAGCGGGATTTAATATGATCTTTTGTCTTCCCCATGATGTCCAAAAGAGTTCCAAGAATACTATCATATATGTTTTTTTCAATGTGCATTACATCTAGATTATGGCGCAATGTATTTTGAGCCCAATAAGGCAACTCAGAAAAATTTGACCTCTTCTTCCACGGGCCATCAACTTTCTTCTTTTTCGTCTTCCCGAATTCATTATTAAAATGTTTTAAGGTTTCAAGGATTTCAGCCCCGTTTAACATGCATGGTGCGGTCCTATGTTCTTCTTCTCCATTAAATGATTTGACATCTTCTCTCCAAGGATGAGTTCTTGGTAAAAAAGATACGGTGGTCCATACACTATACCAAAAAAGACCTATGAAAGCGCTTTGTTTTGGGATTTAAAAGCGCTTAAAAGCGCTTTCGTAGGTGGCGCTACTATAGATATAGCTGCGCTTTTTGTTTAGGAAAAAGCACTTTCGTAGGCCTACCTATGAAAGCGCTTTTCACTAAAAAGCGCTTTCATAGGTAGGCCTAAGGCAGCGCTTTTTTCCGGAAAAACGCTTTCATATGTGCCTACAAAATGCATTAAAGGCATTCTAAAGTAGGCCTAAAGCTTTTCGGAAAAAGCGCTAAACCACCTATAAAGCACTTTCACTAAAAGCGCTCATATTAAGGCGCGCTTTTTTCCGGAAAAACGCTTTCATATGTGCCTACAAAATGCATTAAAGGCATTCTAAAGTAGGCCTAAGAAAGCGCTTTTCCAGAAAAAAGCGCTGCTTTAGGCCACCTATGAAAGCGCTTTTAGGTAAAAAGCGCTGCCTTAGGACTACCTATGAAAGCGCTTTTAAAAGCGCTTTCATAGGTATACCTTAGGCAGCGCTTTTACTCAAAAAGCGCTCTCATAGGTGGCCTAAGGCATCGCTTTTAGGTTAAAAGCGTTTTCATAGGTTTTCTACTAAAAAATCAAAAATTTAAATAATTTTTAAACCTGCATTTTTTGCAGCATTATTTCATAAACCTGTAATTCATAAACCGGTAATTTACAATGTTATATACAAATACCATTATATACCATTGTTATCCATATACCAAATTTAAATATTATATACAAATACCATTATATATACCATTGTTATCCAAAATATATATACACATTGTAATTCAATTAACATATTTTTAACATAATCAAAATCAACCCTAACAAAATCAGCTATATAACACTAAATAAATCAGTCCTAATGTACATATATATTCAAGGTCCTGATCCTGCAAGATACGAACATAATAACACGGTCAGTATTGTATACACACAACAATGTATTCATAACCATTGTCACACAATAATGTATTCATACCTTATAAGATTATTTGCTCAATAAAATATTGACACAACTCCTCTTTGAGTTCTTCCAATTGAAGTTTCATGTAATATGCACACTTGTGTTCATCAAAATACTACATAACAAAACAAAAAATATGCATGATTTAGTTAAAAGTAATAAATTCTATGAAATATCCGATAAATAATAAAACAAATCCTAAGTTATAAATCTATATCGTGTCTGGAATCTCTATTTCATTCATTTGAATGACTTCTTTGATAAACTTCAAAACGAAGTATCTGCAATCTATGTTGTTTTGTTGTTGAGGACACTACATAGAAAAACAAATAAGAATATATAGATGTAATGTTTTATCAAGTAGCATAAATATTATAAGCAAAATTGTGGAAATTAATATACTTGTACTTTGATCCAATTAATGTTGTTTGATTTAGACCGTGGTACCCAAGCTTCCCTTTGACAACAGAATACTTGTATTGATCTGACAAAATTAAAATATCTTAGAACAATGACATAGAAATAGTTAAACATATAAACACACACGAATATTTATAATAATGTCACTTACGTATCAATTATTAACTTCATATCCGGAAATTTTGTCCAATCACCGCCAACCGAATTCAGATAATACGCCATTTCTTTTATGGGATCGATAGCAAACAACAACCAATGACATCTATAAATTAAAGAAACAATTTAGATGAAAATTTTAATGTAAAAAATACAAATATTAAAATGAACTTAGAACGAAAATCTAACCCTGAATTATACGCCAAAAGATATAAGCTTTCTGTTTTGTCAGTTGCCATGAATCTATCGACCAAGTGCTCTCTTACTGACTCCGGTTCCCTAGCAATTGTCGCTCCGCTGACACGGGAGAAAGACACGAAATGGAATCTATTTGACAATTGATTCCCGCGCATCAATTTTTCATATAACATCTTTAAATAAAAACATAATTAATATTAGACTATTTCAATTAAATGTTCAACCAATTAAATAATATATTGATCGGGTTACCGGATGTACGAGTGCATAACACTGACGCCTAATTCTCCATGAAGAAAGATCTGTTCCATGTCCTCTTGTCCAATTGTTTCTGTACAAGGAAAACCAAAGACACATGCATCCATATCCATTTGACGAATACCACCATTCATCAAATCTGATGTGCCCACTAGTGTTTCAAGACACTGTCGAAATCTAGGCACAAATTTTCGGACAGGAACCCTTTTCTTGGGTGGTACCCTACCAACTTTCTAGCTCACTTGTTGTGACCCTTAAAAAGGTACCTAAAAATCAGATAGACTTATGTAAGATATAAAGTTATGCAGTTTTTTATTTTGATCATATAATTAACACTTTAAACGTACCTCTCTTTGCGATACAACAGACTCGTCGTGCTGCAAAATTTCTTTATCCTTAGATGCGGGTTTTGTAGGAGTCTAAAATTACCATGTAAAAAATTGAGGTCAGAACTGCCAGTTGAATACTTAAAGATTCATAATGGTTTCAGCATACCTGATCATCTATGAAAATGAGGTCTGATGGCCATGCCACGAAAGATCCTACTGCATCTCGCAACAATGTGGTCTCAGCAACAATATCAGGTACCGGTAGCAACGCATTCAGATCTAAAACAACATCAACTGATACCTTCATGTGCCCATCCAGGAGAGGTCTATGGTGAAGTAAATCTCTCAAAGTGTTGTGCACTTTTTCCTTGCCAACTACCCGATAAGTCGGTGACGATAGATATAACTAACAACATGAAATGCCCTAAACCAATAATAACCGTTAGACTTCCTTTATAAGTTACAATTAAACTTTCTCTAATGGATTATCATCTTAATTACCTCGGAAAATTTATGTTGACAATTGATACTAGCCTTGTCACTAGTTTCTTGAATCATTCACTCTCTTACTCCATTTTTTCTGAACATTATATCCTTGCCATTTCCATGAAACCCTCTTTAATCACATGTTCACTATCATTATAATAATCAAAGATGATTCCTCAACAAGTGATATTTCTCAAGTTTTGACTATTTGGTACTGCGTTTAATTATTACATTATTGTTTTTGCAAATTCGGGTTCAAATTATAGATAAAGAATGCTATCATGACACCAATTTCATACATCATCACCAAATACACTGTTCACAAATACGTGAACGATATTTTTATTATTATTTTAATTTTTTAATATATATATATATATATGAGAATGAATAAGTTATATGGGAATGTGAGAATGAATAACAACTATTAGATTAAAAGATGAAAGGTTGAGATTAAATTGTGATATTTACTAATTTCTCTTTCCTATTACTGACACATGATTTAATAAATATTGTTTACCATATAAATATGATGAACGTTGTAAAAAGTGGTGTCAAAATAGCAAACCTCTTAGATTATGTGTGATGGTTTACATATTCAACACTCTCATTTTTCATTCTTTATACTTCACACCATCTTCTCTTTCTTTCACCTAATAATTAAACACACAGTCAACTTTTACTAACACAACGACTGTGTTTAATAAAACACCCTACCTCACCATTTTTTCATTCTTTTATTTTCTTTCATGTTTTTATAAATAAAGTCGATTTTTTCCGTGTCCAAATCAAATGAACCAGACTTTATTTATAGACACAAAAAATGATGAATTTTGATAAAAATAAAAATAGTTAAAAAATTAATTTATTATAAAATAATTGAATCCAAATAATTAACATGAGATAAAAATCTAAACATTCACAACAATCAATAAAATTTTAAAAAATATTTTATATAGTCTCATCCAGTGTTTTAAAAACCGGACCGGCCGGTCGGACCGGTCGAACCGGGAACCGGCCTGGTTCAATAGTTAGATCGGGAATGTCGTTGAACCGATAAGAACCGGCAAGAACCGGAAAAATCGGCGGTTTTCTAAAACCGGTGGTTCAACTGTATTTTTTAATTTTTTTAATTTTTTTATTCCAAATTTTTAAATTTTTCAAAAAATATGCAATTTAAATTTTTTATTTATTTGGATTATTTTATTAAAATATTATATTTAAATAAAAAATAAAATTAATTAATTATATTATTGACAAAGAAAATGTTGTTGATGCGGTTGATTTTGTAGATAATTTTGATATTGAAAAAGGATATCTTAATATTAAAATAATCTTTACTCCTTGAAACTAAATAGTAGATAATAAAATTATTTTGTTATAAATTATTCAATTATACTATGTTGCAATTATACTTTGTAATTTTGTACTATTTTATTATATATGATACTTATATTTAAAATTTAAATTTAAATTATATTTAAAATATTAATATTTAAAATTTTAAAAATTTAAAATTTAAATTTATTTATGAAATGATATTTGATAAAAAAAAATAGTTCTAATTATATTTTGTAGAGATTGAGTCACCTGGTTCGACAAGTTTTATACCTATATCGTTTTGTTATAAAGGCCGGTTTAATCAACTGAGTTTTTCGGTTTAATTCGGTTTAGTCATGCGGTTCGACTAGTGACCCAGTGGTTCAACCAATAAACCAGTGACCCAGTACCTTCACTGGTTTAATCTCCGATCCGATTTTTAAAACACTGGTCTCATCCACTCCTCATTCAATATATTAAATATTTTCAACACAATTAATTTATTTCATTTTCAACACTTAATTCAATACCACATTACAAATATTTAACTATTAAGAAAAACATTCAACACACCCATTATACATAGTTTTTATAAATAACACTTATAGGTGAAATGTCTAAAAGTTCATGCACCCTCGTTAGTGAGGGAAAAGTTTATTGTCTTTCAAACTTGATGACGGTCTTATGTGTATAGATAAATTAATAAAATACTGTATTAAAGAAAGCGAGTGGTTGGTTTCATAGAGATAAAGACAAAGATATAATATATTATCCAAACAAAATTATTTTAATCAATTATTATTAAAATGAAAAGAAAATACTTTATAAAATATTACCAATTTAATATCGTAAGATTTAAATTTTTGGGATTAAATAGTTTTTTTCGTTGATTTATTTATGATTTTTGTCGTTGTATTTAATTTTTTAAAATTATTTTTAAATGTTAAATTTTTTTTTATTTTAATATTTAAAATCAAAATCTACAAAAAATATTCAAAGAAAAATTCATGAAAAATTTGAAAACTTTCTTATATATTTTGATTTTAGAGACAAAAACTAAAATGAATATTACATTGAAGAAAAATAATAAGATCAAAAAAAATTAATAACACGTAAATTTAAAAAGATAAAAAAAAAAAAGACTATTTAAATCTATTTTTTTAAAAACAAAATCCCTAATACTCATATGTAATTAAAAACCATAATTTTTATAAAGATATATTAATTGATTCCCTTTAATTAATAAAAAAAATTGATTTCCCTTTTACATATACATAAGTTAAAAAAAGAAGAGTGGACACCATGTGCTATTGTGTATAATGTCATTCTCTCTTGTATATGAGAAAGTCTAACATGGGCACAGGGTTTCGACACATCATAGGGGCACACTCACATGAAAATGAAAATAAAAGAAAAAATGAAAAAGTTAAAAGATTAATAATTTATAAATATTTAAATGATATTTAAGTATATATATGTGAGTGTGTCTAAACTATTTTTATTTCTTCTTGTATATCTACGGGTCTTCATAACTAATATATGAGACGACTCAAGTGAAAATAGTTGTTATTATGAGAAAAGAGAGCAATAAATTTTAACCATTAAATTTATATTCTTTGATATTAATGATTTAGATTGATTTTTCTTTCTATAGTCCTCTTTATTTGTTATTTATATAATCTTCAAAAAATTGATTCACATTGTATTTTAAGAAACAACATATTTGATTTATTTCCCTTTAAAAATAATGAAAATCAGTTGAAAATTATTTTATAAATGATATATTTTATTTAATATATAATTGATTTATTAAAATATATCCGACAAAATTCAGAGCGTTACAACTCTCCCCCACTTAAATATTTTATGTCCTCGAAAATTACCTTATGCGAATAATTTTATATAAGACTCTCGCATCTTTCTTTCTAATTCGTACATCATACTTTCTCTGGCTGCTCCTCCCCAAACTACTTTCACGAGAGGAATTTCCTTGCCCCTTAACGTCTTCACTTCACTGTCTTCGATCCTCATTGGCAAGGCCTCTAACGTGAGGTTATCCTTCACTTGTACGTCATCCATCAGAATTACATGAGACAAATCTGACATATACTTCCGAAGTTGCGATATATGGAACACATCATGCAAATTCGAAAGGTTAGGTGGTAAGGTCATCCTATAAGCAACAGTTCCCACTTTATCCGAAATCTGATACGAGCCAATAAACTGAGGAGTAAGTTTCTTCGATTTCAAAGCTCGCCCAACAACAGTCACTGGCGTGACTCTAAAAAATACATGATCTCCCTCTTCAAATTTAAGATCCTTCCTTCGCTTGTCATGGTAACTCTTCTGTCTACTTTGCGAAGTTTTCATCTTTTCCCGAATTAGTTCACTTTTCTGTCGTCTGTTGATTAATTTTTGGCCTAAGCACTACACTTTCACCAGATTCATACCAACACAATAGAGTTCTACACCTCTGACCAAACAATGCTTCAAAACGGCGTCATTCCAATGCTAGAATGGTAACTATTTTTGTAAGTAAACTTTATCAACTGAAGATAGCTATCCCACGTACCTCCTTGTTCAAGAACACAAGCCCTCAATAAATCTTCCAAAGATTGAATAGCCTTTTCGTCTGTCCATCGTGTGTGGATGGTATACTAGGCTTAATCTCAGCTTAGAACCCAACACATTTTGTAAACTTTCCCAAAATCCAGAAGTCAACCTTGGATCTCTATCAGACACAATGCTAGAAGGAACACCATGAAGTTTCACAATCACCCGAATATAAATCTCTACTAAATGTGGTACTGGAAAATTGATATTAATCAGAATAAAGTGAGTGGATTTCGTTAGTCTATCAACTATCACCCAAATCGTATCATGCCCTATCGGGGTACATGGAAGCCCCATCACAAAGTTCATCGATATATTATCCCACTTCTACTCTGGAATGTCTAATGTTTCCAATAACCCCACAGGCTTATAGTGTTTGACTTTCGACTTTATCAAGTCAAACATGCATACACAAATCGTGCCATATATTACTTCAACTCGGACCACCAAAATAACTTCTTCAAGTCTTGGTACATCTTGGTTGCACCTAGATGAATACTTAAATCGCTTATATGGCTTTCTTCCATAATCATTCTTTTTTATTTCTGGGTTATCAGTAATACAAATTCTACCTCAAAATCTCAACACTTCATGCGCGTCTACCTTGAAATCACCATTTTTAGACTGATTGCCTCCAACCATCAAATCTACTAGCTTGGCATCCAACTTCTAGCCTCTACAATATTATTTAAGAAATAGTTGTTAATCTTCAACATTATCAACATCACGCTCTGCAACGCCATTTCAATAACTAAACTCATGTCTCTAAATTGCTCAATTAATTCTAATTCTCTAACCATCATAGTTGACATCTGTAACGATATCCAACTTAATGCATCAGCCACAATGTTAGCTTTTCCTAGGTGGTAATTCAAGCCAAAATTGTAGTCCTTCAACAGTCCTAGCCATCTTTGATGCCTCATATTCAACTCTTTTTGGTCGAACAAATATTTCAAACTCTTTTGATCACTAAATACTTCAAATATGGAACTGTAGAGATAATGTCTCCAAATCTTTAGTACAAACCCTCGCTTGATGACATAACTACCTCGCCCGGCGACACAACCTTTATCATCATCATCAGGCAATGCTCCCCCTTCACCCGACGACGCTTTGCATATAGGGTTTTCTTGAGCGATTTCCTGCATAAGAACCAGTTCGATTTTCACTCCTTTTTAGCACTTTCAACCTCCAAATTTGGGTCCAAAACAACATTTGTACACATAATAACCTATAGATTTCTTCTAACTTCATTGATCTATTGTCCCATAACGATTTTCTACATCCAAATCCTCCTTGTTCATCATATTCCTAAACCTATAATTTATAGCTTGGGGTTTCCATTGAACAACATCACAACAACAACAATAATCAGCAACAATTATAACACTAACATTGCTAAATTCAAAACTCCATATAGAATCAGATAAGTCAACATCAATAAATCAAAAGAAGAATCACACATCAATTATACACAAAACCTACAGAGGGAAAGGAACCCCCACTACCTTCTCATGTTATAATCACCATTTAAAGAACCCATTCACCCTCTTTACCTTAGTTTGAAGCTTTGATACCTTAAATTATAGATCATGAGTAAGGTAATTTCTTTCATGAATCCTCAATTGCCTCAACGCATAAGCTACCACTTTATGATTCTGCAAAAGAACACCACCTAAACTCAATTTAGAGGCATCAAAATATACCAAAAACAATTCTTTAGGATTAGGTAATATCAAAATCAGAGCCTTCGTCAATCTCTTCTTAAGCTCAGTAAAACTTTCTTCACACTAGATAACCCATACATATACGTTGTCTTTCCAAGTCAATTGAGTCAACGAAAGTTCCAACTTAGAAAAACCATCAATGAATCTTATATAATAACCATTCAAGCCCAAAAAGCTTCTAATCTCGATAACTGACTTTGGATTTTCCCACTGAAATACTTCATCTACCTTGGATGGATCTACAACAATCCCACCACCTGAAATCACATGACCAAGGAAAATAACTTTCCCTAACCAAAACTTGCACTTTGACAACTTCGCATATAACTTTCTCTCTATTAACACTTGCAATACAATCTGAAGATTTTCAGTATGCTCTTCTTCTTATTTAAAATATATTAAGATATAATCAAGGAATATGACTACAAATCGATCCAAGTAAGTGTGAAAGGTACGATTCATATACTCCATAAACACCCATGGCGCATTGGTAATACCGAATGACATCACCAAATACTCATAATGTCCATATCATGTTCTGAATACTGTCTTCTGATTATCATGATCTTTGACTCAAATCTGTTGATAGCCTGATCTCAAGTCAATTTTACTAATCCCCCGTGCACCCAAAAACTTGTCCATCAAGTCATCTATTCTCGGATGTGGATACTTGTTTTTTATCGTCACTTTATTCAAATATCGGTAATATACACAGAGTCTCATACTACCATCCTTCTTTTTCACAAGTAACATCGGAGATCCCCAAGGCGATACACTTGGTCTAACAGATTTCTTCTCCAGTAAGTCGTCTAGTTGTTTCTTCAATTCTGCCAATTCAAATGCTGACATTTGATAGGGTGCCATAGAAATAGGTTTGGTACCCAAAACAAGATGAATAGAAAACTTGACTTCTCTCTCTTGAAGCACATCTGGAATATCATCTAGGAAAACTTCAGGAAATTCAGGCACTGCCCGCAACTCATCGATAACAGCCTGGTTCTCAATGGATAAAGATGCCATTAATGAAAACACTTGAGCTTCATCTTGCATCAATTCATTCAACTATCTAGCAGATAAGAATCCAGCATCCCCTTCCTCATTAGGAGTGGAAAACCGTAAAGATTTATTGTAATAATTTATATGAATGTAATTGTATTCCAACCAGTTTATGCCTAGAATCATGTCCAAATCGCTCAACGGTAGACAAACTAAAACCATAGAAAAGTCTTTGTCAAAGATCGATAAAGGACACTTCGAACATACAAGAGAAGTAGTCATTTGTCCCTTAGTTGTAGTATCAACAACCATCTCTCCATTCATAGAGGATAACACAAGACCTAACTTTTTCGCACAGTCAGCAACAATAAAAAAAAAGAGTAGCACCAGTATCAATAATAGTAAGTAAATGAGTACTAGTAAGTAAATGGTCTCCACTGAATGTCTAAGTTCCTTCTAAAGCAAAAACTTTACCACCGGCTTGAGCTTTCTTTGGCTTTTGGAACTCAATACTGACATGTCCTTCTTCACCATAGTTGAAACATATCACCTCTTTCTATCTACAATCAAACATCTCATGCCCAGTCTTACCACAAAGAAAACACATATTCACTTCCCTAGTACATGCATTTCTTCGATGACTTGGCTTCCCACATTTGTAACATACAATGTCAGTAGTAGCACCTCCCCCATTGATCCTCATACCATTAGTAACTCTCTGTTTGCCTTTGTCACTTAGAGAATTGTAAGGATTCCCACGATTCTGTTGTTATCTGCCTCTCCTTTTAAATATGGTTTTGTAGTGAGCCTTACTATCCTCTTCATAAATTCTGCAACTATTCACCAAATCCAGAAATTTACAAATTCGTTGATACCTAATCGTCTTCTTGATTTTTGAGCGTAAACCATTTTCAAACTTGATGCACTTTGAAAATTCCGCATTCACCTCCTTGTAATGAGTATAATAGTTCGCCAATTCCATGAACTTGGCAGCGTATTCAGTCACTAACAATTCCCCCTATTTTAGTTCAAGAAATTCAATTTCTTTCTTCCCACAGACATTTTCTGGGTAATACTTCATTAGGAATTCTCTGTAAAATACAACCCAAGTAATAGCCTCACCTACACCGTCTCGTCTCTGACGAGTTGCAACCCACCGGTCATCAGCCTCCCCTACCCGCATATGCGTACCAAAATGCACTTTATGAGCCTCCGTGCAATCCATAATACGAAATATCCTTTAAATTTCTTTGAGCTACTTTTGCGCTCCGTCAGGATCATGCTTTCCTTTGAACGTAGGTGGATGGTTTCTCTGGAACGTCTCTAAAACACGAGATCTATCAACACCGTTAGCATTAGGCTGATGTTGCATATCTTGAGTCAAAGCATGCAAAGCAATAACAATTGCAACATTGTTCCTTCTCGCCATTACTCGGTTTCACATCGTAGTATCAAACAAGGGCTAGAAATAAACACACTGACAATATTCAATTGTCATACTATGCTACCGATTCAACTATCTGGCTGGACGGATCAGCCTGCTCTAATACCAGTTGTAACACTCCACTTTCTCATAAGAATATTCATAGCATAATCTACGGAATACATACCAGAGTACACAACTAAGATGTCACGTCTTTCAACATTCATAAAGTCTCAAATAACTTTATTACTTCATTTATTCATAATAATTATTTTGGCAGCGGAATAATCAAACTAATTCACTTCCATGTCACAAAGCCTCAACAAAATAAACTCAACAACATGTCCAACATAAGTATAAGAGTAAGATACATAACAATTTAAAAATGCAAAAACATAACAAATTTGCAAAATCTCGTGTTTTGTATCAAAGCGACTCCTAAGACTCGATCAGGTAACACTTTATCCAAGTACTACTTGGGTACCTGATTATCCATACTCCTCGAGGAGAATGGACACAACAACACAAAGGGGGTGAGAATTTCATTCAATAAATATATGGTGAATATCACATGCTAAGGAGTAGTAATTCACATAATTTACACATCATACAATAATTCGCAACACAATCCACCATTCATATAATACAACACCAATTCAATATTAATGCAATGCAATGAGACTGACGTCAACTCAATATAAGTGGTACCATCAGGACATAAGCCCCCAACATAGTGCCAATTGGGCAACAACATGGCATAAGCCCTCAACGTATCACCATTATAGAACAACAACATGACATAAACCCTCACCAATGGATGCATGCATCATCAAAATGAAACATCACAACTATTCAACCACAAGGCATAAGCCCACTACACTTTTTAAAAAGACCACCAACATTATTATCATCATGCAACATACATCATAGAACACATATCATCCTAGCCTATCTCATAAATATTCCAGCCTATCTTATCCTAGGTACTAGCAATAAACATCCTTTCACTCATTTGATTCCACCTAAATGTAATTCGTTTCGTTGTCTATCCAACGTTTCGAACGACGCATCAAACATAGTCCTAAAACTCAAATAATGCCATTTTTAAGAAAACCTACATAGCCATTTAATTCTGCCAACCCTCGCTCGCGACATAACTCCCTCTCCCAGCGACACACCCTTCATCATCATCGCCCGACAGCATTCCCCCTTCGTCCAGCGATGCTTCCTATACAGGGTTTCTCCTGCACGATTTCCTGCATAAAAACCAGTTCAATTTTCACTCTTTTTGAGCACTTTCAACCTCCAAATTTGGGTCCAAAACAATACTTGTACACATAATAACATGTAGATTTCATCTAACTTCATTGATATATAGTTCCATGACGATTTTCTACATCCAAATCCTCCTTGTTCATCATATTCCTAAACCTATAATTTCTATATTGGGGTTTTCATTGAACATCATCACAACAACAACAATAACCAGCAACAATTATAACACTAACATCGCTAAATTCTCAACTCCACATAGAATCATATAGGACAATATCAATCAATCAAAAGAAGAATCACACATCAATTATACACAAAATCTAAAGAGGGAAAGGAACCTTCACTACCCTCTCATATTATAATCACCATTTAGGGAACACATTCACCTTCCTTACCTTAATTTGAAGCTTTACTCCTTCAATAATTATGGAAGTCGGAGAAAGGAATTTAAGAATCAAATATAAAGCAAAAATCAAGTTTTTAAACTTTAAGAAAGAAGTTGGGGATTCTGCGAAAGATTTACCCAAGCCTATAACCTTCAAAAAAAGACAGTTCGTTAGAAAGTTTTATGGTTACCAGATTTAGATTTGGTGACGTGGGCAGTTCTAGATTTATTCTCTATTTTAATTTCTTTTTAAGGAAGTTAGACATAACTATTTAGAATGAGGATTTAGATCCCTTTATTGAATATAATAAATTAATAAATAATAACACATAGCTAGAGTATGATTATTATCACATATATGTGATTCTAGTCAAGTAGGGTTAGATTACAGTTGTACAAATTAAGTATGGCTACTTAATTATTTAGAATAAAATTTTTAAACAATAAAATTTTAAATATTCTTATAAAATAAGATTTTTTTAATTGAATATATAACAAAAATTAATTTATTATAATAAATAAAAAATTTCAATTTCAGATAATTTTGAAATTAATTTCACTTTATATAAATATATATTTTATTATTTTCAATGATATAAGAATAAAATTTTCCCTTACATGCGATTATATAATTACTCACAAAACATTAAAAAATAAATTATGATTCATTCTTGCAAATAGAGTTAATAAAGATGAATGACTATAAATTATTTTATGTTATAAAATCTATAATAATAATAATATAATATAGAAATATTATTTGTTGAATTTTAAGAATAGTGATAATAGCTTATTCTATTTTTATATATTTTTTATTATAAAATAATATTATAAGTGGTATTTTTATTTTATTATAAAAGTTTAAATATTCATTGTCATTGAATAAAAAGACAACAATGCAACCGTTAATATTGTTAATATAAATTTGAAAAATATTATATCTATTTTTTATACAGTGACAAGGAATAGTTATATATGAATAAAAAAAAAATACTAGCAATAAAATTATTTTATGTTAAAAATTTTATAAAAATAATTTAGTTGGTCATTGTGATTCTTAAAGTGTTAGAAATATTTATTTCATAAAAAATATATTGTGAATTAAGTTTTGACATAGAATACATAAATTTAAATGAAAGAGTACTATGAAAAGAGAAATTAATGTAATCTATTAATTTTAATAGATAAAAAATTAATGACTAAGATTAATTGTTCTTATTTGAGGGTTCTTACTTGATTAGATAGATTTTATATTTCATTCTTTTTATTAAAGTATAAAAAATATATTCTGAAAATAATTAAGACTAATCAATTAAGCAATAGGAATTGATTAGACAGATTTTATGTTTCATCCTTTTTATTTTTAGTTTTTATTCAATAATATAGTTAAAAAACCAAATTTGACAAAATATTATGGAATGGAAGAATTAATTTAAAATGTTTCAAGATTAAAAGATAACATCCACAACTAAAAGTGATAATCATTTGCACAACTCAAAAGCCAATCTCATGATGAAGTTTCACCGAAGTGAGCTTGAAAGGTATGTCTATTTAAAAAAATGAATAATACCACGCGGTTCAAATTGTCAGTTTTCAAATAAACAATTCAATCAACAAGAGTTGTTGTATATATAGGACTATATTCTCGAGTTTCCCAAGTCTCAGTTACTCTCTAAAGGTAAACTTTATTTAGATCCAAAACTTCACTACTCTCATCCAAAACATGGCTTCTACCAACAATACAGATTTTTCATATTTGGATCACGTTCAGCAATATCTTCTTTGTGAAGATTCCAACCTGCTAACATTTTCTAAACCTTTTTCAAGCCCTAAAAGTGAAAGTGATTCCGACAGATCTGCAGGGGCGGGTGAGGTAAGCGCCCCTCCACCGTCTTGGAAGCGGTACAAGGGCGTTAGGCGTAGGCCATGGGGGAAGTTTGCAGCGGAGATCAGAGATCCTAAAAAGAATGGCGCTAGGGTTTGGTTAGGAACTTATTTGACAGAGGAGGAGGCAGCTTTGGCTTACGACAAAGCTGCTTTCAAGATGCGTGGCCAAAAAGCCAAGGTTAATTTTCCCCACCTCATTGGCAACGACGTGTCTATGTTGATGCCAGAGAGGGAGGTGGTTTTGAAACGGGACTCGCCCGAGTCTTCTATGTCAGAGGGAAGTTGTGAGTCATCGTCGCCCGGGTCGAAGAGGAGGAGGGGTATGGCTGACTTACTTAACAAATTAGCCAAGAATAGAAGTCAAGCCATGGTGGTTGAAATTAAAAAGACCTCACAGGAAAATGACTTTGAGCAATGGGTGAATGAGTTGAGTGATTGCACTCTGATCTGGAGCTCTTAGTTTAGTTTTGTTAATTTTATGTTTTTTTTATTTGTGAAGTTTCTTAATATTTTTGCATTACCCTATTGATATAAAAGGGTGATGTTTAAGCAAAACTACAACAGTTAATGTTGTTATTTTTCCAAAAGAGCAATTCTTTTGGATTTGATGTTAAGTTGAAAAAATAAAAACATATTTGAGATTCACAATTTTAATTGATCTTTCTATAAGGAAATATTGATATACGTGTTAAACTGATACTACTTCTTTTGTTTCAATTAACATCATTTTCACTTGAATATTATGTTGTTGGATTATAAGATGAGGAGAATAACCAATAGTAAACAGAAATTGATTTACCGTATTGAATAAATTCTCTAGAAGAGAATCTATCCAATAATAGTTTTCTAGAAAAGAGTATCATTTTACTATTTCATTTTGTTGGAAGTAATTCATATTTAGAACTTCTGAGGGTCAGTTAGAAGTTCTAATGTTTAGAAGCAGAAGCTTCTAATATTTTGTCCAGAAGGAATTGAATTTCTGGAGGGTAATTAGTATCTGCTAGTTATAGATAACTTAAGTATGAAGTTATAGTCTTTAGAGATAACTTAAGTTTAAAGTTATTATACTTACGGACAACTTAACTGTAAGGCTATCTCTTTTATAGGGCCTACGTGGTATCTGATCATGCACAAAATCCTCAGCCGAGATGGATGCCTGGAGGGAAGATTGTAAGGATCCGAGATAGGTCTCGGCCATCAAAGAGGAGATCTATGTCCGACTTGGGTCTCGGGAAAAGACATGAGGACGGCCTAGGTCCGAGGTGTAGCTCGGCAGGTACTCCAGTATGAACGATTGAATAGACGTTTTGAAGATGAAGAGTTCCTAGAGTCTTTATGAGACGTTACTAGTGAATGATTACAAGCTGTAATAGCTAACTCCTTGCCTTCAAGGCCATGATTAATGGGCTGAGGCCGTTACGGAAGGAAAGAAATAGCTTCAAGGAAGGAATGGTATAAATAGGGCTCCCGCCAGCGGGATAAGCAAGACAATAATAAGCTTGGGACTCGAGTTACGACACTTGAGCTTCCAAATCCCTAAAGTCACTTTAATAAGGTTTTTCCTGCAAGAACATTTGGCGCCCACCGTGGGGCCTCGGTGAAATCATTCCCAGGCCGCACAAGCAAAAAACACATCAGACGACAATGTCTCAAGCATCACCAGATCCACGGATCTCACTCGATTCTTGGCCATGATCGATGACTGCGCCAAAGATAACGAAACACTTCAGGATAACGTTCAAGCCCTTCAACTGAAGAGCTTGGAGGAGGCAGAGGATCAAGAAGTAGAACCTCTGGAGCCGCAACCTTTGTCTCAGGCAATCTGGGAGGATGCCGTTCCAGATAATTTCAAACCCCCTGTGCTGGCATCATATGATGGCAAGACAGACCCCCAGGAGCACATCATCGCGGTTAACAACACAATGGCACTTATTGGAGCAACCGACTCCCTCAAGTGCAAGCTGATGGCCGGTACCTTCAGAGAATCGGCCTTGCGCTGGTATATGGGGCTTCCCCGGTTGTCTGTAGTGAGCTATCAAGACTTCAACCGGAAAATCATTCAGCAGTTTTCAGCTAATCGTCATCGCAAGGTAGCCAATACCTCCCTCTTCAACGTGGCATTCCGAATCTCTCCGGGACTTCATGGCTAGATTCAACGAGGAGACTATCAAGGTCTCACATCCTAATCAGGAGATATTTGTAGCTGCGTTCCAGCATGGCCTTAAGGCCGGCCAGTTCAATGAGTCCTTAGCCCAAAAGCCCGCCAAGAGCATGGACGAGATCATTACTCGGGCTGAGTGCTACGTGAAGGGAGAAGAAAGTAACATGGAGAAACGAGCTCGAGATTCTAAAGATAGGGGACGGGACGTGACGAACGAATCCGACCACGGGATACTGCCACTACCCGTGAACGAGCTCGAGAAAGACGACCTCCGCGCCCACGATCGGCTTTCGGCTCCAAGGAGACGTTTACACCCCTCAACACCATAAGGGAAGATATCCTCCGGGACGTCAGTCATTTGAAGCTGCTCACTCCACCTTACAGTGGGGTGCTAACTGTTCTAGGGAGTGATCCGGGAGCATGGTGTGAGTTTCATCGTCTGAAGGGACACACCACGGAGTCCTGCGTACAATTACGGAGGGAGATTGAAAAATTAATTCAAAGAGGAAAACTATTAACATATGTGAAAGAGGACCCTGGGCGGACCAGCAAGCGGGATTCATCCCCACGACGAGACTCGACTTCTGATTCCCGGTCCAAGAAAAAGGGCAAGGCAGTGGAAGAGGTGAAAGAAGCGAGATCAACTCGGCACACCTTAAACACCATCTCAGGGGGCTTTGCAGGAGGCGGCTCCACTAGTTCAGCCAGAAAGAGATATGCTCGGGGTTCCGGGCAGGTACTTCGTATTGGAACCTCGAGGTTTGATCCCGGGGTGGTAACCTTCTCGGGGGAAGATGCCAAAGAAGTTCTACCACATGAAAACGATCCTATGGTGATTGAGGTGCAGATCCGGGATTGGGGCGTTAAACGTGTGTTAATCGATCCGGGAAGTTCCGCGGACGTCCTCTACTGGGAGGCCTTCAAGGGTATGGGTTTCGAGCCAAATGAGTTGTTACCTTTCAGCGGGACTCTTGTCGGGTTCTCCGGCGAGCAGGTGCAGGTTCTGGGGTATCTCCCCGTACTAACTACTTTCGGAGAAGGAGAAAATGCCAAGGCCGTTCAGGTTAGGTATTTGGTGGTTAACGCGTCGTCACCCTACAACATTATCATCGGGCGACCTTCGTTTAATGCACTTGAAGCGGTATTGTCTACACTATTCTTAACTATGAAGTATCCCCTCGGCAACGGGCGTGTCGGGGTTATCCGAGGAGACCAGGGGTTGGCCCGGAAGTGTTATAAGGACAATCTGAAGGCTAGGAAAAGGTCGGGTCCATCAGAAGCTTCTCCGAAACACGAGGTCGGCATGGTCGATATTGATCCAAGAGAAATAACGGGCGAGGATGGACTTACTCCTCAGGAGGAGGTCAAAGACGTTCAGATCGGCCCGTTGCCCTCGCAAATTACCCATCTTGGAACGCAGTTGACAAAGGAGGAGGAGACCGAGATAGTACAGGTATTAAGGCAAAATCTAGACCTTTTTGCCTGGAAGCCGTCAGATATGTCGGGCATAGACCCCGAGATCATGTGTCATCATTTGTCAATTGATCCCGGAGTCAAGCCGGTGTCACAAAGGAAGCGGAAGATGGGGGAAGAAAGGGGACAAGCCGTTTCGGAGGAAGTAGGACAGTTGTTGAAAGTTGGTTTCGTGAAAGAGGTACAATACCCAACTTGGCTATCAAACGTTGTTATGGTGAAAAAGAAGAATGGCAAGTGGAGGATGTGTGTAGACTTCACCGACCTGAACAAAGCATGCCCGAAGGATCCGTATCCTCTCCCTCACATTGATCGGTTGATCGACAGTTCTTCCGGGTTTCGCCTCCTAAGTTTTTTGGATGCGTACTCAGGGTACAATCAAATTCGGATGAACCCGGCTGATGCGTCCAAAACAGCCTTCATGACGGAGCGAAAGAATTTCTATTACAGAGTTATGCCGTTTGGTTTGAAGAACGCCGGCGCGACCTACCAGAGACTGATGGATATGGTGTTTGCTCCTCAGATTGGTCGGAATATTGAAGTATACGTAGATGACATGGTGATCAAAACCACATCAGGAGCAGATCATGTGATAGACATTAGAGAGACCTTCGCGGCAGTGCGGAAGTTCAATATGCGCCTGAACCCAGACAAGTGTACGTTCGGAGTACAAGCCGGCAAGTTCCTGGGTTTCATGCTCACAAATCGTGGTATCGAGGCCAATCCGGATAAATGCCAGGCGATTATTGACATGCGAAGTCCGACCTCGATACGAAAAAGACTAGCGGCGTTTGGCGCGTTGTCTCGTTTCTTATCTTGCGCAGGGGACAAGTCCATTCATTTCTTCTCGGCAATTAAGAAGAAAGCTCAGTTTGAATGGACGGAAGCATGTGAAGAAGCATTCAATGGGGTAAAGCAATTACTGTCGGCGCCTCCGGTGCTAGTCAGACCCAAAGAAGGTTCTCAATTGACACTTTACCTGGCAGTAACTGAAGGGGCAATCAGCTCTGTGTTGGTACAAGACACGGATGAAGGAGAGCGTCCGGTATACTTTGTGAGTAAGGTGTTAAAAGGGGCAGAGACCAGATACCAGAAGATAGAGAAGCTGGCCTTGGCGCTTGTGACCACTGCACGAAAACTCAGACATTATTTCCTTGGACACCCGTCCGGTGAAGACTAATTTTCCTTTGAGCGGTGTTCAAGAAGCCGGACTGGCGGAAGGATGGTGTCCTGGGCCGTGGAACTATCGGAGTATGAGATCAGTTTCAGTCCTCGTACCAGTATCAAATCCCAATCTCTAGCTGATTTCATGGTGGAACTTGTCTATTCACCGAGAAAGGATTTTACTCAGAGGTGGATTATGTCTGTCGATGGTTCCTCTAATCTCAAAGGTAGTGGCGCAGGGGTAGTTCTGGAGGGCCCAGGAGAGATGGTGCTTGAATACTCTTTGTGTTTCGGATTTTCTACGAGTAACAATCGGCGAATCTGAAGCTTCTTGGCGGTCCGAGGTTAGCTTTGGAAGTCGGGGTGACGACTTGGGTTCGTCCGATTCACAATTGGTGGCGGACAAGTGGACGGGTCGTTTCAGGTAAAGGACCCCATTTTGGAGAAATATTTGCAGCAAGTCGTTGCATTGAGTCGGCAGTTTGAGGTTTTTGAAATATGTCACGTGGCCCGGGAAGAAAATACTCGGGCCGATGTTCTATCGTGGTTGGCTAGTTCTAAGGATTCCGGGATGAACAAATCGGTCATCCGTGAGGTACTCTGCCAGTGTTGAAAAGGAGAATCTCGGCACTTCATGAAGGAGGCGGGTGGATGAGCCTGATCGTCCGTTATCTACAACAAGATGGGTTACCTGAAGATAGAGAGAAGGCCAAACGAATTAAGAAGATTTCATCCCGGTTTGTAATAGAGTCCGGAAAACTATACCGGTTGGGACGGGTAGCTCCCATGTTACGCTGTGTGTCAGAGGAGGATATGCCAACAGTGATGAAAGAGGTTCATGAGAGGACTTGCGGAAATCATGGAGGAGGGAGGGCTTTGGCTGGTCGGATCTTAAGGGCCGGGTATTACTGGCCTACGTTAACAAAAGATTGCAAAGAATATGTGGCACAATGCTCAAAATGCCAAACGTTCGCTCCAACCATTCACACTCCATCCGAATTCTTGCACACCGTTCTGGTGCCGTGGCCTTTTTATCAGTGGGGGGCTGACATCCTGGGACCGTTCCCGGTGGCTCCGGGACAGTTGAAGTTCCTGATCATAGCGGTGGATTATTTTACTAAGTGGGTGGAAGCAGAAGCTGTGTCCCGGATCTCGGCGGACCGAGTTCGGCGTTTTTATTGGAGAAGCATCATTTGCCGGTTTGGACTACCTCGGGTCATTGTCTCGGACAACGGGGCACAATTTGCAAGTACCTCGGTAGTGGAGTTCTGCAAGGAGCTCGGAATTCAAAACAAGTTTATATCCGTAGAGCATCCACAGGCAAATGGGCAGGCTGAGTCGGCCAACAAGGTCATACTTAATGCAATAAAGAAGAAGTTGGACTCGGCCAAGGGGTTGGGGGCGCAATGCCTACACGAAGTCTTATGGGCATACCATACCACAATCCATTCCACAACGCAAGAGACTCCTTTCAGGATGGTTTTTGGAGCTGATGCCATGATTCCGGTAGAAGTGGTTTTACCCTCTTGGCGTCGAGAAAATTTTGAAGAGGAGGCCAATAACCAAGCTTTGAATGAAGAGGCGGATTTCTTGGACGAGATAAGGGACACGGCCCATGTCAGGGAAGTGGCAGCCAAACAGAGAATGACCAGACGTTTCAACTTGCGGGTGAAGCAACGAGGATTCAAGGTTGGAGATTTGGTACTAAAGAAGATAACCGATCCTACCAAGAAGGGTAAGTTAGATCCCAACTGGGAGGGACCATTCAGGGTCTCGGAAGAATTGCAAAACGGAGCCTATAAATTGGAGACGTTGGACGGATCAGAATTACCAAGGACTTGGAATGTTGCAAGTCTTAAGTTTTATTTTAGTTAAATATATTTATGTAAAAATAATTGGTGTACTCTTTTCCCTAGGCAAGGGCCAGGGTTTTTAATGAGGCATCTATCTAATGAAATTATGTTGCAGCATCTGATTTGTAGCAGCAAAAGGCGACGTGCTGCTAAGCTCGGTCTATGATCGTCTTTCAGTCACGGAAAGGCTCTATTCCTATGCGAAATACTCCTTGGTCAACCTCGCTTGAGGCTCTGAACCCATTGGCGACGTACTGCTAAGCTCGGTCTATGATCGCCTTCACCACGGAAGGCTCGTTCCTATCGGAATACTCCTTGGTCAACCTCGCTTGGCTCGAACCCATTGGCGGCGTCGCTAAGCTCGGTCTATGATCGTCTTTCGATCACGGAAGGCTCGTTCCTATGCGAATACTCCTTGGTCAACCTCGCTTGAGGCTCGAACCCTATGGCGACGTCGCTAAGCTCGGTCTAAGGATCGCCTTCGATCACGGAAAGACTCATTCCCACGTGGAATACTCCTTGGTCAACCTCGCATGAGGCTCGAACCGTTGGCGGCGTGATGCTAAACTCGGAGCAATCTTCAAAACGTATGGAATAAAAACATTTTCACTGAAGTTGCATCTAGCGTTCCCTTAACACTTTCTCCAGTCTCGGCAAATCGGGATTGACGAGAAATGCATGTGGGGTAACGAACAAATGTTATGTGTTTTTCTCAAAAACCACTAGGATTGCTTGTTGCATCCTGTGGCTTGGGGGGCTCGTAAATACTACATAAAAGTTCGCAACTAGGCAAAAATTAATAGCGAAAATTCAGAAAGCAATTAAAGTAGCCCAGTAGGGCGAATATTCAAAGTACAAATTGCATAAGCCCGGCAGGGCGAATATTCAAAATACAGAATGCATCCGCCAAAAGGGATGACTAACTATGGAAACAAAAGAAGAAGTCAGGGATTGGGGTCGGCAGGGTCGGCACCCACCTTAGCGTTTTCTTCGCTAATAGTGGTCTCACTATCATCTTCATCAACCTCCACCAGCTTCCCATCTACAATGGTCTTGAAGTAATCAACCTCCGAGATATCTATGTCGGGGTATAAGCAGTTGACTTGAGCTTTGGCACGATCAAAAGCTAAGTCCCCGGCATCCAGCATACCCATCTGGGATTTCTTCAGTGCTTCCTTCAGCTCGGAGCATGATTTTTCAGAATCCTGGAACTTGATGGACATCTGGGCGAGCTCATCTTCCAAAGTCTTTATCCGTTTGCTGGCTTCTGAATTCTTTTCTTCAAGATTTGTGATGTCATCGGCAGCTTCCGAGAGTTTATTCTTGAATGCATTGTTGGCGTTGAGAAGGAACTGCTCGTTGTCAGCTAACCTTTTGACCTCTGCCTCCAGATCGGTCTTTTTCTTCTCCACACGGTCACCAGACTCGAACAAACTTCGGGTAAGTACAGCACACCTCATCAGGTATGAGCTCAGCTGCTTAGTGATCTGCTGTGAACCTAGACTAGTCAGTTTGTTCACATCGGTTGTGGCATTCAGATGATCATACAGAAACTTGAGGCCGTCAAAATCAGTAGCCCAGAACCGATTTTCTGAAGAGGCATGATCATAGCTACCTCCAGTGTCCTTTAGCAAATTGGAGATGGCCCAGTCTGCCGAGTTGGTCTCATTCCCCATAACGGTCTTCAGCTTTTTTGGGATAGGCTCGGGGCTGGTTCGGTTCAGGCGCTTGGTGGGAAGCAGAGAGAATGATTGTTTCTGGAGCAGGGTCACGGGTCGTGACGTTTTCCTTTTTCTTCGGATTACGCACTTCCAGTCCGGCCAAATTGGACTTGGACTCGGAGGGTCCACCATCCATCCGAGCATGAGCAGCCATCGACTTTTTGTTCTTTCATTGACATATCGTCATTTTGTCTGTGGAAAATGAAACAAGGAGTAAGCATACAAATAAAGAAAAATGGAATAAAGCTAAATAAAAAAGCTTACCTAGGAAGTCGAGGACTTCCTCAGGAGATAAGGCAAGTAAATCCTTGACCCGGATCGGTCTGAAGGAGTCCAGAATTTCTAGGGAAAGGATCTCGGAATCGCTCAGGCTATCATAGTCAAAACCAGAAATAGGAAGCGGATCACAAGTCCAATAAAGAGGGAACTTATGATGCCCATCTGTACCATAAATAATATAAGGGCACCGGGACCCACATCTAACTCGGAGGAAACGCTCTTTGTAGCCCTTGAACTTGGAGGTGTAGGCTTGGAGGAAACTTCTTTTGGGATGCAGATGGCAACCAGTTTCCAGGCTCCGTACTTTTTATTTCGAAGAAAGAAAAGAACAGACCAATGGTGGGGGTTATAGAGAGGGCTCGGCATATTATTTCGAAGGCCCGGATGAAACCCCAACTGTTGGGACGGAGTTGGGAGGGAGCAAGGTTAATGGTGCGAAGGATATCGGTCTCGAAGTCGGAGAGGGGAATTGAATGTCAAACTCCTCGATCACCCCAGTATAAAAGTAAAACCACTCTGGTTTGACCTCTTGAGGACGGATCATGCAGGCACTCTCCCCAGACTCACAAGACTCCAGAATCACGTCATCTTCGTCTCCTATAGACGAGACATTCCTTAAAGAGCGTAGGGCAGCGATTTCTTCATCTTGTATTAGGCTCCGTTTAAAGCCTACAGCTTCTCCTTTGATCAGACGGTTGGTTTCCATTATAAGCTCCACCGAACCTGAAGAGTTAGGGTCAGAATCACTATCAGAAGTAAAGACTTCAGTGCAAACCCTATCTGTGACTCTCTTTAGGTCAGTTATTCTTTGAGCATTGCTCATCTCGCGCTTGCATTCCTCAAACAGGGTTTTACGTTCTTCGTTTCCTAAGTGGATTTTGCGACCAAAATCATCGCATTCCCTAATGACGACCATGTTTAGAATGAAACAAAAAGTAATGTAGGGAAAAGAGAATACCTGAGTTTGATGATCGATCGACTGAAAGGATGTGTTTTGAAGTAACTGACGGCAAAAGAGCGTAGTAGGATTTGGAGATTTGTAGAGAAAGATTTCCTGGAGAGCAATTAAGTGAAATATAATGAGTAGGAGGAAAGGGTGGCGTGAAATCAGGTTTTCCCTGTTATAGGGCAATCATGCAAAATATATATATATATATATATATATATATATATATATATATATATATATATATATATATATATATATATACAAGTGACCGTTGGACTGGTGTCACGTGGGTCACGTGTCACACTTTTTGGAAAAGTTTGAAAATGTAACACATCTCGCTAAGGGATTAAGGGTTCAAACTGTTTGGTCGACAGGATTCAAGAAGCTTAAAACCGAGCGACCAAGGGGGCTTATGATCATGCACAAAATCCTCAGCCGAGATGGATGCCTGGAGGGAAGATTGTAAGGATCCGAGATAGGTCTCGGCCATCAAAGAGGAGATCTATGTCCGACTTGGGTCTCGGGAAAAGACATGAGGACGGCCTAGGTCCGAGGTGTAGCTCGGCAGGTACTCCAGTATGAACGATTGAATAGACGTTTTGAAGATGAAGAGTTCCTAGAGTCTTTATGAGACGTTACTAGTGAATGATTACAAGCTGTAACAGCTAAATCCTTGCCTTCAAGGCCATGATTAATGGGCTGAGGCCGTTACGGAAGGAAAGAAATAGCTTCAAGGAAGGAATGGTATAAATAGGGCTCCCACCAGCGGGATAAGCAAGACAATGATAAGCTTGGGACTCGAGTTACGACACTTGAGCTTCCAAATCCCTAAAGTCACTTTAATAAGGTTTTTCCTGCAAGAACAGTATCCTTCCACTTGCTAGTTTTGTGTATTAATAGGTGTTCCTATGCTTCAATAAAATTAATCCAATTCTTTTTACCAATTAGTTGCAAGTTGTAGCTATCTTTATCATTTATTATTTCTCTCTTTCTTTCACTTTCATCACCTTGCACCAACAATTGGTATCAGAGCTCTTGGTTGTTCTTGAAATTTCTGGGAAACACGAGTGATTGTGAGTTGTGTGTTTGAACAAGATCATATTGATTTTGTGGGTTTTGGGAAACACTGAGTGAAAACTAAAATTTGTAAGAAACTTTTTTGCAAGGATTAAGATGAGTGGAAGCAGTAGTTTAAACACTAAACTTCCAGTTTTTGATGGTAAAAACTGGAACAGATGGATGATACAGATGCGAGTTCTGTTTGGTGCTCAAGATGTTCTTGAGCTGGTAACAGATGGTTATGCTTCAGTAGCAGTAGATGCTACTGAAGAATAGAAAATTGAAGAAAGAGGTATGAGGAAGAAGGATCAGAAAGCTCTATTCTATATCTACCAGTGCGTGGATGAAAACGTGTTTGAGAAGATTGTTGATTCGATAACGTCGAAGGAGGCATGGGATATAATGGTGAGATGTTACGGCGGTGACGCATCAATGAAGAAGGTGAAACTTCAGTCCCTGCGAAAGCAATATGAAAATCTCAACATGAAGAACAGTGAAAAAGTCTCTGAGTACATTTCCAGAGTGATTCTAATCACTAAAGAAATGAAAGCTTGTGGAGAAGCACTTTTTAAACAAGTAATCAAAGAGAAAGTTCTGAGGCCGCTTACTCCTCAGTTTGATAACATTGTTATTTCTATTGAACATTCTAAAAATCTGGAAACCATGAGAATAAAAGAGTTGCAAAGCAGTCTAGAAGCACAAGAGTTGCGTCTGACTGAGAGAACTTCTGAGAGGGAAGTTGAGCAAGATCTAAAGGCTTCTTATGTCAAGAAAGACCAGAAGATAAAAAAACATGGTAGATCGCAGAAGTCAAAAGCCTTCTATTCTAATGAGAAACATCAGAAGGAAAAGGAGAAGTATGACAAAAGAATGGTTCAATATTACTGTTGTAAGCAGTTTGGCCACTTTGCTAGAGATTGTTGGTCAAACAAAGAAGAAGAAAAAATAGCCAGAGGAGATTCAGATGATGAACCTGTGCTATTGGTGGCTTACGAATCTGACGAGGAACCTGTGAGGTTGTTATTTTCTGAATATGAAGGGGATGAAGATTACTCTGAATATTCTGATTCAGAAGGAGTATTTCTTTATGAGTCAGAGTTAGAAAATGACATTGAAGAGTCAGAAGTTGAAACTTATGAAGAAGAGTCAGAAGTTGAAACTTCGGAAGAAGAGTCAGAAGCTGAAACTTCTGAAGAAGAGTCAGAAGTTAAAACTTCTGAAGAGTCAGAAAATGACATAAAAGATTCTGAAGATGAGTCAAAATCTGAGGTTTGTGAAGAAGAGCCAGAAGTTGAAACTTCTGAAGAAGAATCAGAAGATGAGTTAGAATTTCAAGGAGATTCTTCTTCCGAAGATGAGTCAGAACATGAAGGTTCTGAAGAAGAATCAGAAGATGAGTTATAATCTCAAGGAGATTCTGCTTCTGAAGATGAGTAAGAACATGAAGGTTCTGAAGATGAGTCAGGACTTGAAAGTTCTGAAGAAGAGTTAGAGTCAGAAGATGAAGAATCTTCTGGAGACTCTAAGGATGAGTCAGATGGTGAATCTGATTTTGATCCAGATTTTGATGATGATCAAGAATTTGGTGGTGATCATGCTTCTGGAAGGGAAAAATCTGAAGACGTAGGTTCCGGAGGAAAAGCTTCTGAAGGTGATCAAATTTTTGGTGGTAATCATGACTCTAAAGGTGGACCTTATGAAGGAGGAGCTTCTAAAGGTAGTCCAGCCTCTGGTGGTCATGATTCTGAAGGAGGAAATTTTGAAGGTGATGGTTCTGGAAAAGGTCCAGAAGTTAACAAAGATGGAACTTATGGTGGAAGTAAAACTTCTGAAGAAAGTCCAAAAGGTAATATGGTTCCAGAATCGGAAGGAGATTCTGAACAAATGAGTATTGGAGAAGTTCTCAAGAAGAACGTGTGGCTGAAGGCCATGAAAGAAGAACTTGAGGCTTCATAAGGAATCAAGACTTGGAAGTTAACTGATCTCCCAAGGGAGAAGAAAACCATCAGCGCCAGATCGGTTTTCAAGGAGAAATCTGCATTTCTGAATGGAGTATTGGAAGTTTCATAATGTAGCAACCAAAAGAAACTTGCAGAAGTTCTGATGAAGGATATCAAGACTGAACACCTTATCCATTTGAGGGATGGAATTGGTGTTGTAGATTTTGGCTAGCTGAATATGAATTACGGGATGGCGTTGGAAGTAATTCATATTCAGAACTTATGAGGGTCAGTCAAAAGTTCTGATTTTCAGAAGCAGAAGCTTCTGATATTTTGTCTAGAAGGAATTGAACTTCTGGAGGATAATTAGTATCTACTAGTTAGAGATAACTTAAGTATGAAGTTATAATCTTTAGAGATAACTTAAGTTTAAAGTTATCATACTTAGGGTACCAATCCTTCCACTTGCTAGTTTTGTGTATAAATAGGTGTTCTTATGCTTCAATAAAATTAATCCAATTCCTTTTACCAATCAGTTGCAAGTTGTAGCTATCTTTATCATTTTCTCATCACCTTGCATGTGTTTTTTGACTTAATAGAGAATGTATTAAACTTTGTGATATCAATTACAATGCATGTGTCTTCGACTTATATTATCCTACAAATAACCATCTCTGACAATTATACATCCAAACGAAAGACACGTATTAAAACATGTAGTTTAGTGTTCTAAAATGCTTCCATGCCGTTAGATCTCAAAACTCCCCATTACCAAACTTTTGTAACTACTCAAGCCACTAACTGCTTCTCAAAACTATCTGATCCAGCAATCGTCGATGCAACTACCTTGTCGAGACAAAATTTGTCAAATGTTCTTTTCGAGGTTTCGGACATGTTTAGAGGAAATAGTGGTCATAATATTATGGATGTATTCTTTTGTTTTTTCCAAACCATACCTATCATTTTAGTCTACACTTCTCAAAGACTAACATACCAGAGCTTCCAAAAGTGAAGTCTTATGCACATTAGACTAATTAGAAATTTCCAAGTGGCTTCCAATTGAGGGTTAGCTCCCACTGGGAACCCTAAATACCTAAAAGGGAGGTACTCAATCTATAAAAGTAGGTTAAAAATTAATTCGAATCAAACTACTCTTATGAAAATTAACCCCAATATAGACCAATAGAAGACCCCTCAAAATACCTTTGATATTCCATAAATTCTCAATTGAAGGACCAACCAAAATTAAGGTACCATCATCATACTTGAGGTGGGAGACCTTCAATCTATAAGAACCAGTTTTAAATCCAAAAGGAAAAAACTAAGATCTGAAGCCCTCCTAAACAACCCGCTAATACCTTAAGCAGCTAGAAGAAAGTGGAAGGGAGCTAAAGCATCTTTGTGCTTCAACCCTCTTTTGATTTTAATCTCCTGCTTGGGGAGCCATTTGCTATCATTTCTACATTACCCAAGAACACATTAGGTGGATGGTCACCACTTAGACTTAAAACTGAATATGGTCAACATATGATCCAGGATGATCCAGCTAACTGAATCATAAACTTTCACAATGTCAACTTTACAGATGAGACAAGCCTTTTGGGTGCGTCTCACAAATCAATCAACTCATTAAGGACATTAACTACATCCACCAACAATCTACCTTATAGGAAATTCGATTGATTAGGTTAGATTTACTTGTTCATAACCAACCTCATTCTATTAGCTAACACTTTGGCTACCAACTTATAAAATTCCCCACAAGGAAGATATGCTTAAAGTCACCGAAGGAATAATAATTCTTAATCATAGGGATAAGACTGAAAAAGTAGGAAGCAAAGTTGTTTGTTGCAGGTAGGTGACTGGGTGTGAGGGTGGTAGCCCTCGCAGTATGATTCGAGGATATTATTGTAAAATGAGTTGTAGTACTATATATATTGTTTGTAAACCCTAATTCATCAGAGAAATAAAAAGGAACTATAATTATTCTATAGTAGCAGAGAAAGACACCATTAACCGAACTACATAAACAAAGATCAATTGTGTTCATTGTTTTTTACGTTTGTTTCTCTTTAATGTTCTATACTAGCTATTGTTCTAACATGAAACGAGCATGGCTGAAAGCAATCACCAACAAAAAAATATCATCAAAAGACAACTCCAAATAGTAAAAACTAATCATACTACTAAGTTATACAAGAAATATGATTCTCAAACCAAACAGTAAAATCACAAGTGTTCCATGCATCCCTACCAAGATATCAATTTCAAACTAACAAGTTTATGAAGCACATGCCCCTTTAAAAGTAGGTGTGTCGTTGGTGTCCGATACTTGTATTACACTCATACGACACGTGTAAAAAGTGTCAAATAAGTGTCAAAAAAATCAGATAAATCTCTTAATAATTTTTTTCTTTGCTTTAACACTCTTTAAATCGATATCTAACATTCATACAATGTGTCTAACAATTTAGAATAGTTTAAAAAATAATATTTTTTTTGTTTCAACCTTCCTTACATATGTTTTAAACAAATATCACACATATCTAAATCGGTTAATCATACATTGAAATAAAGAGTTAAAAACATGACTTTTGATTATAATATTTTTAATTATAGATGTCAAAATGCCTATTTTGTACTTCATTGTAAAAGATACTCCTATCCTTCTCTTATATTTCACATAATAAGAACCTAAACAAACGATATATTTCAAAATTTTCATGTAAATCAAACAAGCATATGGTTTATGATTTATTTTATTTTTGATGAAAGCATATGGTATGTGTTAATCGTCTGATAATATAATTTTGATTCGTGAAACTCAAGGTCACTAAATTTATTAAGAGATTTCGTTGACTAGGTAACCTAATTCCGAATATTTCGCGTTGAACATATATAATATATATTCATTCATACGAGGTTAGCAGCCCATTCACGATTCAACTGCTTAGTTTTTTTCGTACCTTGTCTTTTCCTTAAGTTGAAATGTTTTCACTAATATAATTAAACTCAGAATATAAATTTGTGTTTAACTTTTATACAGTGTCTTGTTGATAAACCACGAACAATTATATGTATAACTTAGCTCTTAGTTCTCTTCATATATTCACTCATTTACAAAAAAGAAAATTAACTTGTATCATAATTTAAATTTGTTTAATAATGAATTTATAGTATATTTTGTTAACTTATAATTAATATTTTAGATGTTATTTTAAATAATATTTTAATTTTAGGTTATAATTTTTTTTAATTTAAAATAAAATAATTTTGTATTAAATATTTTATATATCAATTTACATTTATATATTAATTAAATCGTTAATTTTACCAAACACTTCAATTATTTATCAACTATCAATTTCAATCATTATTTATAAATTTTAAACTATCAATTATGATTATAAACAATAAACAATAAATTATTAATTAACTTATCAATTAATAGTTATTTTTATTCACAAGACCCTTAATATATAAAATGTGATAAAGTTTAAAGTATAATATTTTGATAGTTTTAACTTTTCAATTGTTTTACATAAATGAAGTTAAACCCTATAAAATAACTAAATAAGCACATGTAGTGTCTAACCATTATGCTACACATGCTTTTCTTCCTCAAAGTCCGTGAAACTGGATTTAACAAGCATGTAAAATCATCATTTATTAGATTACTCATTTTAAAAATACAGGAAAATATTTTATTAAAAAGCTTCAATTTAATGTGTTAAACATTGAAATATTTTTTTTTAATAGTATTAATTTATTTATAGTTTTAAAACATAACTAACACATAAATAATTAAAATGAAGTTAAAGATAATGAATGCACGGTTAGTATAAATTTATTTTGCACTATCATTCAATAAAATTATAAAATTTTATTCTATCATATTAATATTTTTAAATTAAAAATATAATTTAATTGAATACATTTTTTTGATTGATTGACAATATAATATATTTTATATTGCCTATACATATTTTTTCTCAATTATAAAACCCTTAATTATTTTATAAAGATATGATAGAATACCAATACATTATTCAGCTAGGAATAATAAATAAATAAAAAAGACATTCATTATTATACTGTATGATTAGAATTGATTCCCATCATTATATTAAATTAACAAAGTGAATTGATTCTCATCATTATATTAAATTAACAAAATGAATTGATTCTCATTTACATATACAAAAGTACAAAATAGAAGAGTGGACAGCATGTGCTGTTGTGTATAATGTCATTGTCGTATGTATGTATACCAATCTTTAAACTAATCTATTTACAATATAATAATACTAAAATTTATATAAAAATGCCTTGTAAATATTTAATTATTCTAAATCTTATATAAATATTTATATTAGGCTAAATTATAATTTTGGTCCCCTATTTTAGTATTTTCACAATTTTAATCTCCTATTTTATTTTTTAACATTTTTTGTCTCTCACGTTTACTTTGACTATAAAAAAAACGTTCATATGTCACTTTTTAAAAAACGTGACATATAGTAAAATATCAATTATGTGTTATACATTTACAATGAAGGAAAAAATACGTAATTTAAAAACGAAATATAAGCGTTTTTTATAGTCAAAGTGAAAATGAAGATCGAAAGTGTTTGAAAATAAAATAGAAAGACTAAAATCATAAAAATACTAAAATAGGAGGATCAAAACAGTAATTTAGTCTTATCATTATTATTAGACAATTCAACAATGGGATGAAATTAATTAAAAAGGGATTATTTGAACAGCTAAATATCAACATGTATTGCAATAAAATTAAAATTATTTAAATAACAAAAAAATTTAAATTATTTATAACTAGTATTGTGACAAAAAAGATAAAATAAAACAATAAAAAATTAATATCGTACGTATATTGTGTTAGATACTTAAAAAGATATGTAAAGAAATTTTTTAATATATATATATATATATATATATATATATATATAGAGAGAGAGAGAGAGAGAGAGAGAGAGAGAGAGAGAGAGAGAGAGAGAGAGAGAGAGAGAGAGAGAGAGAGAGAGAGAGAGAGAGAGAGAGAGAGGAGTCTGTCCTGTTTAGACCCGCCCCACTTAAGTTAGTCAAAGTAGGGAGGACGGACCAACTTAGACGTTCGAGTTTAAAAATTAAGTCCGTCCTGTTTACTAATGAGTTGTCGAGTTGGCGGACTGGCCCGTCAAATTTATATATTTTTTATTTTTAAATATGATTTGTTATATAATTTATAAATTTTTTAATTATTATCAAAGAATCGACAAAATAGTTTTTTTTAACACTAATAAGAGTTCAACATGTGTTAGTCCAAATAGTTCAAAAAATAAAATAAATAAGAGCTATTACAGCAAAAAAAATAAAATAATAAACAGAATCACAATAAATAGAAAATATCAAAATAAAAACTAAACGATACATATCATCCTAATCCTATTTAAAAACTATCGACTAAAAAATCAAATTAAGATTTTACACAAGACAAACAATAATAACAATTACACTACATAAAACATCGCAGTGCATAAAACAGTAGAGCATAAAACAGTACTGCATAAAATATCAACACTTGACTTTCTCAATGTTTACATCATGTAGACTCTTATATTGATTGATTAGTTAATAGTTAAATCCTAAATTTGTCACACGTATACACTAATCAAATATTTCTTTTCTTGAAATCAACATAAAACATGTAAGTTATTGTATTAAAAACTTAATAATTCTGCATGTCATATAATTGTTCTTTTATTTCAAGATTTTCCAATCAAATACATATATTATAAAGTTATAAAAAGAATGTTGAACTTATAATTCAATTTGTCTATATAATAATTTATAATACAATTTAATCAACATAATCTTAAGAGAAGAGTGTTATTTTATTAGCTAAAGTTGTTTTAATTCGAAGTAAAAAATAAAAAGTTTTAACAAAAAATCTGCGGGTAAAATCTGCCTCGCCTTAGCCCGTTTTTTTAAGCGGATTAGGCGGGGCGGACCAACTTAAGGTTTCAAGTCAAAAACCTCATCCCAGACCGCCAAAAATAGTTGGTCAAACAGGCCGACCCGACGGACCCAACCCGTTTTTCAAGCGTGTTAGGCTGGGCGGGCCAACTTAATGTACCGAGTCAAAAACCTCAGCCTAGACCGCCAAAAATGATTGGTCAAACGAGTCGACCTGATGTACCCAACCAGTTTACCACTCATATATATATATATATATATATATATATATATATATATATATATATATATATATATATATATATATATATATATATATATATATATATATATATATATGAGTTACACCATGTGTAACACTCGCTCAATAACTTCACATCAATTAATATTTTTTAAAATCAACCGTTTGATTGAAACATACCATCATATATATATCATATCTATAAAGTTTGAGATTAATCTATAAAGGTTTATTATGTTATTGAACTACATCAAAACTAATGTTATATGAAAGTCCATTTTGACGTTAATATTTGGATATCTAGATGATATTGTAAATTATTATAGATTAATCTCAAACTTTATAGATATGATCTATATGATATTATGTTTCAATCCTATGATTGATTTCAAAAAATATTTATCTGATGTGAAGTTATTGAGCAAGTGTAACTCATAGTATAACTCTTCAGGTGTAATTTGATCTCTCATATATATATATATATATATATATATATATATATATATATATATATATATATATATATATATATATATATATATATATGAATGGTTAGTGATACTCAGGGCCAAAATTGCATGAATTTTTATATCGTGAAGAATGAAATTTGGTATACTAGCTCAACTGCTCTCTTATTTTTTGAAATAATTAAGTGCTGAAAACTTTTGCAATATCTGAATGATCGGAATGATAAGATTTGATTCCATTTGTAGTGATTAAATTAGCGTAATGAGACAATTATCGAATAAGAGATTCACACTAGGAAACAAAATTGTAGTAACATGTTAGTTTTTATTTAATATACCTCTCGCTTTCGCTATAAAGAACTGAAAAATTGATAAATTTGAGTAACGATATGAGAATATAAGTCGGGTTTACGAGGCTTATAGTTAAATCTATTTAAGGTTAGGACAGGGCTGTCCCTTACCATCTTGCATTTTGGTCCCAATAAAATATAAGAGAAACAATGTCTTATTTTGTTTTTTTTTTTTAAATTATATATTTAAATAAGGAAATTGTATACACTAAATATTTAATATATACTGTAACACCTCGAGTTTAATTAATTATTTAATTAAATTATATAAGAATTTATTTATTAGAATTTAGTTGAAATTAGATTTATCAGTAGATTTAGAAGGAGCATTAATAAATTGATAAGTTGATTTAGGGTGATTAAGTAAATTATCGAAAGTTGGATTAATTAGTGATAAATTAATTTTATTATAGAATATTATTGGAAATAATATTAAAAATAAGTGTGGATTAATAGAGCTATTTAATTGGTGTTAGAAGTAGTAGAAAGGAGGTGTGAAAATTAAGCCAAATAGAAATAATAGAAATATTATTATTATTATTATTATTATTATTATTATTATAAGTTGGATTTAATTATAAGAGATATAAAATGAGAATTATAAAGGTTTAGTGAATATTTTTGGGAAAAAGTTGCACGGGAGAAAGAAAAGAGGAACAAGGGTTTGAAGGAAACTGCCACCGGAATAGGAATTGTAGATCGAAAAGCCAAATCGAAATTTGACCAGAAATTATAGAGAGACCGTAAATTCAAGGTAAGAGTGGGGTTCTAACTCTCTAAACGGGTTTATGATAAATCGTATTTGGGGATTGGATTCGTAGAAAATTATCTCGGTTTATCTGTGTGTGATTTATGTTGCAAAACGATGAATTTTATATATTATTGTGTGAAATATTATTATTGTTGAATCGATCGAGTAGGAGTGAGATTCTAATTTTCTAATGGGTTGTATGATGAATTTTATGTGGGAATTAGGATAGTGAGGAATTTACTATGCATTTGTGGTTGTTCTGTATGTTTAGGTTGAAACCCCCAAATTTCTATGACTCAAATTGTTAAATTTTGAAGAATAATACTGTGATGATTAATTGAGTTTGGAATTGATATATTGGTTAAATTAATAATTTAGTTTAATATATATTAGTATTATTGTTGTGTTCTTTGAGTAAATCACTATTTGATAAAATATACCAATATAGACGATACTGTAGCGGTTCTGTTTGGCTAAACATAATAATTTGGTATCTAACAATTGATACACAAACCACTTTGAATTGAATGATACTGTAGCCACATGTAGACCTTTTGGATTTGGTAGATATACCAATTTAATGTTATACTGTAGCCAATATAATACTACTTCTTCGTTTATAAAAACAACATGTATACTGTGTTGTTATTTATTATATAACCATTTGGCATGTGATAGTGAGAGGTATAAGAATAACATACATACATACCGTAGCAGTACCAGTGAGTTACCTTGAAAATTCTAATTCTAGTTTTTTTTAATATATAATTGTTTATTAAGAAAAGTAATAGTAATACTAATAACTATTATTATTCTTTAGTATTAATAACGTATTAATTTTAAGAGTGTTAGAAATAGAGATAATTATTCTGAGTTAATTAACTAATTTAATTTAATTTTAACACAATAGTGTTGTCAATTAAATTGTTAAGAGTTATTTTGAATTATTAAAAGTCATATTTTAATTGTTTTGGGTGATTCTGACAATTTTGTTTTCGAGTTGTTTAAAAGAAAATCTAGTAAGCCGTAGAATTAAAGGTAAAGGTATTTGACCCTTTTAAAGTTGTTTTATTATTACTTGAGTCAGACCATCAACCAATTATTTTAACAAAAATTATTTTATATACAAGAGTTGTCGGTAGAGCAAGTTTGAGCACCTTAGAGTTATTTTAGAATTGTAGGGATCGTGGTAGAGTGATTTATAATTTATTGAGAATTATGTCAAGTTATAATTATATATTATTATGACATTTTTATGAGTTAAGAGTATAGAATAAGTTATATATTTGCAGGTGATAAATTGTGTCGTGTTGTTTCCGTTGAATTGTTGTTGTTGTTTGCTGGTATGTTGTTAATAAATTGCGAAGTTGTAAAGTGTGTAGTAATTGTTGTTGTTTGCTGGTATTGATGTTGTTAATAAATTGCGAAGTTGTAGATTGTGATGAAATTGATTGTTGTTTGCTCGTATTAATTTTATTGATAAACTATTATTGTTGTTGATACGTTGATGAAGTTGTAGGTCGTGTGACCAACGTTGATAAGTTGTTTTGCAGTTGATGAAGTTGTAGGCCTATGGCCAATGTTGAATAAGTTGAATTATTCTGATTTATGGACATGCTTGAGTTGTAGGTCGAATGACCAGTGTTGATCTAAGTTGATGTCATTGATGTATATTTTAAGTTGTTGTTGTATGTTGTATGTTGTTGTTGTTGCATTGTTGTGAATGTGTTGTTGAAGTCGATGTCCCATGGCATACATTGCATGATTAAGTTGGCCATGATGGCACCACGTTGAAAGTTGAAGGCTTATGCCTTGGCCTTGATGGCACCACATTGAAGGCTTATGCCTTATTGAGTGCCTTGATAACCTGACATGATTTTAAGTTGGGAGTTCTGCTCCAAATGGTACCACATGTATTTGCATAGTTGAGTCACATGTTGAGTCGCGTGTTAAAGTTGTTATTATTACTCATTGTTTATTGATTGTTGTTGTAACACCCCAATATTACCCAATGTTTAATATGCAAAAATCAGAGTAATTTAAAATTTCACACATTCAATACTGAGGCATCACACCTTCAAAAACAACTCACTTTAAACTATTTACTTTAAAGTATAAATCTCGGATACATAGCATCGTCGGAAATCATAAATTGATTCATAAAGATCAAAACATCTTCATTATAAAACTTCCTCATCAAATCATGTTTTCATAAAGTATGATTCTTATTTACAAAAGGAAGAACAACAAAAGAACAACAACAAGACAACATAAATATTCCCCCGAGTGCTACGTATCAGAGCGACACCGACTCAACTAATAGCAGCTATAATCTCCGTCTTCATAACTTGCACGTTACCAATATAAAGGTAACGGCGAAATAAGTAAAGGGTGAGATAATCCAAAACATATAATTAAGCATGATATATATATATATATATATATATATATATATATATATATATATATATATATATATATATATATATATATATATATATATATATATAGGAATTATAATAGGTTGATAAGTGCATTCCATTCATTCTACATCATCGGCAAATCATCACAACAACACAAAACCTCAACCACGAAATCTACTAATACATCACTAATTAACACGACAGTCTTAAACAACAACATTAAACAATGCTGATAACATAAGCAACATAGACAAAATCATCACAAATTGGCTAAAGCCCATCGTCACAAACATCATCACATCGTATTTGCATTAAGCATTTTATCAAGTTAAATCATCACAAACGCATCGTTTATATTCACCGCATAGTTGTCATGAAATTATCAAATCATATTCATTTCATGTTTATCCTAAAGACCATCACCAACAAAGCATCATATACCATCGCAATTTAATTATCATCAATCAATTAAAACCCAACACCAACAATTCAAACATAAACATAACCGACTCCATGAGACACGCCTATGTTATGCATGTGGTACCCATCGCTTTGTCCATAATTAGGAACACTTGGCATAAAAGCCTCGTCGCTTGGCATAAAATCCCATCGTCGCCAATGCAATGTATGTGACTCGACAATAAAACAACACAACACAAAAACACCATCATCGCTCATCAAAATTGGCATAAAGCCCACATCGCCATAATTTATCCACATCAAGATAAATATATCATCGCATCATAATTGCATTATTCACCAAATTCCAAAAACAGAAAAAATAGTCAAAACTTCAATAATCGTCGCGAAAGTCATTCCTAATAATCGGCATTAACCATAATCGTCAACATCGAAATCAGATTGTCCATACGTGCCTTAAATCTACTAAAGCACAATCCGATTTAATTTTACTGTAAATTGGCCTATTTCGGGTCATCTCCTAAAAACTCTTAATTTCCAAAAACTAACCTCACCACTACGTTCTACACGTCAAACTTAGCTAGCACGTCAATTTTCGTTGAATTCGGAGCAATTTACTCCATCGTCGAATTTACCGAAATTGGAAAATCGGAACATAATCGGGGCAAAAGAAGTGCAAAAATCAGAATATGGGAGGCTACAGATACATCAACACGGGCCCCCCGTGTTAATCAGCACGGCCCGTGTGAAAAAGCCACTAGAAAACGCAAAAACACCAAAGTCAGTGAATCAACACGGGCACCCATGTTAATCAACACGGGTGTTGCACCCCAAATTTTACCCTGCTATTTTTCTACTTGCATTGTATTTATATTAAAAAGAACAATCATTCACTCATTGCATTTGCATCCTTTCCCACTTTAATTTTTATTTTTAATATTTGATTAATTCTAATTATTTGGTAAGACTTTACTAAATAATTTCTATTAGTTAAATAATGAAATAATAATTAAAAGAAATTTTTGTTTTATTTTCTGAATAACAATGTTTTGTTTTTAATAGTAATTATGTTTGTATTTATAAATTATTTCATGCTTGATTTTTACATTTTTTTTTATTAGAACTTTGAATTAATTAAAATCTTTCCTTATTGAAAATATTTTTTAACAATTAATTTAGATTTTTATTTTTTTTTATTTTTTTTATTTTGAAATTTTAATATTTTTCTTTCACATTAACATTAATTTCTTTTTTTAGATAAGTCATATTTTAATATCAAAGTTTGTTTTATCATGTTTACATTTTTTTTAATAGATTAATTAATTTTTATATTTGTATCTTTTAATTCTATTTTTATTGTGATATTTAATTTCAATCATTTTAGTGATTAGAAGTTATTAATTGGTTTCTATTAAATATAATAAATTAGAATTTAAATAAAAGAATCACTTTTTGTTAGAATAACATTTTTGTTGTTACCTTATTTTAAAAATATTAGTTTTTATTATTAATGGATTTTTAATTGACATTCTGTTAGTAATAAAATTAGTTTTTAATTAAGTTTAAATTTTTTGTAATTATATTATGCATCATCAGTACATCTTAATTTTTAGATTTTCATTGATTAGATTTTTGTTTTTTTTTTTTTTACTTTTTAACAAAACAAAAAAATATACAAAAAAAGAAAATTGTTGTTGCTGCTGTTTGTTCTGTTCTTTTCCACTACCCTACAAATTGTCATTCCACCACTTTCTGTGCAAATCTCTGGAAAAAAAACAACACAAAATCAGTACAGACCCTTACAAAACTCACAACAAATCTTGTACAATTTCTACAGCTTGCAATTTCATTTTCCTCCACTACTTGTACTATTATCCTTCCTCACTAAGTTTTTTCAGAATTCTCCATTCTGCCCTCACTCAATTCCTACTATATACTGCCATACAACTCATGTTTTAGGGGGAGGGGATTTTTTGAACGAAAACACGATTCTTCATACTCACATATCAACCTAACCTTCAATCTCCATACTCACCTATCAACCTAACCTTCAATCTCCATTCCGAAACCTCATCGACCCCTCTCATCCAACTGCTTCATACAAACCACAAACTTCATTACTCCCTAACTAACACTCTCTGTACACTTCTATAACCACATCACTCACAACCACCAACCTTATCAACCGCAAAACCAGATCTACGCCATCAACAAAAAGTGACCTCGCCTTACACAGAAACCAAACTCAGAAACTCAGATCCAAAAATAGGAGACAGAGGATTTGAACGCGTAGAAGCACAAGAAAGTTAGCGTACCTTTTATTTCTTTGATTTTTGCTTTTGTAACTTGTGAATTTTTGCTTTCGTAAGTTGCGATTTCGAGAATGGGGTATTTTGGGATTCTGCGGTGATTGGGTCTGATTGTTATTGTTGATCCGTGTTCTTTTTCTTCATCCATGGCGAAATCGTGAGAGAGACAGTGAGGAGCGATTGAAGCGTACAAAGTGATAAGAGAGTGTGAGAGTAATCGTGAGTTGGCAAGAGACAGAGTGTTTTAGTTTAGTTTGCTTTAAATCATTTTTTTTAATTAACTGTTGATAATTTAGGGTTTTCTTGTAACTTTATTTTCTCTTGGGCTTTGCATAGATGGCTCACAAACTCGATCCAATACGGTAACCCAACTTTTTTCTACTAACTGCCATTGAATTTCTAACACTCCCTACCAACCCATTCACCTTTTTAGTTAAGTTTTCTCTTTTTTTATATATATATATATATAGTTTCTAAAAGACAAGATATATATATATATATATATATATATATATATATATATATATATATATATATATATATATATATATATATATATATATATATATATATATATATATATATATATATATATATATATATATATATATATATATATATAGTTTAAGTTTAATTTTCTTATCTAGATTTTTAAAATAACCAAACAAAAAGATTTTATTTTTTTAGTTGTTAAGTTTTTTTGATTGGTTGATACTAGAAGTAATAGATTTTAGATCTTCAAAATAATTTTCAAAAATGCAAAAAATATATAGATTTAATTTTATTTTATTTACTCAAATATTTATTTTTAAAAGAACAAAAAGATTTTATTTTAGTTATTAAGTTTTTTTAGAAATAGTATTGCTTTTATTGATTGATACTAGAAATAATATATTTTAGATCTTCAAGATAATTTTCAAAGGTACAAAAAATAAATATATAGTTTAGAACTAATTTTTTTTAATAGTCAAAATATTTGCTATTTCTAAGTATTTTATGAGTTTTATTTGATTTAGATTCAATTAAGTAAATTTAGGATTTGATTTAGTTTATATTTAATTTAGTTTATATTTAATTTAGTAAACTTTAGAATATTTATTTGATTTAGATTTAATTTACTAATTTTAGAATCTTTATATATTTTATATTTAATTTTATGACTTTATAGTTTTTATTTGATTTAGGTTTAGTTTTAGACACTTTAGAAATTTTTTATTTATTTTAGATTTAATTTAGTAAGTTTGGAATTTTAATCTAGTTTAGATTTTGTTTAATAATTTTAAAATTATTCCTATAACCTTAGACTTTACAGTTGGTTTGGTATTACTTTAATATCTTTAGATTTTTTTAATTAGGATTAATTTAGTGATCTTAAATTTTTAATAATTATTACTTTCCTATGAATTTAATTCATTTTTCTTTTACATTTATTTGAACTTGTAATTTATTTACGTCATCCCCATTTGTAAATTTGTACCCCCATTCCCCACATGATGTAATAGTTAGTAAATATTTTATTGCTTTATTTTATTTAATTATTCATCACTCTCACAAACCAAATGCTTTCAAACTAATACTCGATTGCGAGCCTTTTTTTTATTACCTTGAGTCGACAAAGCTTAGAAGTGTCGCAACGGCCACACATTTGTGCACACACCACGCTTACTCTTGGGCTTACAATGAAACCTTAATTGATTAGTTAAACATTATTTAATTATCTAATTAGGTTATTCAAGATTGATTAGTCAATCTAATTAATTTTATTAAACTAATTACTTGATTAAATTTTGTTTAATTAGTTGATTAAATTTATTTCGTGCATGCACCTACACAATATAAATCGCTTTATCGTTTGTGTTAGCCACCTTGCATGGGCTTTATCGATTTTATTTGTTATTTACAATTGTCTCGATCCTATTCTTTCTCCATTCACCAAGCATTTAAAACACTTTCAATAAAAACTCGATCCAATGTCGAGTCTTCTTCTCAAACCTCGATCCAACGTCGAGTTGTTTTCAAAATGTTTTTTTTCATAAAAAAAACTTGGATAAGATTTGTTTTAATAGTTAGATGTTAGCCTAACGATTAAAATGAATCGAAGTTTCTAATTGATTAGATGATAGCCTAATAAATTGAGAAACTTCAAATCCATGTTCTAAAACAAAAAACATAGTGCTATGGTATTTAATTAAATTGTTGGATGATAGCCCGACGATTTAATTAAAATGTAAAGTATTTGGGCCATTAGAGGATAACCCAATGACTTAAATACTTTATTCCATACACTTAATAAAAGTGAACTTTGTTTCACCTCACCCTTTTCATAATAAATATTTTGGATGAGAGATGATCGGTTGACCTCAATCACCAATCTCGAGTATTCGAATCGTTAGATGATAGCCTAACGTTTTGGTACTTGTCATCTACAATTAAAATCAATTCAACCCATTCAAATTCCTTTTCCGCTCATACGCGGTCATCAAAAACATTTTCTTCTAAAATCAACACAACCAATTCAAACATTTTCAACAAGAACTACGGAGTTTTGACTTTCCCATTGCACGAGGAAATACGTAGGCACGCGGTTTCAAAACCGTGTCAAACTCAAAATAATAATAAACAAATCCCGTTTCCTTCTTTCTTATTTCTTGATCATTAATTAGAAGATAGCATTTTTACTTTAAACACACAAACATGCACGAACTAAATGGGTACCATCGAGTACGATGGACGTAAGGGGTGCTAATACCTTCCCTTTGCGTAATCGACTCCCGAATCCATCCTTTTTGGTCTTGTAGACCGCCTTATCCAATTTTTGTGGGTTTTATCTATATTTCCCCGTTCTTTCTAGAACAAATAAAATTAGGTGGCAATTTCATTGTTTTGAAAATTCATTTAAATGATTTTTGAAAATTGAGTTGCTTCAACGGGCACCCGTGTTAATCAACACGACCCGTGTTGATGGGCCTGGTAGCAAATATCTCTTGTTCAAGAGGTCAACACGGGCACCCGTGTTACTCAACACGGCCCGTGTTGATGGAGGCGTGTGAAAACTTTATTTTTACCATTCCCATTAATTCTAATCATCATCAACCTCATAATCCCTACACCTAATTCAACTTTTCTAAACATTTTCAATAATCAATCAACCCAAAACTCTATAAATCAACTTATCCACTTTTCCCTAAATCCAAAACATAAACATCAAAACCTAACAATATGAGATGGAGAATCGAACCCCTTACCTCTAGAGATTGGAGGATCCATGATGATTCTACAAGACTCCATCCTCAAGCTTGCTCATGTTCTTCCTCTTCTTCCCCTCTTGCTCTTCTTCTCAAAACCCTTTCTTTTTCTCTCAAACTCTAAGTTTGGTTTTGTGAGGAAAAAATGGAAAGAAAAGGAGGAAGAAATGGTTTTATAATTACGTTTTCTTACTAGCTTTCAAGTTTCTATGTTTGGTTTTTGTTTTGCAAATGAAAAAAAAACAAAGAGAAGTGTTTTATGAATGGAAAGAAAATGAGGAAAATTGGTTTTATAAGGGTGTACTCTAGCCAAGGGTGTAAATCCCATTTCTACAAAATTACTCCTCACACCCCTATCTATTCTTAAAACACTAATAACATCTAATTATATCATTAATTCAATTCATTCAAATAATCCCGGGGAATTAAATATCGGTTCAAATAATATTTTACCGAACCGAACGGAATAAAAACCGGACCGAATCGAAACGTCGCCAAATGTATTATCAGATATATTGATTAATACAAATATTCTCGTCGCAAAATAAATATCAATCGGTAATTTGAAAATATTAATATAATATAATATTAATTAAAACAGGGCGTTACAACTCTCCCCCACTTATAAAATTTCGTCCTCGAAATTTTGACCAAAACTAACAAATCGGGACATGCTCACGCATTCGTCCACTCAATCCTCGCGTCAATTAAACAACTTACAAAAATACACCAAACACAAGGATATCTCCCTAACTACAACGTCCAAACAAGAACAACCGTGCCGAGATGCAAAGCCCATACAATGCACTCGAAAACCAAATAACACTCAACAACCAAACAAGTCACAGACACACGGTTCGCTCGAGAACTAAACAAACAAGATTGATACCATCCTAACGTCTCAATCATTGAATTAGCCACACACTCGGACCGACACTTCAGAAACGAGTCACCAAAGATAGGAACATAAAGTCCTACGACACAACACCGACACCATCGCTAAAACGGAAACAACAAAATGGTTATACAAACCAAAACTCAAACAATTAGAGTAGGATAGAACCACACGTGCTATGCAACCACGAAAAAGATGCCTTCATTCACACATAAGCATGAAATTAAGAATCACACTTGCAGTTATCGCTTTCATTCCAGAATCACAAGGTCACATCATCCTTGTAGATTACCAACGTACGACCCTTGAACCATAACAAGTTTCACAAACAAAACAGAACTGTGATACACCACTCATTCTAGAGATTCTTCTTAATGTTGTTACCGCGGTTGATTTCTATTATTTATTTTGTGTGTAGAATTTAGGGTTTCAACAATCTGATATTGGTGATGTTGTTGATATTGATTTCGGTTCTGATTCTCCTTCCTTCTATTTCATTTGTGTTGTGTTATTTGTTATTGTTGTTGTGAGAGTTGTTCATGTTAACAATGTGCTTTCAAAATACAGATCTTCGCACCTTGTCTGCAAAGTGTTCGATGAAAATTTCAAACCAAAGTGTTTGATACAATTGTATCTCCGTCAACTCTGACTTTTTTATTTATTTTTATCCAATGAATTAAATTGTTTTTTGATTTCAGAAAAAAAATATTGTCGAAGAATTCACCATCAACAATTGAATTTTTGAGGTTATTTATTTATAATTTTAGTTTAATATAGTTTTGGTTTTAGTTTTATCATTTTTTATTTTTATTTTTACGAATTTAGCTTTAGTTTTAAATTATAGTTTTATTTGGTTTTTTAATTTATAAATTTAGTTTTAGTTATAATTTTTAGTTTTATTTTATAAATACTTTTTATTTTATTAATTTATAGTTTATTTTATAAATTTGACTTTAATATAATTTTTGTTTTAGTTTAAGAATTTCTAAATTTAATTTTATAAATTTAGTTTGATTTAATTTATAGGTTTATTTTATAAATAGTTTTTATAAACTAATTTAATTTTATTAATTTATAATATGTTTTATTTAATAAATTTGAGTTTAATATAGTTTTGGTCTTAGTTCATTAATTTCAAAATTTTATTTTATAAATTAAGTTTTAATCTTAATTTATAATTTGATTTGGTGTTTTTTATATCTAGTTTTTTAGGTAAGGTTTCAATTTATAGTTAAAAATACTTAAACAAAAAATTATGTACAATAATATAAAAATGGACAAAATTGATGTGAAAATAAATATTATTTGGTATCAAACTTAGCGTCGGCCTCAACCGTCGCAAATATCATTAATAAATAATAATTATTTTGAACAATAAATAAAAAGGAGACAAACGAAATTAATGGAAAAATACAATTATTTCACACCAATGTTAGCGCCGGCTTAAATGGTCGTTATTATTAAAAATAAATAATTATTTAACTCAATAAATAAATCGGAGGCAAACAGAATTGTACGGGAAATAAATATTTTCGCATCAATGTTAACATCAGTGTAAAGCGTCGCTATTATTAAAAATAAATAATTATTCTAATCATTAAATAAAAAAGAGACAAATGAAATTGGTGAAGAAAAAACTATGATTTTGCACAAATATAAGCCTCGGCTTAGGCCAACGCTAATAATTAAAATAAAAAAGTTATTTTAACTATAAATAAAATGGAGGCAATCGAAATTGGTATGGAAAATAAAATTATTTCGCACCAATATCAGGGTTGGTCATAACCGGCGCTATAATTAATGATCTAATAAAAAAAAATAAACAATTTATTTTACTCAATAGGTGTCGATTTTGTGCGACTTATTTACAGCTAAAACGTGATTTTCTGTAATGAAGTCTTTCATTCCAAAAATCCTAAAAGAAATGGAACGAGGGGCAAATCAAGAAGTTATACATTAAAACTTAGAAGAAAGAGGAATAAAACATGCAAAGACGACACTAACAGTTAAGTATCCAAAGTTTTATCTAATGCTTGTACGACTCATTACAATGTGTATATGAAAATCCATAATAATTTTAAAATTTACAATATTATATGAGCTACTTATACTTTAATAATAAATTATGTTTAAAATAAAAATCATATAAATATATAATATAAGAAATAATTAAAACTATAATAAAGATTCAATAATAGAAGTGATCAAAATAAATAACAAATACATTTTTACATATCAATTAAAATATAAAAAAATTATCATATTAAAAAAAAAGATATTACTAATATTTCAAAATTATATTGTTATGTAATATTTCATAGGCTTAAATGCATTTTTGGTTCCCTTATATTAATTTTTATAACATTTTAGTCTTTCTTTAAAAAAAATCAACTATTAAATCCCTCAATATCATATTTTATATTTTTTTAATGGTCCCCATAATAAAATAATATAATTTGCATTGGTGGCATTGAAATTATGAAGTGACATTTTTTTAATTGATGTCACGTCATTATAAATATTTAAAAATTTATTATTATTATTATTTTAAAGTTTTTTTTATAATAATTAAACGTTTTTAATTATTTTAGTTATTTTTGTTTATAAATATTTATTTAGAAATTGTATATTATAAATTTTAATTCTAAAATATATATTTTTAGGTCTATTTTTTATGACGTGACAACAATTAAAAAATATCACCTCATAATTTCAGTGTCACATATGCAAATTAGACTATTTTGTTATGTGGAACCTCAAAAAAATATAAAATACGATATTTGAGGATTTAATAGTTCATTTTTTTATAGAGAGACTAAAATATTTAAAAAATTAATATAGGGGAACCAAAAATACATTTAAGCTTATTTCATATTTAATAGTTAACTGTAATTATGTTAGTATCCTATCTCTTTTTTCAATCATCAAAAGAAAATTTCAATCATCAAAAGAAAATAACATATTCTACATAATTTTTTATCTTTTAACTTCTCATTCATTTTATATGAAGAAAACAGAAAAAGGTTAGAGTTAATTTAATAACTAATGCATATAAGAAAGACTCATATACAAAGATTAAAATTATAATAAAAAATTAAGGGAAAAGCAAAATATATTGGAAATCCACTAAAATCTATGATGTATTTCTATCAATTTTGATAAATAAGATTGTTATCATTATACAATAACAATGACAATGAAAGAAAATTAAAGAAGAAATATTGTAGAAAACTTTATTATTCACTTTGCAACTACAAAATACTGTGAATCAATTGATTAAAAAAAATAGGGGTTACTTCCTCTACTTATAAATTTAGGTTAGCTAATGTCCAAAACTATAAAAACACAAAATACATATTTTGGAGCTAAATCAAATCTATTCTATTTTAGATTCAAATCAAATCAATCTAAATCTAAAACAAATATGTGTGTAACAAACTGTTTCCACACTCCTAAAACAAATCAAATGTTTTCGACACAAGGAATTACTTTCAATACACCAACAAATTCATTGTGTTTAAGCTATCTATATTCATCACTGCTTTTAGTCTACGAAATACTTCGACCTACACACCCTTCGTCCTGATATCTGCAATCTGATTCTGAGTTCTACAGTGTTCCAAGTTCATCTTCCCATCAATTATCCACTCTCGAAGATTGTGGAACCTCATTTTGATATGCTTGCTTCGACCGTGTGCTATCGGGTTCTTCGTTAGGTTGATAGATGACATGTTGTCGATCTTCATGGTAATTGCTCCATGATCTTTACCTGTGATTTCTTCAACCAAGTTCACCATCCAAGTTTCTTGACATGCACAAAGAGAAGCAGCTATGTATTCTACTTCGCATGTTGATAATGCCACAAATGGTTCTTTTCTCAAACTCCAAGAAATTGGCGCACCACCTAACGTAAACACATATCGTGTTGTGGATTTTTGATCCTCAACATCACAACACCAGCTCAAATATGTGTACCCCACTAATTTGCATTATTTTCCTTTATCATCTCTTGGAAATAAAATGCCATAGTCGGGAGTTCCTTTTAGATACCTCGATATCCTCTTTGTTGTTGCTAGGTGTGATACCTTTGACTTGTGCATGAATATACTTACCATACCCACACTGTATGCTAAGTCAGACCTTATGTGACAAAGGTACCTCGGTGACCCAATAAGTCTTCTATATTGGGTCAGGTTGACATCATCTTCTTATGAATATTTCGACAGTTGTAGTCTTGTTTCTACAGGTGTTGAAGTCGAGTTGCATTCTTCCTTCTCAAATCTCCTTAGAATTTCTCCTGCATATCTTCTTTGATACATCATCAAACCCTACTAGTCTTGTATAATTCTATGCCAAAGAAATATGAAATATCACCTAAATCAGACATTTCGAATTCCTTGCTGAGATCACCTTTGAAGTCTTCAATCTCCTTCTTGCAGCTACCTGTTATCAACAAGTCATCGACATAGAGATATAGTATAAGCAATCCATTATTGCTTCTTCTTACATATAATCCATGTTTAGTTGTGCACTTCACAAATTCCTTCTCCCTTAGAAAACTATCAATTTTCTTGTTCCAAGCTCTTGGAGCTTGTTTCAATCCGTACAGGGATTTATGAAGCATGTACACCTTTCTCTATTCACCGTGTTTCATAAACCCAACTAGTGTTTAACATAAACCTCTTCGTCTAAGGGTCTATACAGGAATACATACTTCACGTCTATTCGACATATGTGCCAACAGTTTATTTATGCTAAACCAACAACCAACCTGATTATTTTGATTCTAGCCACAGGTGCAAAAACCTTATCGAAGTCAATTCCTTCCTTCTGGAAAAATCCTTTCGCCAAGAGTCTTGCTTTGTGTCAAGTTACTTTCCCTTTGGTATTCATCTTCACTTTTTATACACACTTGACATCAATTGCCTTCTTTCCTTGGGTAAATTCGACAAGTGACCAAGTGTTGTTATCTTCGATGGACTTCATATCTTTGTTCATTGCTTTCACCCACTTTGAATATTTTAATGATTTAGATGCATTGACAAGTTCAACATCTGCATAAAAAAAAATGTACCAACTCCCATTCGTTATCAACCACGTCATCTGATATAACCATACAATCTTGCAATCTTACATGAATGTGTCTTGTTCTTTGAGGTCTGCTTTTACTTGGTTGATCTATAATTGCTGGTTCCTCTTGTCGAACTTCTCTTTTGACTTGAGTTTCTGGTTCTTCAAGTAAGATTCTCACTGAATCTTTCTTGACATTTTGATTCCAATCCCTTTCTTTCGGCGCATCTATGATCACGTCCCTGCTGATCATAATCTGCTTGTTCACTGGGTCGAACAACTTGTAACCTCTTATCGAATGATATCCAACTAGAATCATTTGACTTGACTTGTCATCAAGTTTTCTTCTCAATTGATCTGGCACATGTCTATGTGATATAGATCCAAATACTTTCAGACGACTCAAACTAGGTTTTACACCAGTCCAAAATTCTTTTGGAGTAATTTATTCTAACTTCTTCATCGTACATCTGTTAAAAATATATGTTTCAGTAGATACAACTTCATCCCAAAACTCTTTAGGTAAGTTCTTTCCTTTTAACATACTTCTCACCATATTCACAATGGTTCAATTCTTCCATTCTGCAGTCTCATTCTCCTGTTGTGACCATCAACAACATCTCTTCTTCTTCATTCTTTACAAACTTTGCATCACTTTATTGATTCTTTCTCTTCTCTGGACAATCACTCGAATAGTGACCATATTTCTGAAAATTGTAACATTGAATGCGACTCTTGCCAAGCTTTCAATCACCACCTTTTCCTCTATTTGCCTCTTTGGTTGCCTTGGTATGGTCTTCTCTGATTCAACCCGTTTTCTTAATGTTGGTTTCCTCTACCAGTTAAACTTTTGTAGCCACCTCTACCTTTGTTGTCGAACTACTTTTCTTTTCCTTTCTTGTCCTTTGCTGATTGATCCTGTAGAGCTACATCACTCTTCAATTTTCCTGTAACTCTTTCAGCCATCCTTTGTTCATGAGCGTCCCTTTAAGCTCTTCCTTTGACAAGGTTGACATGTCCTCTGACTCTTCTATGGAAACTACCACATGGTCGAACTTTGGAGCCAAAGATCTCAAGATCTTTGAAACAACATCTTTTATTGTTAACGTCTCTCCACAAGTCTTGATTTGATTCACTAGTTTTGTAACTCTAGTAAAAAATCATATACGCTTTCATTGTCTTCCATCTGAAGCAGTTCATAGGTTCTTTTGTGAGTTTGTAACCTCACATCCTTCACCTTCTCAGTACCTCCAAACGATTTCTTTAGAATCTCCCAAACTTCTTTTGCAGATTCTACATCACTAACCTTTTCGAAATTGTCAGGGCTGACACATTGATGAATTATAAAGAGAGCTTTATAATTCTTCTTCTTCAATTATTTGTATTTCGCTTCTGAAGCTCTTTCATCTAATGATTCTACTCCATATTTCACAAGATCTCAAATATCTTGAAAACCTAATATAACCTTCATCTTTTTACACCAATTCTCATAGTTATCTCCTTTAAGAATTGGAAGACTTGCTGGAAAATTTCCGTAAGCATAATTCATCGACATTGTTTTCTTCTTCTTCCTTTGATCGCTTAACCGAAGCTCTTGATACCAGATGTTGGAAATCCACCAAAACGCATGATGAATTTCTATCAATCTTAATGAACAAGATTGGTATCACCACACAACAACAATGACAATGAAAGAAAATTAAAGAAGAAAAGAAAGAATTATTTTCTGCAGAGTTTCTCTCTGCCACAAATTACGAAAAACTTTATTATTCACTTTGCAACCACAAAATAAAGTGAATGAGTTGATTACAAAAAATAGGGGTTACTCCCTATATTTATAGATTTAGGTTAGCTAATTCCCAAAACTATAAAATTTCAAAACAACTATTTTTGAGCTAAATCAAATATATTCTATTTTAGATCCATATCAAATCTATCTAAATATAAAACAAATTTGTGTGTAACAAACTGTTTCCACACTCCTAAAATAAATCAAATATTTTCGATACGAGGAATTACTTTCAACAAAACAAAGATATGAGCATGCATACACACAACTTTAAAATCTACTATTGATTTATTAAAGATTAATATATAAATATCTTGTTGGATTTAAGAGAAATTTTCATACACATTGAAAACAATAATATTGAAACATAAAAGTATACATATACATGATTGGCATTTCTTGGCCTGTGGATAAATCAATAATTTTAACTCATAATCCTAATATCTTGAACAATCTACAAACAGGGATAAGAGATAATCTGATTGAAGTGTAGTATATTGAAGATCATAGCCTATATAAGGTGATGGTCAATTAGAGTTCTCATTATTTAAAAATGAGTCATCGTGATATCCACTTATATTTGAGCTATTCAATTAATTCATTAATTACTAAATAGAAATAAAATTAAGTATTTTAAATTGATTTACTCACTTAATTGATTAATGCTCTAAATTATATATATATATTAAAATATAATATACTCCAGTAATATCTAACTTGAGTAATATATCTTTATAATTTTATCATAGTTCTTTAGTCATCTAATTGATATTTATCTTTAGATTTTAGTTTTATAATCTTGCATATATCATACATCAATATTGAAACTATCGCAGTTGTCGTCACTGACGTATAATATTACCCAACCCGACGACCACCACATTAATATAATTGATGACATAGATAAATATGGATGAGTGACATGTAAATTTTATGTAATGTGATATTTGAATCATGTTTATTCCCAACTAAAGTCTTTATTGAGATAAAACTAAAGTTTTCAAATTTGATATTTGCTCAAATGATATATAAATGATTATAACAATAATTACTCTGTAAACATTATTTTTGCAAATAATATTAATATAAAGTCTATATCATTATCAAACAATATAATAGAACATAAAGAAAAGTGACTTCTTCTAATCTAACTAATTCTTAGTGAGAAAAATCATATGAAAGACTCTTTATGTCAAGTTTTTTATTACTCGACTTTATAGCATAAATTTCAAATGTAAATATTCTATTTCCACAATAATAACTTATAATTCAATGTATTTTTTTAAAATTTGTTGTTGAAACACTATATAATTGTCTTATAGCATAATATAATTTGCACGGACTTTCAAAACATATACTAAATTGTAATTGAGTGACATAAATACTCACCTTCATTTTTTCCATAAGTTACCACCTAGTAGTCTAGACCTACTTCAATTCAAGCATATACCCAATCATCATAATCACAATCATATCAAGTCACCAAGGCAAACACAACCAATTGATTTATCCCGAAACTAATGGAATAAAACCAATGATCACATATAGCATTTCCACGTAATGCGTTTCTCTAAACTTTGCATATAACAATCATACATATTCATGATTTTAGCATACAAGTGATCATAGCATATTATCATACAATTAATAACATTAGTCACACAACAAAGAGGCTTCCGATTCCTGACACGGACATAACTGCACTCGGGGGATTTAAACATACATTTCTTAAATTCCATTAGTATGAAGATGAGTATTTATGTCACTCAGTTACTAATGATATCCTCATTGTTAGATCTCAAATTTGTCAGCGTAAGTTCTTTTGTTTTCTATAACAATCCTCATGATTGCCCTTTTCTTCAATAATTCAATTTTGAATTGTTCAAGCATATGATTATTGATTTTATGTACATATTTTACATATACATTGTAACACCCTGTACATATACGTCTAGAATAATATGTAGTGATGTTAATTTTGGTACAAGAAACATAAAATTAGTTGGAAAAGACAAGAATTTAAAATCGTATATAATACAGCTCGAAAATCAGAAAGTATACCATCAACTTGTCTTCAATATTGCACATCAGAAAGATACATCTAATGAGGTATTTCTGCCATCTGTTCGCCCGTAGTCTTCGAAAACGACCACCTAGCAATTCTTCTACCTAAAACCTGTTCCTGAAAAATAATAATTGGAATGGGGTGAGATTACTAAATCTCAGTGAGTTCCCCTATCTTACAGGTTCACTCGGTTCTACAGGGTGCATGCATCAAAACATATTCACCGAGAATCTGGGTTTTATCTCACGACTGGGTGCAAATACATAACAAGGGTACACCACCATTGGAAGTCCCATAACTATCCAATGAGGCAACAAGAAAACACAACCGGCTCAAGGCCACAAACAAATATGCAGACCCGTACTCATGTACGACGAATCTAGAAGTCTGTTAAACCTTCTAATCAGGCTACACAATTACACCCTCTATGAGTCGAACAAGTGCATAGTGTCAAGAGACTCGTACAAGTCCATTGCATGATGAGTCAGATCATTCCTATGTGGAATTCCATCCGCGACGAGTTGAATGAAGTAACTTTTCCTACTTGGCGTCACGACCACATCGATCATCCATACACCGATGAATCACGCAAGTACGAAACTCCTTCTTAACCGCATAGCCCACCGGGAAAAGCCTAGTGGTATTGCCTACGTGGCACCACTAGAGGTGAGTTTACCGAGAAGTGTATCCTATATGGTATCACTACCTCACCATACCAAGCACACCGATATTTACGCTCGTTGGAAGTTCCCTTGAAAGACCCACTCGGGACACGCCGCAGTGGTAGCTTAAGTGTGTATGACGTACCGAGAATGCAGATGATTATGCTCGTTGGAAGTGCCCTTGAACGACCCACTCTAGTCATCACAACGGTAATAAATAAGTTGGACCCTGTCCATAGTCATATGTGCTTTACCACCTAGTAATCTAGGACTACTTCAATTCAAGCATATACCCAATCATCATAATCACAATAATATCAAGCTACCAAGGCAAACACATCCAATTCATTTATCCCAAAACGAATGGAATAAAACCAATGATCACATATAACATTTCCACGTAATGCGCTTCTCAACACTTTGCATATAACAATCATACATATTCATGATTTTAACATACAAGTGATCATAGCATAATATCATACAATTTATAACATTAGTCACACAACAAAGAGGCTTCCAATTCCTGACACGGACGAAACTGCACTCGGGAGATTTAAACATACATTTCTTAAATTCCATTAATGCTTATTCAACATCATGCAACTAAACATCCTTTTTTCATAACCTTTAAATAAACTAAAAGCATGATATCTAAGCATATTCATAAAGGTAATTAAAAGACCTTTCTAATGCTTTCGATGGGCTCCATTTTGAGTTATAAAACTCAAGTTATGGTTGAAACAATAAAAGTTATTTTTCAGTCACTGAGCAATCGATTTACACTATATGCAAATCGATTGCACGCTTCAGTTTTTGTCGAAAAATCAGTTTTTCAAAGGAGCAATCGATTGGCATCCTGTGTAAATCGATTTGCACCTGAAGCAGAGTCGAAAAGTGACATATTTTCCTGCATAAAGTAGTTCCAAAAGTATTCTAACTCATCCTTAGATTTCCCAACAATTTGAATCCGAACCCTGTATTGACATCCCATATTATAAAATTGCATCAAAATAAAAAATGTTTCACCAATTAAAACAACATGCAAGGAATTGCTCTCAATCTAAACCCTTATCATACATAAACCCCAAATTATAGAATTTCATACAATCCCACAATCCTACCCCAGGTTCTATCTAATGGAACTCACCTTGGTCAATTGGAGATGATGATGATACACTTGCTGCACTAGAACTCTCTTCATTCCCAAAACTTCACCTTCAACCATGCCAAACATGTAACATCCTTCTCTGCCATTCTCAGCAAAAATTACCAATATTCTATCACATTTTTCTCCTTCAATATAGAAGCTATTGTTGCACCCCAAAATTTAAGCTCTTGATATAGGCTTATGTTTCATCATAAATATCATATTGCATTGCATTCATGCACTGTGATGGGATCAAGGTATTTCTATCTTCCTGGTTTCTTTAAACTATGGAATTTGGTAGTGTTGACAATCGGTCCAAGATGGCTCTCATATCCTCTTTCTCTCTTGTTTATTCAATTACCAAGGGTTCTCAGGCCTCAAGACATCTTAATTGATTATCTGTTTCATCAGAAGAGTCACAGTTGCAAGTGTTTTAAGTAAATCTCATTTTCTCTTATACAGTGGCTCTTGTGCATGGGTTTTAGATTACTGGGCGTATGACGTCTTTTTTGACAAAATTCCTGAAGCATTATTATTTTGAGTTTTGTCTCAATACATTTCGTTCAACTAAGAATCATGAAGAGATTATAGTTTTAATCTTGTTGTTCATCATCTAAGGTTCATTGAATTTATGTCAAGGGTTTTGACTTGTCGAGTTTTGTCCTCATCATTGAAAGGGTTTTCATTATGATCAAAGTTTGTTCATTCTTGGTTGTTTGTTGCTACCTGATACAAGATGGTTTGAAATTTGAAGAATTAGGGAATCATTTGATTAATTTTATTCATCAAAGTTTCTGAGGTTGGAACAGAAGTACTTTTGGAGTTTTCTTGAGGTTTAAGTAATGAGGCGTGAGAATCCAAAGCTAAACATACCAATTCACCAAAATTTAGCATCCATTCAATTTACAACTTCACTCCATTTCATTCATCATTTACGAGTCCATTCAAGAAATTCAAATTCTACAAGTTTCGTATTAATTTCTCACCAAGCTTACAAAGAGCATTTCAATGTTCTTAAAAGTTGTCTAATTACAAGACAAATTCTAATTCCTACAAGGCAAACCAAAAGTTTTCTAAGTTCTAAAACTATGAAATTTTATTGATCTCTATTCTTCATTTCTTCAAAGTTTCTTCTCAAAGCCTCCTTCTCCAAGCTTTCATGCTAGGCCGCGGATTCCTCTTCTTCTTGCTTTGCCAATTCTCATCATTTGCTCATGTGAAACAAGAAGAAATAGATATGATTAGTAAAATAAGAAACATTGAATAAACAAGGAATTTTACAAGAGTTTTCTTCTCAAATCTCATCATTGGGGAGTGGACTGGAATCACAATTTAAGAGGGTTTTCAAATCATTCAAGCAACACCAAAGCCTCATAAACAATGTTGCTTCACACAAGTAAGTTTTTAGTTCAATCATGTGCCAAAAGAAGTCTATTACAAATCACAAACAAGTTGGTTCACAAAATACAAAATCAAAAGAGGTTCAAATCAGAATTGCAAACTTATTTAATGCCAAAAACATCACTGGTCCTATTCAGCAAAAATCACAGTACAACACTCAGAAAAATAATGGTAAGACCCAATTTCGAATTCACACAAGCCTGTTTCCAAAATCACTAAGTCCAGAATTAGAAAATCCTAGTTCATAGAACTATAAAAAGATTCAAGGCACAATTATCAAGGGTGATCACTGTTCATGCTAACCCTAGCCGCAACAACAACCAAACCCTAAATACTTCTCATCATCTTCCAATACCAAACCCTTCAGAATTTTTGAAAAGAACAAATCGCAGAAAATCACAAAACAAACCCAGAAACCGCGACTATCAAGCTACCAAAACCAACATCATCATCATTTTCATATTTACCCAAAGAGCATGGCAAGGTCTGAATCGTAGAGAATGAGATATCTCACCGAGTTAACTCAGAGGCGTCGTCCTCTTCATCATTGCCGGAAAGCCAGATCCGCCATTTCTGTTCAGATTCTGGACTAGGGTTGCATTTTCCCCATTCAAGATCCCAGCCAAACCGTTGAATTTCTGTGAAAATAAGAAACAGATTAGAAGATAGGAGAAGGAGCCGAACAAGACGACGTAAGAAAAGCGAAGATCGGAGTAATCGCTGCCGCGAGCCGCCGTCAGCGCCGCCGAAGGCGATTTTCGATGAGGAATATTTAGAGAACTGGAGAGAGACAAAAGTCTCTTTGTTGCTAATTTTTTATTTAGTTGTTTGTTTTAATTAAATTAACATTTATTTGATGTGTTAATCTGGCGGTGACACTTGTCACCGTCTGTTTGGTGGATTAAGGAACATAATATATTGGTGACTCAAAGCACCAAGAATTAATTATTTAATTAATCCTTTGGTAGATTTGAATCACCAATCCATTTTTCCAACTTCATCAACACCAAAAGTCCATTGATATTAAAGAGGAATTAGATGTTCAAGACTACGATCCAAGGCAATTATCAAAATAATGGAGTAGAAGAAGAGTAAATATCAAAAACAAGTGAAAATCACAATTCTGCACTTTGTGCAATCGATTGCATCAACACAGTTTTTTTAAAAAATTCAGAAATGTATCCATACAATCGATTGCACTACTGTGCAAATCGATTTCTTATTGTAAAAAATAGAAAAATCACATTTCTAAAGGCCAAATTCTTGTTCAAACTTTTTCACAAACACCTTGTGTTCCTTGATTCAATTGAGCATGAAAATTCCAACTAATTTTTGAGAATTTAACATCAATGGAACTAAAAACATGTTTACTTAATGAATCAAACAACAAAAATTATCAAGAGATCACATTGCAAAAGATGAAGATCACCACTCACCACTTGTAGATCTTGAGAAAAATTTGCAAGAATAACCCTTCAAATTGCTTCACTTCAATTTCAAAAATCAGAATTAAAAGTCTAGATATAAATAATTGATGAAGAAAAAGAGAGTGGGTGGAGGTTTAGCTCAAAGAATGAGCAAATTCCAATGAAGAATTTACTAATCTTTATGAAGAAGAAAAAGCTTTTAGTGAATTGGGAGGATTGGGGAAAATGAGAGAATGAGGAGAAATTTTGACAAGGTGTATTTGACTATCAAAAGCTTGAAATTTGAATGAGAGGAGGCCTCTATTTATAAGGTTTTGGTTAGGTAATGAGTGATGGTTTGGAATTTGATTTGGGTGAATTAGGCTTGGAAAATGAATTTGAAGTCAAATTTGAATTAATTGGTGACTAATTTCGAAATTAAAAGAAAATAAAAAATTAAATTGGAGCCAAATCTCACAAAACTTGAAAATTGCCCAATTTTTCAGCATTCAGTGCAATGCAATCGATTGTCGGGAGTATACTGCTCGCTCACATAGTCTTCCTCTTTATTTTCAGACTCATGATGGCTTCCTTCATTGTTTTTGATGCTTCCTTCAGTTTCACCGCTCTTGTCTGAGAATTCGAGCTATCTGACCACCTTGACTGGACCCTTGTGATTTCTTTCCATGTTGAGAATACCAATGGTCTTCTTCTTTTTGGTGATGAGCTTCTTCAGATCTTTTTGGCCTTGCGCCAAATTGGTGAACATCTCCTGAAATTGGCCGTTCTGAGCTTGGATATCTTTGACAGTCTGTTCAAGAGCCATTTCTGCTGAAATACAGCGAGAGAATAAGAAAACCGATCTTCAATGTACCTGTTATGAAATGTTATGCCATGATATGCGATGTTATGAAATATTTTCAAGGACCTTAGAAATTTAAATTTGTTAAACAAGAACGAATAAACTTTTAATTAGTTTACTTTTAGCAAGTACAAAAGAAAGTTTAAACAAATAAAAAGAAATTCTTAGAGCTTAGGTCTCCCATGGACGCTTCCTTTTTGTATTGAAGTAGGTATTGAGGCTTCGCTCCTCGTTAAGTAGCTTCGTCAACTCTAATACCTTTTTTTTGCTTGCATGGCATTGAGCTTCGAAGGTATCCCTTTCTTCTTTAAGCTGAATCCAGGATCTCTTCAAGTCTTCGAAATTAGTAGGCATGTCTAGATGGAGAATGGTATAGGGTTCGTCACCTTCAGCAACAGGTTCCATAACCACTGGTAGTACAACTGTAAACGGCATCATGAGGTTTTGAGCTCGAGATCGCACCCATTTGAGGTAAGGTTGCCAAGGAATGGAATTTTTATGCCGCAAAGTCTTGGTATCAGTCTTCTTCACCATGCCCCAAGCATGCACAAATCTTCGACGGTAGTTCTGGAGATCATTTTCGTAGTCAAACACAATGTCTTAGAGAAGCATATCATGAGGACCATCTCTTTGATCATAACCAAACTTACGTAGAGCTAGAGAAGGGTTGTAAATGATACCTCCCCTTATGCCAAGGAGTGGTACATTAGGGAATTCCCCACAACGCTCAATGAAAATGAAGTCCTTTTGAGAAAAAAGAAACCAACGAATATTTGAATGAGAGAGTGACATCAGCCTTTGAGACCACTTCAATCTTTGCTCGTTCTTCATTAATGATTGAGGAAGGTGCGAAATAAACCACCTGGAAAGTAACGGTATGCAACACATGAGAGTTCCTTGTCTTTTGGTAGTACGAGTGGGGAGAGAATGTAGAATGTCCCCAAGTAAGGTAGGCACAAGATTACGAGTGAGGAATATCTTGATGGTGTTTACGTCTACGAATTGGTCGAGATTAGGAAATATCACCAAGCCATAGATTAGCAAGTCCAAAATTTCTTCGAATGCTTGGAAACTCATAGCCTTTAGGAATTCTCGAGCTTTCTTTATCAGAAACTTAGCAAGCAAACCCTTAACTCCGCTTCTTGTTTCCCAATTAGCTTCAATGTTAGATGTAGATGATGCGATGTCTTCGTATTCCAGAGCTTTTTCTGAACCGGTGAATGGTATCTGATCAAGGATAGGTATCCTAAGTAGCTTAGAGAACTCTTCCAATGTAGGCACCAACTAATAATCTGGGAATGGAAAGCAGTGATGTTTCGGATCGAAGAACTGGAATACAATATGCATCATATCTTCTTCAAAACCGCAGATGACCAGGTCGAGCAGATAACCATGTCTTTTGATAAACTGAGCATGATCGAGAACTTCTGAAACTAATTCTTTGAGTTGAGAAGGTATACCCATGAAATTGATTCGGATAGTCTTCCTGGAAGTCATAACTCCTACAAAACAGAGCAAAGATAAATCCCTAGGTCCATGAAATATTTAGAAATGATATGATGTTATGATGTCATGATGTCATGTTTAAAACAAGTAGCAAGCACAGGCAATTCACACAATAGCCCTAGGTTTAAGGCTTGCATGAGGTATAAGTGTCTACCCTACCAGAGTTTAAGTGGGTTTAACCTGAGCTAAAATAGTAACCGGGTTCTAGGAATCTCATATCATTGATCTTTCTCGTAGGCTTTATTTCAATACGACTACCAAGTGGTCAACTGAAACATCAAGAAAGTCGAATCTTAATGAGCGTAGCATCGAGTATCAACCAACCTTAGTCTGCACCAAAGCCGACCATCTCACTACCTTTTAATGGCCAAGATGGGTCAATTAGGGTTCTAAAAGTTGAGTTTGTGCTTATGACACCACGCAGACGCCAAATACTTTCCTCAACTAAAAATGAGGAGCATCGGGACATCCAAAGTGTCGCACTAACGTAGCCATCATTTTGACCGTTTTGGTATACTCCTAACAGTCACGATGATTTATTGCTACTTACCTAAGGAAACCTTGATCCAGGTGTAGGATCCCCACAAGTATAATACCCAAGCAACCCTTAAGAGTAAAGCGAATAAGTCAAACAATGAAAGCAATAAAATGATCTAAAGCCCTAAGGTAGCCTCTCTTTAGGGTGTTCCCCAGCAGAGTCTCCAGTTCTATGATACGGTGGGAGACCTGACTTGTTTTTTTTGCGTTTTATCGCAAATGTTGCGGATAGCAAGAGTCGTCACCGAGTTTTCTTTTATCCAATTAAGGTAAGGCGAAAAGAACAGGAAAAGACCTTCGTTAGATTCTGAGTACGGGAGGCAGTTATGAAAAGGGAAGGTATTAACACCCTTTCCATCCGTAGTTATCTACGGGCTCTTAATTTCTTAGCTCACTTTATAAATTGCTTTCTATGTGTGTTTGAAAAGATATTTTGAAAAGGGAATTTCTCTTTGACTTTGTAATGATTCTCGCTGGAATGTATATGAAGTGTTTGGAAATGTTTTGTTTTGGAAAAGTGTTTAACTTTGTAATGATTCACGCTGAATTGTATACAAAGTGTTTGAAATTTTTTTGAAAATAGTGTGAGATGTGAAAAGTATTTTGATAGAGCAAGCAATTAAGAGTAACTACCTACTCAAAATGGTCGTTTCCATGTTATTTTGCTTTCCTTTAGGGTAGCGTTATCCATACCATTAGTTGGTAGGTAACTCTATCCGTTGGATGTAAAGAGACATTCGAAGGGTCATCGTATGGTCATAGATGGAAACATGTAGGGATACCTTAGCATATTCGTAGGGAAGATCATCACCTTTCGTAGGCAACAATCGAGGGACGAGATCATGTATTTGTAGGCAACATAGAGGGTCATCGAGGGACTATGATCTTTGATTCGAAGGGACTGTGATGATATTGTTTGTAACCGTCTTAGCTAAGATATCCCTACGTTCAAGGGACATGACCGTTGTTTCGAAAGGCAACAAGAGAGGATATCCTAAGGTGTGTGCAAGTGTGAAGAGTGTGTTGTATTCAGATATGTTATCTTGAGATTAGGAGTGATCTAGGGTTGATTTTAGTCTTAGCATACAAACCCTAATTACTAGCAGTTAGATATATGTACAGGAAAGTAAAGTGCGGAAAGTAAATCCTACGCTATTACATGGCTTTGGGTAAGATACATAATAAGGAATACGAAAAGTAAAGGCAAAAAACGTAAATCTACGCTATTACATGATAAAACTTTACGACCTATACATCCTTTCTAGAATTGTATATGCAAAATAATGTAAATAGTCAGAATAATAAGAAAATGTTAGTGAAAATGTTTTAGAAATTAGTAGAAAAAGGTTTTAGGTTAGTAATCCTAATTACTATAGAAGAAAATATTTTTTGGGAATTTTCTGGATTAGTTTTAATGTGGAAAAATAATTAAAGGTTAATTTAATGGTTAATTGACAATTAATTAAAATATAAGTAAAAAAATGATTTTTTTAATGTCAAAAATTAAATAAGTATTTTTCTGACCTAAATGGAAAAGAATTTTTTGTTGTGTTTTTTGTAGTATTTTAGAAAAATGTTTGAAGAAAATTAGATTGAAAAGAAACAATAGGAAAATATGAAAAAAAGTGAAAATTGGTTAGTTTGCAAAAGAGATAAAAATAGGTGAGGATGCCAGGGATCGAACCAAGGCCCTGTACCTCACAGGCGCGTCCCTTGGCCAACTGAGCTGCATGCTTATCATATTAATATAAAGAACGAAATAAGATAAATGTGAAAACCAGAATTTAAAATATTTCAAATCCAAAACACACGCGCGGCTAGTGGGGGGTGACTGTTCATCGTCGTTTTAACCAAGGTTTTTACCTACGGTTTGTACCCGTAGCCATAGCTTTACCAACGGTTCCCTGCGTCACTATAGCACCTGCAGAATCATAACTCAAGCAATACGCAATATAAATTTACATGAAAGGCATGGTTTGATTGCAAATTTACTCCTGAGTTCACTGGTACCACTCATATGGTCCAATTTTGCCTAGATCAAAGAATCCTAATTCAAAGGTCATAAACCCTAGCCATGGCAAGTTACGATCCCTACATCTAAACTTTAATTAAATAACCCAGATAGCTTCTAAATACTCAGACAAACACAAATATATGATCAAATTTATTGACAATGCATGAATATGTGAAATCGATTTTGAAAATACAAGGGCAAACCGTGATCTGGATATTGCATTTCTAGAGGTGTTGCTTGCTTGCAGGGGTCTGGAACGATTCAGAGGATCACCAATAAGCGATTAGAATGCTTTGTTTGGCCTGAATCGATCCAAAAACAGGTCTTTCAATTGCTTGAAACACACGATTTTTTTGAAGCTAGGTTAGGGTTCCTTGAGGCATGAATTTTCGTTTTTTAGCATCTGGGATCAATGTATATATACTAGAGTGAATTAGGTCAAGAATCATAAAGAAAATGTATGCCAATCAATGAGAAAATATTTGATTTGGAATGAAACCAAATATTGCCTTTTTTTATCAAATCTCATTCAATTCCTTTGCCAATCAATAATTGTCGAAATTGATAGCTTGTATGGCTTTCTTGGACCTCAAGACTAGTAGAAACCAAGCCCAACTCATCTTGCCTATTATCTTTACATTTTATTTAATTAAATTTGAATTTTAGCCATTTAATTCAAAAAAAGAAAAGAAAATAAGGAGGCGTGGAAATGAGTGTGGATGTCATGAATAATGTCAAGATCAAGTTTGGATCATGAAAACTTAAGCCCATTTGAAAAACATTTGCATTTGCTAGGTATTTTCCTTTGTGCGCCTCCTCAAAAATGTCAAACTTGCACAATTTGTATCTTGCCCAATTTTCAACATTTTTGAGTGTTCTTGGACTTTTTAGAAAGCTTAATATGTCCTCTAAACACTACTTTTGGTTTCATATTCATTGAAGTTTCCATGTTCATGTACACTTCTTTGCAAAAAGATAACTTTTTGTTGACTTTTAGAAGGACCTGTAATGTTTTGATCCATAACTTCCAAATGAAGCATTTTTGGCCAAATATTGTGAGACTTAAAGTTGTAGAGAATTGAATTCCCTTCAAAATGAGTTTTGGTGGAAAAGTTTCTGATAAAGTATGTGAAAGTTATTCTTAGTCAAAGTCTGTTGACTTTGGTCTGAGAAGCCCTAATTTAGAAACTTTGACTTTTGATCAAATCTTGACTTTCCTTGAGGAATCATGGTAAACCCTTGATCAAATGATGAATATTACTTCAAAATATTAATGTTGACCAAAAATTATGAAGTTTGATTGTATGTTGACCACAATTGACTTTTTTGTCCAATACAACTAATTTTCAACCATCTGAGCAATTGACTGAACAACCCTGAGCTGTAAGGCTTGAGTTTTTACATGGTGATCCCTTGAAGCATATGATGAGGTATGATGACCACTTGGAGCCTTGAAAATTCATTTTTGACTTGAGAGAATAAAAACCTAGTTTGGATTGATTGCTTAGAAGAGGGTTTGTTTGGTCAACCCTTGTGAAATCCTTAAGTATGGAGATGTGAATTGTCTTGAGAAGTAGGAGGGAAAATTTTGGGGTATAACAGTTGCCCCTGTTCAATCTTCTTGTACCAGAAGGTTTAGATTGGTATGATTGAATACTGGAGTACACCTGAAAATTTGCACTCGCTGTTGTTTGGAATGGGATCGTCAATTGACGATACGCTGGAATGGGCTTATAGATTCCATTTGGAGAAGCTAATGCTGGGGAGTGAGTCGTGCGCTAGACTCCGCGTTTGTCTTTTGAATGAGAGAGATGGTATGTATTGATTTTTAACCATATATGCAGCATTTTGAAGGTGGAGTAATGTCGAAAAGTAGTCGGAGATGGGCTTATAGATGCCATCCAGAGAGATGAAGATGTGTAGTCGGAGATGGGCTTAAAGATGCCATCTGGGGCAGTTGATAATAAGAGAGAGTTAGAATAAACCTTCGTCTTGGCTATTTTTGAGATGAATAGTTGTCAGAATGTAGATAGTTTTCCCGTCTTGTTTCGGGTATTAATCCATGGTCTGCTATTTATTGGTATACCCGTCTGGTTTCGGGAGTTCATACCAGATTGGTCGCCTTGATAGTTTCCCCGTCTTGTTTCAGGTGTTAATCTTTGACCTGTTATCTGGAAATAATTTGCATGGTCGTTCAGATAGTTCTCCCGTCTTGTTTCGGGTATTAATCTTTGACCTTCCGTTTGGAAAATAGCTTTTACCTGCTAGGGAAATAAATCTTGACAGGATATGGTTAGTTCTATGCAGATTATGATGCATGCGAGCATATGACAATGTTCGTGAATGATATATGCACATGTTATGATTTTTTATGAATAATGTATGAATGTAAATGTTGTGGTATTTCAAAACATATCCATCTTGAAGAAGATAGGAATGTTCTGCTGGAGATCTTTGATTTCTTCTTGGGGATGAAGTTGTTGAAAACCCTAACGGGGGATTGTCGAACGCCTAATCGAAAAAAAATCGATAATATATCGACACAAAAAATGAAGTCGCCACCGAGATTTATTTATTCTAAGAAGGAAAGGGGAAATATCGAATAAAACCCACGAAAGAAAGAATAAGACGGTCTACGAGATTAAGAGATGCAGGTTCGCTAGTCGGTTATGCAGGGGAAAGGTATTAGCACCCCTCACATCCATCGTACTCGATGGTACCCATTTTGTTCAAAGTGTATTCGTGTGTTAGTGTGAAAGTTTACGATCTTCTAAGTTTTGAAACGAGAAAGAAAGAGAGAAGAAATGTTTTTATTATTTTTGCTCACCTTTGGTCGTAAGACTTAGTGCCTACGTACTCCCTCGTGCAATGGGAAAGTCAGAGCGTCGTAGTTCGGCTAGAAAATGATTGTTTGTTGATTGATTTTAAATGAAAAGACAAGTCGTCATTTTTTAAAGGAGAAGACTCGTCTAACGCCCACAAGGTGTGATAAAGAATAAAGGACTACGCACCAACATGAGGGAGGGTTTGAGAACACCTCTAGTACTCAAGTGGAGAAGTCGAAAACCTTGGGAATAGAGGAAGAAACATCTCGATTATAAATGAAACATGTCTAATATTGAAAAGGGTTTTAAAAGGTAAAGGTGCTCGAGCGTACAATAAAAGTTTGAATGAGTTGGGATTGATTTTAAGTTGTGGGTGACAAGTACCGAAACATTAGGCTATCATCTAATGATTCAAACACTAGAAATTGGCGAGTGAGCTCAAACAATCATCTCTCATCCCAAAAATTTATTATAAAATAAGTGTTTCGAGTGAGATAAAATATTTAAATTATTGGGCTATCATCCAACAATCTAAAGACTTTAAATTCGATTAAAATGTCGGGCTATCATCCAACAATTTAAACAAATGTCACTCCACTTTTTTAATGCGGATAGAAGTATTTAGTCTATTGGGATATCGTCCAACAACCTAAAGACTTCCAATTCGATTAAACCGTTGGGCTATCATCCAACAATTTAAACGAATACCGCTCTAGTATTTTGACATGGATAGAAGTTTTATCTTATTGGGCTATTATCCAACAATCTAAAGACTTCAAATTTGTTTAAACCATTAGGCTACCATCTAACGATTTAAACAAAAATCATCCAAGTTTATTTGTGAAAACATTTTGAAAAAAACATCTCGACATTAGATCGAGGTTTGAGAAGAAGACTCGACGTTGGATCGAGTTTTATTGAAAGTGTTTTAAATGCTTGGTGAATGGAGAAAGCAAGAATCAGGTTATGATCAACCAAGCTACAAGACTTGATCAATCTCGAGAGAATAGCCAAGCCTATTCCCTACTATTGAACCCTTATAGAAATGAGAAGCTTGGTATGTAGACCAAGGCGCGAGAAATGGAGGAGAAACAAATAATTGCAAACGAATCAATAAATTGAGAAAAGCCCATACATGGTGGCCAACACAAGCATAAAGCAATTAAATTGCATGTGTACTATCAAGGTGGGCTAGTCTACTAAGACGACCAATTGGAACAATTAATCGAAATAAGCTCACTGTAAGAAGGCCCAGGATCAAGCGTACATGTGTGCATGTGTGGTCATTGCGATGCTTCGTAGCTTTATAACTAAAAAGAAGTAATGACTAAGAAACCGACATTGAACTGTTTCATAACTTCGGCTTTGATTTTCTCGAATATCTCAGGACGCATACGACAAACCTTCTACTTCACAGGGAGAAAACCTTCTTTCGTCGGTAGTCGGTGTACCACAATGTCAATTTCTAAACCTGGCATGTCTTCGTAGGACCAAGATAAAATTTCGATATAGTCTCGCAGCATCTGGACCAATCTTTCTTTTACATTTCTCTTAAGACATGCTCGTATCTTGATTTCCTTTCTGTCTTCGTCAGTACCTAGATTCACAACCTCGACTGGCTCCTCATGTGGTTGTATAACTTGTTCTTCCTGTTGTAGTAGCCTGGAAAGTTCTCCTGGAACTTCACAATCTTCCTCACCTTCATCTTCGGCTTGGTAGATCGAATTATCGAATTCATATTTAGCAATAGCAGAGTCGTATCGACGAGATTCAGAGTGAATCTGCAGTGTATTATGTGGGTGTGTGTAAGAACACATAGCTTTTTGAAAGGGTGATATGTAAAAATAAATACAAAGAGCACAATATTTGAATGCAAAAGTCCAATGATTTATTGAATGAAAATATGCGAATGACAAATAATAACCCTCACAAACGAGCTACGGTTCCCCGGGCAAGGCACTAGGCTTAAAGTTTATTGTTCGAAAGCATAAAAGCAGAAAAAGCAATTACTCCTGTCTAAAGGAGATTGGTAAACATCTTCAGTCTTCCAATTGTTGAGTCCGTCGTCTGGAGTTGGGTTGATCCAATTGTTGATGTCGAAGTCGCCATCATCGTCTTCTATAGCATGTACTCCTCTTTTCTTGATGTGGAAAGGATGTTTTCCGGCACGTTCGCGACGTATCATCTTCTGACCTTTGATAGTGAAGCCTAAACCAGTCTTGTTAGATTTGAATGGAAAATCGGGGAGTTGACCCAAAATAGTACAGCCTCCTTCTTCTACCATAGCTTTGGCGTCTTTCAGTGAGGCCATCTTCGCTGGAACTCTAGTAACTTCAGGAGTGAGAGGAGAGTCAACAGGCATGACTCGTGGAATTGCTTCGAAAGTTGACAGGGGGTTTCGATGAGTTCACCTTCTATTTCGATGTATCAGAATGATTGCAGATGGCTTACAATATATTCTTCTTCACCGCATATTATAGCAATCTTCCCCTTCATTGGGTACTTCAGCTTCTGATGTAGGGTAGAGGTGACAACACCTACCCCATGTATCCAAGGGCGTCCGAGTAGGCAAGAATAAGCTGGACGAATGTCCATGACAAAGAAAGTAGAGTCAAAAGTTTAGGAACCGACTTTAACTGGCAGGTTGAGCTCTCCAAGTACTGTTCATTTCGAACCATCAAAAGCTCTTACGATTATGTCACTGGGCTTCATGACCACTTCTTCAGCATTAAGTCGGTCGAGAGCGCTCTTCGGTAGAACATTCAGAGCAGAAACAGTATCAACCAATACACGAGACAATGTAGTGCCCTTGCATTCAATGGAGATGTGCAAGGCTTTATTGTGTTTCCTTCCGCATGAGTTAAATTATCACCAAAGAAACCTAAACCATTATTGGCGGCCAGGCTAGCAATACAACCTTCGAATTGATCAGCAGTAGTGTCTTGCGGTATGTGAGCATTCTTCAGAAACTTTACTAAGGCTTTAGCATGAGCCTTAGAGCACAATAGCAGAGCTAGCATGGATATCTTGGATGGAGTTTGTATCAACTATTCCACAACATTGTATTCACTCTTCTTGATGATCTTCAGAATTTCCTCCATTTCTTGCTTGGAGGTATCCTCAGCAACTTCCTTTGGTACTTCTGTGTGAGTAGGATGAGTTACTTTTTCTTTCCCTCTAGCTTCGGGAATTGGTTCGATAGCAAGAATGCGAATTGGTGTAGTAGTGCCTTTCGGAGGATAGATCTTTGGGGAAAATACTCTTCTGGTTCTGGTGACCTTGCTTGATCCAGTGATGTTGTCAATGTCAGGATTGGTAGCTTCAACTGCAATGTCTTCAATGGTCAAAGGTTCTTTCTTGACGCCATGATAGTAAACTTCGGCTCCATAATTCCAAGGTATAACTCCAAGGTATAACTTTTTTAGAGGAATATGGTATTTGTGTAGGGGAGGTAATACTCAGGGGTGCCACTCTAGGCGCAGGATCGGCAAAGGTGATCCTTATTGTGTTCACCCGGAATCTTGTAACTTTCGGGAGCGGTATATTTAACCATGAAATCAAACTTTCCACTTGGCTTCCCCAAGTTATCTCAGACATCTGGTATGACTTTGCTTGCATCTTCAATTTTCAGTTTTTTAGCAACATCTTCACACAGATTCTCCACAGATGGAGGTTTCAGAAATAACACTTCTCGGTTGTCCATCATGCGTTGAATACGCCTTTTCAACCAAGCACATCCGTCAGATTCAATTGTACACCAACGACAGTCATCCGGGTACCCTGGAAATACACCGGTTTGCAGCAAGTCTTTCTTGACAGCCATCAGGGGAATAGTCAGCTTTTTCACATCATAAACATAAGAGTCATTGCTAATAGCATTGACACTTTTACCATGGTCGGGCATTGGTGAGTTGATCACATTCGGAGTTTTGATGGTAGGGTCGAATTCAATTTCCCTTGCTTTAATCATGTCTTGAATCTTGTTCTTCAAGGCCCAACAGTTGTTGGTGTCGTGCCATGGGCTATTGGAGTGGTATGCACACCTTGCATTAGGATTATACTTTAGAGAGGAAGTGTTGACGTGTTGAGGAGGATCCCTTAAAGTAATGAGGTCTGCTTTCAACATGTGTTTTAGTGCTTGAGATAATGGCATATTGATCTTCGTAAACTGTCTTTGTGGCGCGTTCTGCATACGCGTGTTATCTCGTCGAGGTTGCGCTAGTGTGGGATTGGAGATCACGACTGCCCCCACAGATTGATTGCGACCAAATTTGTCATGACTCTTCACAACATTTGCTTCTTTCTTACCACCAAAAGATCTCTTTGCAGCATTTGAAGATGTTTCTACTTGAATCTTTCCCCTCTTGATTCCAACTTCGATACGTTCGCCTGTCAATATCAACTTGGTGAATCTGGCTGATGAGTTTCCAATCATATGATTGAAGAATGAGCCTGTCAGTGTTCCCATAAACATGTAAACCAACTCCCTATTGGACAAGGGTGGCTGAACTCTGCCTACTAAATCTCTCCATTTCTGGTGATACTCTTTGAACTTTTCATCACGACCCATAGACATGCTCTGTAGTTGCATGCGGGTATATGCCAATTCAGCATTGTACTGGTACTTCTTGTAGAAATCATTTGCTAAGTTATTCCAGGTATGAATGTGGGTACTCTCTAGCTGATAATACCACTCCAACTGAGTTCCGGATAAACTCTCTTAAAAGAAATGGATCCACAATTTCCTGTCTTCAGTATGAGGATGGATCTTTTGAACATAAGACTTTAGATGCAGCTTCGGGAAAGAGATGCCATCATACTTGCCAAAGGTAGGGTCCTTGAACTTGCGGGGAATTACCACACCAGGAACAAGACTCAGATCATCAAAGTTCATCCCTAACATTTTCAGATTTTCCATAATATTCAGACGGTCTTCAAGTTGCTTGTATTTTTCGTTGTCAGGAGTATATTGTTCGCTCACATAGTCTTCCTCTACGTTTTCAGACTCATGATGGCTTCCTTTATTGTTTTTGATGCTTCCTTCAGTTTCACCGCTATTGTCTGAGAATTCTAGCTGTCTGACCACCTTGACTGGACCCTTGTGATTTCTTCCCATGTTGAGAATACCAATGGTCTTCTTCTTTCCGGTGATGAGCTTCTTTAGATCTTTATGTCCTTGGGCCAAATTGGTGAACATCTCTTGAAATTGGGCGTTCTGAGCCTGAAGATCTTTGACAGTCTGTTCAAGAGCCATTTCTGCTGAAATAAACAGCGAGAGAATAAGAAAACCAGTCTTAAATGTACCTGTTATGAAATTTTATGCCATGATATGCGATGTTATGTGTTATACCCCAAAATTTTCCCTCCTACCTCTCAAGACAATTCCCATCTCTATAGTTAGGGATTTCACAAGGGTTGATCAGACAAACCCTCTCCTAAGCAATCAATCCAAACTAGGGTTTTGCTCCTCTCAAGTCAAAATAGATTTCCAGTGCTCTAAGTGATCATCATACCTCATCATATGCTTCAAGGGACCACCATGTCAAGTTTCAAGCCTTACAAGTCAAATTTGCTCATCCAATTGCTCAGATGGTTAAAAATCAACTGTATTGGACAAAAAGTCAACTGTGGTCAACAAACAGTCAAACTTCATAATTTTTGGTCAACACCAATATTTTGAAGTAATATTCATCATTTGATCAAGGGCTGATCATGATTCCTCAAGAAAAGTAAAGATTTGATTAAAAGTCTAAGTTTCTAAATTAGGGGTTTTCAGATAAAAGTCAACGGAACTTTGATCAGGCATAACTTTCACATACTTTATCAATTTTTTTTCCACCAAAGCTCATTTTAAAGGGAATTCAATTCTCTACAACTTCATGTCTTACAAGCTTTGCCTAAAAATGCTTCATTTGGAAGTTATGGATCAAAACATTACAGGTCCTTTTAAAAGTCAATAAAAAGTCATCTTTTTACAAAGAAGTGTTCATGAACATGGAAACTTCAATGAAGATGAAACCAAAAGGGTTGTTTAGAGGAAATATTGAGCTTTCTAAAAAGTCCAAGCACACCCAAAAAATTTTGAAAATTGAGCAAGATACAAGTTGTGCAAGTTAGGCATTTTTGAGGAGGTGCATGAAGAGAAATACTTGGAAAAATCAATTTTTTTCTAAATGGGCCTAACGTTTCTTGGTTCAAACTTGTTTCTAATCTCAATTAGAACCTCCAAGCCCAATGCCACGCCCTTGAGCTTTTTATTTTATTTATTTTGATTTTTTATTCATTTAACGTCAATTTAATTAAAATAAAATAGCAAAATTAAATCAATCAATGCAAGGCTGAATATTTGACATTCTCGAGGTCCAAGATACTCATTGAATGGCCAAAATTTCGAAAATACATGATTGGTATAAGATTGGTACAAGATTGGAAATATTTGATGCAAATTGAGAAGATTGACAAATCAAACATTTTCTCATTGAATGGGATATATTTTCTCATCAATTCTTAACCTAGATCCGTCCTCTATATATTTAGAAGGTTTCTAAATCCTAGAGGAGGATTTTTTGCAGCCAAGAACCTTAGACAGAATCTCAAAAAACTGTGGTACACAAGCAACCAGCAGCCACATTTTTGCTCCAATTGAAGGCATTCTAAGCATTGCAACGTGTTCATGGGAGTCCTTTGAACCGTTCCAGCCATTCACCAAGCATCAACACGTCCAGAATCGCAACATCAGTGATCACGGTTTGAACAAACTTTTTCAAAATCGATTTCATATTTTCATGCATAATTAACTGGATTTAACCATATATTTGTGTTTGTAATGAAGTTTCGATGATGTCTGGATAGTTTAATTGAAGCTTAGGTGCAAAACGAAGGATCCACCATTGCTAGGGTTTGAAACCATGAATTAGGGTTTTCCAGAATAAGCAAAATTAGACCAAACGAGTGGTACCATCATGCTCAGTGGATCGATTCCAATCGATTCATGTATTCATATCTAATTTATATTGCATATTCTGGATTCTTGATTTTTGCAGGTGATATAGTGACAAACGAGGCCGTCACTATAGGCTTTTGCTACAAATACAAACCGTAGGTAAAAGTCTGAAGATTCAAATGAGGAAGAAGACCCATGCGCGCGCTTTCGTTTGAGTTTCATTCTCAGAAATTATTTTCCTTTACATACGTTTTGTTTCATTTTTTAAATAGATAGCATGCCTAGCTCATTTGGTCAGAAGGCACGTGTGTGAGAAGGAGGACCATGGTTCGATCCCTGGCTCCAACGTATTATTTTTATCATTTGTTTTGACTAACATATTTCCTTATTATTTTCTATTTTATTTATTTCTTTTCAAACATTTTTTTAATACACTAAAAAATCACCAAAAAAATATTTCTTTTCATAATTAGGTTAGAAAAAACTTTAATTTAATTTTTGACATTAAAAAATATTTTTTTCATCTTTGTTTTATTTAATTGTTAATTAATCTGAAATTAACTTTTAATTACTTTTTCTATACTGAAATTAATCCAGAAAATTCCCAAAAAAATATTTTCCTTATTTAATTAGGTCTACTAACCCTAAAACTTTTTTCTAACTCAAAACTTTCTTTTTACTAACATGATTTTCTCTTATTTACAATTCGATCCTTCTCGCAATATTTTTCGATTATTGTAATTGCTTCCAGGTTGTAATAGCTAGGTTTATTTTCTCGCACATTTTTTCCAATATTATGTAACTGCTAATGGGATGTAATAGTTTAATTAGAGTTTACTTTCCGCACTCCTATATTATGTATCTGCCCAAAGCCATGTAATAGTCTAGGATTTACTTTTCCGCACTTTACATTTCCGCAATTTACTTTATGCACATTTTAACTGCTAGTAACTAGGCATGTATGGCAAGACTAATTCAATCAACATAGCTAACCCTAATCACAAGATAAATATCTGAATACAACAAACTCTTCACAGATGCACTCACCTTAGGGTATCCTCTCTTGTTGCCTTTCGAATACATGGTCATGTCCCTTGAACGTGGGAATATCTTAGCTAAGACGCTTACAAACATATCATTATAGTCCCTTCAATACAAAGACCATAGTCCCTCGATGACCCTCGATTGTTGTCTACGAATACATGATCTCGTCCCTCGATTGTTGCCTACGAAAAGTGATGATGGTCCCTACAAATATGCTAAGGTATCCCTACAAGTTGCCTTCTATGACCATCTGATGTCCCTTCGAATGTACCTTTACATCTAAAAAATAAGATTACCTACCAACTAATGGTATGGATAGCCTTATTCTAAAGGAAAGCAAAATAACATGGAAACGACCATTCTGAGTAGGTAAATAAGTCTCTTTTGCTTGCTCAAATTTATCAAAATACTTTTTACACCTCACGCTCTTTTCAAAAATCTTTTCAAAAGCACTTTTACATTCCAGCGTGAATCATTACAAAGTCTTTTCAAAAACAAAACATTTCCAAACACTTCGTATACATTCCAGCGAGAATCATTACGAAGTCAAAGCGAAATGCCTTTTCAAACACACACACAAAAAGCAATTTATAAAGTGAGCTAAGCAATTAAGAGCTCGTAGATAACTACAGATGGAAAGGGTCCTAATATCTTCCCTTTTCATAACTGCCTCCCGTACTCAGAATCTAACGAATGTCTTTTCCTGTTCTTTTCGCCTTCTCTTAATTGGATAAAAGAAAAGTCGGTGGCGAATCTTGGTATCTGCAATATTTGCAATAAAATGCAAAACAAACAAGTCAGTTCTCCCACCGTATTACAAAACTGGCGACTCTGCTAGGGACACCCTAAAGAGAGGCTACCTTAGGGATTTAGATCACTTTTATTGCTTTCATTGTTTGCGTTGTCTGCTTTACTTTTAAGGGTTGCTTGAGTATTATACTTGTGAGGGATCATACACCCGGATCCAGGATTCCTTAGGTAAGTAGCAATAAATCGTCGTATACCGAAACGGTCAAAATGATGGCTACGTTAGTGCGACACTTTGGATGTCCCGATGCTCCTCATTTTTAGTTGAGGAAAGTATTTGGCGTCTGCGTGGTGTCATAAGCACAAACTCAACTTTTAGAACCCTAATTGACCCATCTTGGCCATTAAAAGGTAGTGAGATGGTCGGCTTTGGTGCAGACTAAGGTTGGTTGATACTCGATGCTACGCTCATTAAGATTCGACTTTCTTGATGTTTCAGTTGACCACTTGGTAGTCGTATTGAAATAAAGCCTACGAGAAAGATCAATGATATGAGATTCCTAGAACCCGGTTACTATTATAGGACAGGTTGAACCCACTTAAACTTTGGTAGGGTAAACACCTATACCTTATGCAAGCCTTAAACCTAGGGATGTTGTGTGAATTGTTTGTGCTTGTGTAATACGGTGAACTGACTTTGAGATTTGTTTTGCTTTTTATCACAAATGTGCGGATAGCAAGAGTCGCCACCGACTTTTCTTTTATCCAATTAAGGGAAGGTGAAAAGAACAGGAACAGACCTTCGTTAGATTCTGAGTAAGGGGAGAAGGTTATGAAAAGGGAAGGTATTAGCACCCCTTTCCATCCGTAGTTATCTACGGGCTCTTAGTTTCTCTTAGATCATTTTCAAAAGTGCTTTCTGTGTGTTTGACAAAAATGTTTTTTGAAAAGGCATTTCACTTTGACTTTGTAATGATTCATGTAGGAATGTATACAAAGTGTTTGGAAATGTTTCGTTTTTGAAAAGAGTTTGAACTTTGACAAAAGTGTGAGGTGTGAAAAGTATTTTGATAGAGCAAGCAACTAAAAGTCTTATTTACCTACTCAAAATGGTCGTTTTTGTGTTGTTTTACGTTCCTTTAGAATAGTGCTATCCATACCATTGGTTGGCAGGTAACCCTATTCGTTGGATGTAAAGGGACATTCGAAGGGACACCGGATGGTCATAGAAGGCAACTTGTAGGAGTATCCTAGCACATTCGAAAGGACGATCATCATTTTTCGTAGGCAACAATCGAGGGACAAGATCATGTATTCGTAGGCGACATCGTGGGTCTATGATCTTTGTATCGAAGGGACTATGATGATATGTTTTTATAGGCAACGGTGCTAGGATACCTCTACGTTCGAGGGACTTGACCATTTAATCGAAAGGCAACGAGAGAGAATTATCCTAAGGGGTGCATGTGTGAAAAGAGTGTGTCAAATTCAGATATTTTATCTTGCATTTAGATGTGATCTATGTTGATTTTTATCTTGCCATACACGCCTAATTACTAGCAGTTTATAGGGTGCGGAAAATAAATTGCGGAAAGTAAAAGTGCGGAAAAATAAAGCCCTACGTTATTACATGGCTTTGGGGCAGTTACACAATTGGAGTGCGGAAAGTAAAAGTCCTAATTAAACTATTACATCCCATAGGCAGTTACATAATATTGAAAAGAAAAGCGAGAAAAATCGTCCGAAACGTTACAACCTGTAAGCAGATACATAATCGGAAAATACGAGAAAATTGCATAAGAGAAAAAATGTTAGAAAAAAACATGATTTTTGAATGAGGAAAAGAGTTTTAGGTTAGTAATGACAATAAGATGATAAGGTAATTTTTTGGTAATTTTCTGAATCGATTTCGATAATTAAAAGCAATTAATTAAAATATGCATGCAAAAGTATTAATTTTAATGTAAAAAATTAAATAAACATTTTTCTGATTAAAATGCAAAAAGAAAATATTTTTTGTGATTTTTTAAATGCATGAAAAAAATGTTTGAAGATTAATTAAATTGAATGAAAAATATTAAGAAAAATAAGAAATAGAAAAAAGTTAGTTTTGCAAGCAGTAAAAAGAAAGTGTCGCAGCCAGGGATCGAACTCACGCCCTTAGCAGAAATCCACTAACACGTTGCCAACTGAGCTGAGCTGCTTTGGTGTTAGGAATTTGGAATTAGTGGTTTATAAGCGCAAACGTGTCATGATTCTGGAATTTCAAAGCACAGTCAACGCGTGGGCCCAGATTGTAATGGATGGACGAATCAGAGAGCAAGGACGCGCCACGCAAGCCAAGCCGGAGTCCAACGAGTCAACGACGCCGGAGCCCTAGCTCCGGTCGTCTTCTCCGACGACTCAAAATCCCAACCTACAAAAATACTGAAAATCGAAAGCTAGGGTTAAGGCTACCCCCCTAAATCGGGGTCTGCGAATCCAATGGTCACCTCCGTTTGACCTGAAACGACCTGTAACTAGGGTTTCGAAGCTAGCAGTTCTTAAAAAAACCTAAATATGGAAAATCGAGTTCTGGACGTTCAAGCTTGAGAACGATGGCCCATATCCTGTCTATGATGTCTCATGATCACATTAGAATGGTTAGTTTCGATTAAAACACACAGATGATAAAAATTCGAATTCAAGAAAAATATGATTATGTATGTTCATATATGGCTCGATTCATGCAGTTTTAACCATGGATAATGGTGTGTACTTACTCCAAATCTGGAAACAAGAATTCGACTTTGCCAACTTTTGAGAAAAATTTGGAATTTTAGGGTTGCTTCAAAAGGCTAGGGTTTCGTCCTTTGGTCTTGTGGATGTGTTGTGTATTTATAGAGTGAAAGATTGAAGCAAAAAGAAAGAAAAAAGATATGCTCTTGAATGCAAAATAATTTTTCTTTCAAATCAAATCAAATCTTTTCAAAATTTGATTTTTCCTTCCTTGCATGAGCTAGCACGAATTTGGCAAGTAGTATGGGCTTCCTTGGTCCTCAAGCTTGATAAAAAACTAACCCAACTTAAATTACACATTGTTTTCATATTTTATTTAATTTAAATTTGAATTAAATTCTTTTAAATTCAAAAATAAATCAAAAAAATAGAATGTGGTCGTGGAAAAGCATAAAGTGGTCACAAATAATATTATGATCAAGTTTGGATCATAAAATTATAGGCCCATTTGAAAAAAAAAATGGATTTTGTCATATATCTCTCTTTGTGCAATTCTTCAAAAATGTCCAACTTGTGCAAGGTGTATTTTGCTCAATTTTTAACATTTTTGAGTGTTCTTGGACTTTTTATAAAGCTCTAGATGTCCTCTAAACAAACTCCTTGGTTTCATCTCAATTGGAGTTTCCATGCTCAATAAAACTTCTTTACAAAAAGTTGACTTTTTATTGACTTTGAAAAGGACCTGTAATGTTTTGATCCATATCTTCAAAATGAAGCATTTTCTGACCATGCTTGTGAGTCATGAAGTTGTAGAGAATTGAATTATCTTCAAAATGAGAGGTGGTGGAAAAATTTCTGATAAAGTATGAGAAAGTTATGCTCAGTCAAAGTTCAGTTGACTTTTCTCTAGAAAACCCTAATTTGGAAAGTTTGACTTTTGATCAAATCTTGAGTTTTCTTGATGAATCATGATCAACCCTTGATCAAATGATGAATGTCACCTCAAAATATGGATGTTGACCAAAAAATATGAAATTTGACTGTATGTTGACCACAGTTGACTTTTTGTCCAATACAACTGATTTTCAACCATCTGAGCAATTGTTTGAGGAAACTTGACTTGTAGGGCTTGAAACTTGACATGGATATTCTTTGAAGCATATGAGGAGGCATGATGACCACTGGAGATGTTGGAAGTCCATTTTGATCTGAGAATTGCCAAACCCTAGTTTGGGTTGATTGTCTAGGAGAGAGTTTGTCTGATCAACCCTTGAGGAATCCTTGAGCATGGAGGTATGAAATGTCTTGAGAAGTAGGAGGGAAAATTTTTGGGGTATGACAGCTTGCTACTTGTTTTAAACATGACATCATAACATCATATCATTTCTAGCTATTTCATGGACCTAGGGATTTATCTTTGCTTTGTTTTGTAAGAGTTATGGCTTCCAGGAAGACTATCCGAATCAAATTCGTGGGTATACCTTCTCAACTCAAGGAATTAGTTTCAGAAGTTCCCGATCATGCTCAGTTTATCAAAAGGTATGGTTATCTACTTGACTTGGTTATCTCTGGTTTTGAAGAAGATATGGTGCACGTCGTGTTCCAGTTCTTCGATCCAAAACATCATTACTTTACATTCCCAGATTATCAGTTGGTACCTACATTGGAAGAGTTCTCTAAGCTACTTGGGATACCTATCCTTGATCAGATACTATTCACCAGTTCAGAAAAAGCTCCGAAATACGAAGACATCGCATCAGCGTTACATCTAAAGCGATCAGACATTGAAGCTAATTAGGAAATAAGAAGTGAAGTTAAGGGTTTGCTTGCTAAGTTTCTGATAAAGAAAGCTTGAGAACTCCTAAAGGATATGAGTTTCCATGCATTCGAAGATATTTTGGCCTTGCAAATCTATGACTTGGTGCTATTTCCTAATCCAAATCAGTTCATAGACGTAAACACCATCAAGATAGTCCTCACTCGTAATCCTGTGCCTATCTTACTTGGGGACATTCTGCATTCTCTCCACACTCGTACTATCAAAAGACAAGGAACTCTCATGTGTTGCATAACGTTACTTTCCAGGTGGTTTATTTCGCACCTTCCTCAATCAATAATGAAGAACGAGCAAAGATTGAAGTGGTCTCAAAGGCTGATGTCACTCTCTCATTCAAATATTCGTTGGTGTCTTTTTTCTCAAAAGGACTTCACTTTCATTGAGCGTTGTGGGGAATTCACTAATGTACCACTCCTTGGCATAAGGGGAGGTATCACTTACAATCCTTCTCTAGCTCTACGTCAGTTTGGTTATGCTCGAGGAGATGGTCCTCATGATATGCTTCTCCAAGATATTGTGTTTGACTATGAAAACGATCTCCAAAACTATCGTCGAAGATTTGTGCACGCTTGGGGCATGGTAAAGAAGACTGATACCAAGACCATGGGGCACAAAAATTCCATTCCTTGGGAACCTTACCTCAAATGGGTGCGAGATCGAGCTCAAAACCTCATGATGCCATTTACAGTTGTTCTACCAGTGGTTATGGAACCTATTGCTGTAGGTGACGAACCCTATACCATTCTCCATCCAGACATGCCTACTAATTTCAAAGACTTGAAGAGATCCTGGATTCAACTCAGAGAATAAAGGGATATATTCGAAGCTCAATGCCATGCAAGCGAGAAGAAGGTATTAGAGTTGACAAAGCTACTTCACGAGGAGCGAAGCATCAATACCTACTTCAACACAAAGAGGAAGCGTCCATGGGAGACCTAAGCTCTAGGAATTTCTTTTTATTTGTTTAAGCTTTCTTTTGTACTTGCTAAAAGTAAACTAATAAAAATTTTGTTCGCGCTTGGTTAACAAATTTAAATTCCTAAGGTCCTTGAAAACATTGCATTACATAAACATCGCATATCATAACATAACATTTCATAACAGGTACATTGAAGACCGGTTTTCTTATTCTCTCGCTGTTCATTTCAGCAGAAATGGCTCTTGAATAGACTATCAAAGATCTTCAGGCTCAGGACGCCCAATTCCAGGAGATGTTCACCAATTTGGCCCAAGGCCAGAAAGATCTGAAGAAGCTCATCACCAGAAAAAAGAAGACCATTGGTATTCTCAACATGGGAAGAAATCACAAAGGTCCAACTAGGGTGGTCAGACAGTTCGAACTCTCAGACAAGAGCGGTGAAACTGAGGGGAGCATAAAAAATAATGAAGGAAGCCATCATGAGTCTGAAAACAAAGAAGAGCACTATGTGAGTGAGTAGTATCCTCCTGACAACGAAAAATACAAGCAACTTGAAGACCATCTGAATGCTGTGGAAAATCTGAATATATTAGGGTTGAACTTTGATGATCTGAGTCTTGTTCCTAGTGTGGTAATTCCCCGCAAGATCAAGGTCCCTACCTTTGCCAAATATGATGGAATCTTTTGCCCGAAGCTACATCTGAAATCCTATATTCAGAAGATCCATCCTCATACTGAAGACAAGAAATTGTGGATCCATTTCTTTCAAGAGAGTTTATCCAGAACTCAGTTGGAGTGGTGTTATCAGCTAGAGAGTACCCACATTCATACCTGGAATGACTTAGTAGATGCTTTCTAAAAGCAGTACCAGTACAATGCTGAATTGGCACCTACCCACATGCAACTACAGAGCATGTCTATGGGTCGTAACGAGAGGTTCAAAGAGTATGCTCAGAAATGGAGAGATTTAGCAGGCAGAGTTCAACCACCCTTGTCTAATAGGGAGTTGGTTGACATGTTTATGGGAACACTGACATGTCAATTCTTCAATCATCTGATTGGAAACTCTTCAGCCGGATTCACCGAGCTGATATTCACAGGCGAACGTATCAGAGCTGGAATCAAGAGCAGAAAGATTCAAGTAGAGACATCTTCAAATGCTGCAAAGAGATCTTTTGTTGGTAAGAAAGAAGCCAATGCCGTGTATGGTCAGAAGAGCAGTGATAAAGTTGATCGCACTCAATCTGTGAGGGCAGTCATGATCTCCAATCCTACACCAGTGCAACCTCAACGAGACAACACACGTATGCAGAACGCGCCACGAAGACAATTTACAAAGATCAACATGCCGTTGTCTTAAGCATTGCAACACATGTTGAAAGCAGAGCTGATTACTTTGAGGGATCCTCCTCAACACGTCAACACTTCCTCTCCAAAGTACAATCCTAATGCGAGGTGTGCATACCACTCCAACAACCCAAGGCACGACACCAACAACTGTCAGGCCCTGAAGAACAAAATTTAAGACATGATTGAAGCAAGGGAAATTGAATTCGACCCTCCTGTCGAAACTCCGAATGTGATCAACGCACCAATGCCTGACCATGGTAAAAGTTCCAATGCTATTGACAATGATTCCTATGTTTATAATGTGAACGAGATGACTATTCCTCTGATATCTGTCAAGTAAGATTTGCTGCAAGCCAGTGTATTTCCAGGATGCCCTGACGACTGTCGTTGGTGTGCATCTGAATCTGATGCGTGTACTTGGTTGAAGAGGCGTATTCAACGCATAATGGATAACCGAGAAGTTCTATTTCTAAAACCTCCTTCTGTGGAGAATTTGTGTGAAGATGTTGATAAGAATCTGAAGATCGAAGACGTAAGCAAAGCCATACCAGAAGTCTAGGATACCTTGGGGCAGCCATGTGGAAAGTTTGATTTCATGGTTAAATATACCGCTCCCGAAAGTTACAAGATTCTAATCGAAGACATCAAGGAAACCGGATGGGGAGACGATTACCCAGAAGAGTATGTTGATGTGAACACAATAAGGATCACCTCTGTCGATCCTGCGCCTAGAGTGGCACCCCTGATTATTACCTCTCTCAGACCAATACCATATTCCTCTGGCAGAGCTATACCTTAAAATTATAGAGCTGAAGTTTACTATCATGGCGTCAAGCAAGAACCTTTGACCATTGAAGACATTGCAGTTGAAGCTACCAATCCTGACATCGACAACATCACCAGATCAAGCAAGGTAACCAGAACCGGAAGAGTATTTTATCCAGAGATCTCCCCTCCGAAAGACACTACTACACCAATTCGCATTCCTACTATCGAACCAGTTCCCGAAGGGAGAGGGAAAGAACCAGTAACTCATCCTGCGCAGACAGAAGTACCAAAGGAAGTTGCTGAGGATACCTCCAAGCAAGAAATGGAGGAAATTCTAAAGATCATCAAGAAGAGCGACTACAAAGTTGTGGAACAGTTGATACAAACTCTGTCCAAGATATCCATGCTAGCTCTGCTATTATGCTCTAAGACTCATGCTAAAGCCTTAGTAAAGTTTCTGAAGAATGCTCACGTACCGCAAGACACTACTGCTGATCAATTCGAAGGTTGTATTGCTAGCCTGACCGGTAACATTGGTTTAGGTTTCTCTGATGCTGATTTAACTCCTGCACAACAAAGCCTTGCACATCTCCATTGAATGCAAGGGCACTACATTGTCTCACGTATTGCTGGATACTAGTTCTGCTCTGAATGTTCTACCGAGGAGCGCTCTCGAACGACTTAATGCTGAAGAAGTGGTCATGAAGCCCAATGACATAATTGTAAGAGCTTTTGATGGTTCGAAAAGAACAGTACTTGGAGAGCTCAACCTTCCAGTTAAAGTCGGTTCCCATACTTTTGACTCTACTTTCTTCGTCATGGACATTCGTCCATCTTATTCTTGCCTACTTGGACGCCCTTGGATACATGGGGAAGGCGCTGTCACCTCTACCCTACATCAAAAACTGAAGTACCCAATGTAGGGGAAGATTGTTACAGTATGCGGTGAAGAAGAATATATGGTAAGCCATCTGCAGTCATTCTGATACATCGAAATGTAAGGTGAATTCATCAAAACCCCCTGTCAAGCTTTCGAAGCAATTCCACAAGTCATGCCTGTTGACTCTCCTGTCACTCCTGAAGTAACTAGGGGTTCACCGAAGATGGCCTCACTAAAAGACGCCAAAGCTGCAGTTGAAGAAAGAGGTTATACTATTTGGGGTCAGCTTCCCGATTTTCTATTCAAATCTGACAAGACTGGTTTAGGCTTCACTATCAAAGGTCAGAAGATGATACGCCGCAAACGTGCCGACAAACTTCCTTTCCACATCAACAAAAGCGGAGTCCATGCTATAGAATACGATGGTGGCGACTTCGACATCAACAATTGGATCTTCCCGACTCTAGACGACGGACTCAACAATTGGAAGACTGAAGATGTTATACCAATCTCCTTTAGACAAGAGTAATTGCCTTTTCTGTTATGCTTTTTTACGCTTTGAACAATAAACTTTAAGTCTAGTGCCTTGCCTGGGGCACCACGGCTTGTTTGTGAGGGTTATTATTTGTCATTTGCATATTTTCATTCAATAAATCATTGGACTTTTGCATTCAAATACTGTGCTCTTTATCTTTCTTTTTACTTTATCACCCTTTCAAAAGCTATGTGTTCTTATAGACACCCACATGATACACTACAGATTCACTCCGAATCTCGGTTATAACGACTCTGCTATTGCTAAATATGACTTCGATAATCCGATCTACCAAGCCGAAGACGAAGGTGAGGTAGATTGTGAGGTGCCAGGAGAACTTTCCATGCTACTACAACAGGAAGGACAGGTCATACAGCCACACGAGGAGCCAATCGAGGTTGTGAATCTAGGCACTGATGAAGACAGAAAAGAAATTAAGATAGGAGCGGGTCTTGAGAGCAATGTCAAAGAGAGATCGGTCCAGATGCTGCAAGACTATATCGAGATTTTGTCTTGGTCCTACGAAGACATGCCAGGTTTATACATTGACATTGTGGTACACCGACTACCGATGAAAGAAGGTTTTCTCCTTGTGAAGTAGAAGGTTCGTCGTATGCGTCCTGAGATGCCCGAGAAAATCAAATCCGAAGCCAGATTCATTGCACATCTAACTACTACTTGTGAGCCAATCTTCAAGTTACTGAAGAAAGATCAAGTAGTGAAATGGAACGACGATTTCCAGACAGCTTTTGACAAAATCAAGGATTACCTACAAAATCCTCCTATCCTGATGCCGCCAGTCAAAGGAAGACCTCTTATCATGTACTTAATAGTATTAGAGAACTCAATGGGGTGTGTGTTGGGGCCAACATGACGAGTCTGGTCGAACAGAGTATGCAATATACTACCTTAGCAAAACGTTTACCGACTTTGAAACAAGATACTCACAACTTGAGAAAACTTGCAGCGCTTTGGCTTGGGCTGCTCGCCGACTACGATAGTATATGTTGACTCACACTACCTTGTTGATCTCTAAGATGGATATGATAAAATACATATTTGAGAAACCTGCTCTCTCAGGAAGAATAGCAAGATGGCAAATGATCTTGACCGAATACGACATCCAGTATACTACTCAGAAGGCAATCAAAGGAAGTATAGTAGTCGATCATCTGGCTGATCAAGCCATAGATGACTACCAGTTTATGCATTTCGAGTTCCCAGACGAGGATATTATGTTAGTCACTGATTACGAACAACCTGGACCGGACGAAGGACCTGAACCAGGATTCCGATGGACCATGGTCTTTGATGGAGCCTCAAGCGCACTTGGCAATGGTATTGGCGCCATCATTACATCTCCTACAGTAGGACACATGCCTTTCACCGCCAGACTATGTTTCAACTGCACCAACAACATGGCTGAATACGAAGCCTACATCATGGGTATCAAACCTGTTATTGACTTAAGAATCAAATTCTTGCAAGTGTATGGAGACTTAGCTTTGGTGATCATCCAGATTAAAGGCGATTGGGATACGAAGCATCCGAATCTCATTCCATATCGAGAGAATGTGTTGAATCTAATCCCTTCCTTCGAAGAAATCACTTTTGACCACATCCCACGAGAAGAGAATCAGTTGGCAGACGCATTGGCTACCATGTCATCTATGTTCAAGGTCATATGGGACAATGAAGCTCCCCAAATTACTATTGAAAGGCTAGACGAACCAACATACTGTTGTGAATTTGATATCGAAGAAATGAAAGAGAAACCTTGGTTCTACGAAGTGAAGAGGTATCTCGAGGCTCAAGAATATCCTGCAGGGGCATCTGTCGATGATAAGAAGTTCTTAAGAAGATTCGCCTCCAAATTCTTCCTCAGCAACGACATCTTATACAAGCGCAATCACGACTTGTGCTTACTCCACTGTGTAGATCAGAAAACAACGGAAATAATCATGGAAGAGTTACATGAAGGCGGATTCGGTACCCACTCCAGTGGACATACAATGGATAAGAAGATTCTAAGAGCAGGTTACTATTGGTCCACCATGGAAGCTGATTGTTACCGCTATATTCGATCGTGTCACAAATTCCAGATATACGCAGACAAAGTACACATACCTCCACTTCCATTGAATGTTCTGACCGCTCCGTGGCCTTTCGCAATATGGGGCATTGACATGATAAGCGAGATCAAACCCGCCGCTTCTAATGGACATTGTTTCATCCTTGTTTCCATTGATTACTTTACCAAATGGGTAGAAGAAGCCTCGTTCGCATCTGTTACCAAGAATGTTGTGGCTCAATTCATCAAGCATAATCTTATCTGTCGGTACGGCATCCCCGAAAAGATTATCACGGACAATGGTACCAATCTCAATAACAAAATGATCATCGAACTCTGCACGCAGTTCAAGATTAAGTATCATAACTCTTCTCCATATCGGGAAAAAATGAACGGCGCAGTAGAAGCCGCCAACAAGAATCTCAAGAAGATCATACAGAAGATGACAGTGACTTACAAGGATTGGCATGAGATGTTGCCATTTGCTCTCCATGGTTATCGCACTACAGTACGAACATATACAGGGGAAAGCCCCTTCTTTCTCGTATATGGTATGGAAGCATTCCTACCTATCGAGGTTCAGATATCCTCAACCAGAGTACTCCAGGACGTAGAGTTAGACGAAGACGAATGGGTCCAGACTCGCCTTGACCAAATTAACTTGATCGACGAAAAACGGCTCGCAGCCATCTGCCATGGACAAATATACCAGAAGCGAACGATTAGAGCATTCAACAAAAAGTCAAGCACCGAGTCTACCAAGTCGGTGATCTAGTAGTCAAGCGCATCATTCTTCCACAAGGTGACACCAGGGACAAATGAACTCCCACCTATGAGGGATCATTTGTAGTCAAAACAGTATTTTCCGACGGACCTATGATGCTAAACACTATGGATGGAGAAGACTTCCCGCACCCTGTGAACACAAACATAGTCAAAAAATACTACGCATAAACGAGACCCGCTAGGTTGACTGACCTAGGCAAAAATAAGGGCATCTTGGCGAACCAAAAAGGTTCGGGAAAAAGTTAAGGATATATATACAAAAATGTACACCCGACAAGTCAAAAACCTGCAAAGGCGGCTTGGGCAAAAAAGGGTATCCTAGTAGACTGAAAACCCGAAAGGGCGGGCTAGGCAAAAGTTAGGGATTTAAGCGTACGACTATGTCTCGTCCAGATCACCTACTCACAGACTACACTACTATCAGCTTCAAGATTCAAATGGCGCAAATCAGTTCAATCATTTTCTTCTGACAGCAAGGAGATGAGATAGTCAAAAATATACGAGCATTAGCAGAGTTGAAACCCAACGAGATTGTTTCCACATGGCTTTTACTGTTTTCTAAATTTTTTTGACAATTTCCTCTTACTATGATATTTGTCTCTTGTATACAAACTGCCTGACTATAGGCCATTTTTCAAATTTAATGCAAATTCCTCTTTTCCAGTTCCAATTTTTATTGTTTTGTTTGCATAAAATCCAATGATTGCTTTGAATGATTATATGCATTTGACAATAAACATCTGCTCACAAACATACGAAAAGCGAACAAAAGCAGTAATTACTACAGGCTCTAGAAATTGAGATGACGACTAAAGTCACCAATACATCCTCAGAGAGTCATTTTTCCCCACAGGATCATCTCTACAATCCCCACAGAGCCATCGCTCTCCCTACAAAGACAAATCTTCTCCAACGAAGTATTACATTATCATCTCCTCTAAACAGTGTTCAAACTTCATCACGTTAGTCCCCGAGCAGTGGTCCTATCAACTTCATCACGTCAGCCCCCGAGCAGTGATCCTATCAACACACATCACATTAGTCCCCGAGCAGTGATTCTATCATCTTCATCACATTAGTCCCCGAGCAGTGATCCTATTAACTTCATCACGTTAGTCCCCGAGCAATGATCCTATCAGACTCATCTATATTCTTAAGTCATCACGTTACATTGGTCCCCGAGCGGTAACACATCAACCAATTACATCAGTCTCCAAGCAGTAACAAGTTATTCCATATCACATCGTCCTCCAGCAAGGTCTATACACAAGATATTCATCCTCACCTGAGTATCTTTCATTGATTATCATTCCCTCAACAGCAGCAATATCCAGACTCGAAACTTGGTCAGATAGTGCATCAGAGGAATTCATATCTCTTCTATTCCCTAGTCAGGGTTTTCAACAAATTCATCCCCAAGCAGACATCAAAGATCTCCAACAGAACGCTCCAATCTCCTTCAAGATGGATATGTTTTGAAACACCACAGCATCTACATTCATACATTATTCATAAAAAATTATAACATTGTCATACACTCGCATGCATCATTGAAACTAAACACATGTACGACGCATCTAAACATGTTGTAAGCCACCATAGAAACTGACACAATCTCCAACAAGGGCAGGTTCTTCAGATCATCCTACACTTATATGCAGGAACAAAAACATCAATATCTGGCCTTTTCCCTTTCCAATGATGCAGAGCTAGGTTCAATCCATTTCAGTTATACTCATTTGCAGAGCTAGATAAAGAATAAGACTCCATACAAAGAGTTTTGCACATATTACGGATATTGGGTTTGTGGAGCTAATGAAGATTACGGGAGATGGAAGTTGGAGCGAAACACAGATAAAGGATGAATGTTATTGTGGAAAATAGGAATGAGGGAGTGGTGAGAAGGGAAAGGAACATGAGAATTGAAGAAGAAACTACACTTTAACAGTCCCACAGTGGATACATAAACATAAATAGAGTTTATAAACCAACTAAACAAATCTTCTAAATGGATTAGAATTAATCTGAAAGTGTGTGGGTTGATTTAGGAAAAAATGGGCTTAAGCCCAAATATAAAATTTTAATTATTTTAAAAAATATTAATAATTAATAAATAATAAAAATAATTTAATAAAACATAAAAAAATAATTATGAAAAAGTATAAAAAAATAATGTTTAAAAGAATTAAATAAATAATTAATAAAAATGCCACTTGGATTTAAAAAGTAATTCAAAAATAAAAAGAAAAGCCACGTGGATTGTCACAGGAAAAATAATAGAATCTTTGCTAAAAAAGTGTATCAGGGTCTTTGGAGCTGAAATTTTTATTTGTTAAGGTCTGAGAACAATTTTTTTTTTAAGGGAGGAAAATCAAAACACGCTTATATGATAGAAGATAGAAGACTATTAACACAATATAATATAGTATTAAAATAATAATTGACATCCACTCATATTTCAATTCATAGGTATATATCCATATATAATAATAAGTAAAATATAATATTAAATAATATTTAAATATAAAATATTTTAAAACATTGTGTATGTTGCAATTTTATTTTACCCATATTCCGCGTGTATCAATTCCTTTTTGTCATATTCTACACATATAATGCTTCTCAAAGAATTTAATTGAAATGCACTACTTTTACTGTGTTAGTTAATCACACCTGTTTATAATTTTTTTTTTTTTAATTTTACAATTAAATGATCATCATGCATTGAATGTATAGAGTTTTTTACACCGACAATGCATAAAATTATTCTTTAACATGCCCCTCCATAACTTGGAAAAGGATGATTGGTTAGGATGGATAGCCAAGAAAGACGGACATTATGATATGAAATCATGATCCTACACTCTTGAGGAATGGAACAATAGTCCTCAGATTGGGAGCTCTGATACAAACCCCAATGAAAGAATATTTCGCACAATTTGGAATGGTAAAGACACCCCTAGGCAAAAAGCTGCTTGTGTGGAGGCTTCTTAAGGGAATTATCCTTGTAAAGGACAATCTTAATATTATGGGCATAATTAGGGATTTGCTTCCAGAAAGGTACACGTTTTCTATCTCAATATCTCTATTTCAATTCATCAAACACTGACTTAAGTTTCAAAACACTCGCAAATACCACATCTTTTCTCAAGTAAGTAAAGTGCAATCTTTGTCGAGCTACGTTTCTATTATGATACCAGAAAAATTAATGGAAATATTCATGAACACGTTTAATAATTGACTTAATCAACCAATTTGTTTCATTCAAGATACCAAATATTATGTTTCGCATTAACAATCTGTCAAAAAGAAGTTTCACCTACACATTATAAGACTTATTAAAGATAATTAAATGGATGCCAAAAAGAATGCCTCCAAGCATATTTAAAGGGAATAGTTTCAAGAGCTAATAATTTAGGCATTTGACATTCTAATTCAAATACAGTTGGCATCCATAGAATCACCCAAAGGTCGTGAACGCCGCATCAGTTCTTCTGATATTTCATTTAGGTTAATTGTGTTGGCTCTAGACATGCAGAATAAGCCATTTTTGAACATAACTTTAAAATGCGTATGTTTTATGTGTTAGGAATCTTTCCCTTTTTTTTTTCTCCAAAGAATATGACTGACAAGATGGAAGTTTTAGCATACAAGATCATCTATTGGAACAAGTTTGTCTATAAATAAAAGTATTTGTTAGATATAAAATATACACGAAATTTACATGTTTCAACTGAAGAAAATTATATTTAAATCTAATGCACTAGAATAAATGAAAGAATTTTATTCTATAAAATACTGAAGAATATACTTAATATGAATATGTGAGTCATGTTAACGTTTTTAAAGTATTTTGAAGGAAATTCGTCAGATTATTCATTTATATCCAATTTATCAAAATTGATGAGATGAATCAAACCTAAGATTCCGTATCAACACAATTTAAAATTTATTTTATGTAAGTTTCATCATTTATTTTCATTTTTTCCTTCATGTTTTACAGACGCACCACACAAAATCTAACACAATGCATATATTCATGAAATTAAATATGTTATTATTGTAATTATCAAGAAATCTTAAGGCTAGGTTGTTTTATTTGTTGTCACTATCTTCGATTTCATTGATAAATATTTAAATGAGTATTTTGATTTAAGAAGAGGTTCGAACGATAATATCTATTATCTTTAGAAAAAAAATGCCACGATAGCGAAGATGAAAAGTAGGACTGACGGGAATGGAATCTTAGAAGGAGACGAGAGTTTTTTGAATGGGAATCGAAGATGCTCCATTGCTTAATCGAGGAAATCGAGTTAGCTTCATTCATGCCAGAGAGAATCGATAGCATAGTGTGATTGGCAGACTCATCGAATTGTTATTCTGTACGATCAGAATGTAGCAGTTCGAGCAGCAATGCTTTGTTTGATAAGGAGTGGAGTAAGGTCCTTCTATTAAAAGTAGCGCTTTCGTTTGGCAAATAATCCAAAACATAATTCCTTCAAAAGAAAACCTCTGGAAGAAAGGTATTATAAGCTCGGGTGTAGTTGTATGCGTAGGTGGACGTAATTTGGTTGAATCTACATCTCATCTCTTTGTAGAACTCGAATGGCCTACATTATCTGGTCTGATATTTGCAGATAGTTAGAGGTGTCAATTGTAACCCATAATCAACTAGTGAATTTTATATCTTTCTCAGTTTTGCAGAGCAGGAAGTGCCAGGAGCTTGGTTTATGCACTATCTGGTCTAGTGTAGTTTGGTGCATTTGGAAGGCTAGAAACGCAAAAAATTTCCAGAACAAACCAATTTCTTATATGGCAATTTAGAGGAAATTAAACTACTTTCCTAGAACTGGTTGAGAGTAAAATCCTATAATTTTTTTATTCACCATTGCCCAGTAGCTATCGTTTTCGCTCGCCTGCCTCGACTCTGCCTCATAATCGCTCAATTTGACTAGGTAATTTCGTTTTAATTTGTTTTTGCTGCAGGCTAGTGTCGTTTTCGCCAACTTGCATTGTCGAGAGGCAGTGATTTTCTCAGCATAGGTTCACTGTTATCAGTTTTGGTTCGAGACTGTATTATGGCTGGATGCGTGTTTATGTCTGCGTGCTTCTAGATGTAATTTATAGCAAATGGCGTTCTCGTTTTGGCTTTGGCGTCTTTATCTCTGCAATCAGTTTGATCTCGATGTATGCTTGAGGATGACAATTCTCTTTGTTGTTTTTGGCTCGTGAATTCTATTGCAGTGGAAGTTTGAGAAGTGTATATCCTGATATGGTATTTTATTCATTTGGAGCTTGAGTCCTATTTGGTCATCTATCTTATACTGGGAGTTGGTTTGTATTTGGTGACTTATAACCTGTTTGTTGCAGTGCCATTTCTTATGTCACTTATTTATAAATTAAGACAATTTTGATTAGGTAAAACTATTTTGTTTTTCTTATTTACACTTAATATATTTTGTTTAACTTAGATATTTATGTTTGACATTTTTCATTATGCTTCTTTTTTAATTATTAAATTGAAATATATTTTATTATATTTGAATTTTAAAATCAAACCGGTGATAATTCCACAATCTATAGTAGTACCTGTGCAGACTCACAGGGATCTCACTAGTTCTATATAATTTATAAAAATAACAAATAGTTTATACGAAATTATTTTATTTTATTTTTAAAAAAATATATCATTTATTCAAAAAAATTATCCAAAAAGCATGCCACATCTATATAAAATGATTTATGTTGTGTTTAATTTGATCTTAAGTTGAGTTTTTAAGTCCTGTAGGTAATAATTTCAAACTATTTTATTTAAGGCTTCATTTTTTTCCTATATGCACACTACTAAAATTATGACATTTGGTTAAAGGATTTTATATTAGATTTTTAAATATATGATGTGAAAAATATTTGTCAAATAATTTTACATCAGATATTAATTTCCAATGATATGAAAATTATTTGATATAGGTAAAAATATATCACGGTGGCAGTTTAGTAAATAAAATGAGATTTTTTTATAAGGATTTCATATCGGGTCTAAATTTGCGCCGATGTGAAAAATATATTGATGGAAAAAATACGATACGGTGGCAGTATCGTAAATAAAGTGAAATTTTGTTATATCAGGATTTTACATCGGTCCACGTCCCCCAATCGATGTAACTGTCATAGTCACATGGGCCTTTACATCGGTCCATGTCCCCAACCAATGTAAAATCCAATTTTAGTTTTTCATAAAAATCCTTAGTTTCCAAACCCATTTCATTTCCAAAACCATTTCCTGTAAATGACACTCCAAACCCATTTTGTCTCGCCTTCACAACCTTCACTCAAAACCTTCACCTTCTTCTTACAAGTCACAACCAGCATCTCGCTACTGCTCATCGTCGGCTTTCCACTGTCGTATGTTGCTCACAAAAACCTACCTCTACACTTCGGTTGACTTCTTCATTAAGGTTAGATCTTCTTTATCTGTTCTTTGATAGATATTTAGCGTTTTCTTTCAATCCTAAAACTCTTGCATGCAAAACCCTAGTACAAGACCTTATCTCCCCCTTTCTCAATGAAAGTATTACAAAATAGTAAGAGGGTTTGCTTTTAATGAGAAATAGAATTTGGGTTTGATTTAGGAGTCTAGGATTTAATAGTTAAACGTAGCTAGTGTTCAGTTTAATTTTGATTTAAATTCTATTGGGAAGTAATATACTATGGGATAAGGAATATTTAATTTCATTTGATTTTAATTTTTTTAATTTTAATTTCGTTAAGAAATTTTTATCTTTTCAACTAGGAGAATATGAAAAAAATGATGGAATAGAGAAGAGCTCAAATGTCATACCTCTATGCAATCCTGACTATTCCATTTTAGTGGCTTATTGACATTTTACTTTTTAAATTTGGCCGCAATACTTTTGTTCTTTCCAATTGAATATTGCATTATACTTACTTTATCAAATTTCATATAGATTAACATCAAGTCTTATAGCAGTATAGACAACTTGAAGACAACAACAAGACAATAATAAAGATAAACTTTTAGAGGTGGTGTTTTGGAGGACTGCAACTTGTTTATATATTGAAATGTTTAACTGCCTTAGAAAAATAAAATACAAATGAGTTCTATATATAGAGACTCAAAAACTGAAAGATATAAATGCTACATAGGAAATGCTAAATATTAAATACTGGATATTCCAAGGAGGTATAGATCCAAAGAATGGACTTTTCAAATCCCAAGAGAATAACTTTCAAACTCTCTTTGACTGCATTTAAGTTTTATTCCAACAAAACTCCCCCATAAAATTAAATGCTTCTTCGATCTATCATTCCCAACATTCTTTTGCCTCTGTCGAATAACTCCTTCGACAATAGTTTTGTGAAGATGTCCGCAGCCTGGTCCTTGCTTGCTACATGTTTTAGTTCGACACTTCCTTCCTTCACGTGTTCTTGAATGAAATGGAATCGAACATCAATGTGTTTGCTTCTTTCATGATTCACTGGATTCTTCGCTAATTGAATTGCTGACTTGTTGTCGACTAGGATTGTTCTTGCATCCTCTTGTCTTTGCTCAATCTTGCTCAATAGTCTTCTAAGCCATATTGCATGACATACACACCAAGATGCTGCTACATATTCTGCTTCACATGTCGAAAGGTTTACAATTGGTTGCTTCCTCGAAACCCAAGTGAAAGCAGTATTTCCCATGAAGAACATATAGCCTGAAGTGCTCTTTCGATCATCTATGTCTCCACACCAATCACTGTCAGAGTAGTCAGTCAGCTTCTACTCTTTTGTTCTTGAGTAAAACATTCCAAGTGACACAGTTTCTTGGACGTATCGAAGGATTCTTTTCAATGCCTTCTAGTGTGTGTGGACTGGTTCTTCCATAAATCGACTCATGTAACACCCCTTCTAAATACCCGCGTTTTATATAATCAGAGTTTATCCACAATTAAGAGGCGTCACAATTTAAAATCATAAAAATTTAACCAAACAGCATCATGCTTTCACTGAAGAACATTCATCAATTAAATCATACCCAAAATTATGTTTAACAGCGGAAATGAAACATAATTTAATCCCGAATATCAATCAATAGTTATTCCAGGATATTAAATCAACATAACTCAAAACTATTTAAAATATCCATTAAAGGATTCCAAACAATCGTTTCCCTAGTGTTACATCTACCAGAGCACGACACTGACACGCGGACCAATGAACTGACTCGAATCTAGAGAGTTATCCTCACCAACTCCAAGCGGCTAATCACTTCGGATCTGAAATGGTTAAAGTAAGGGTGAGATTTCAATTCAATATAATATGTATTATACGTTCCTAGATCCAACAGAATAATCAAACATATCAGTTCATCAACCAAACACAAGATCATAAACAATACAAAAAGAACAGTTCACACAATGATCATGTATATATCAAACCATGGAAATTGCAACACTGGAAACCATCCTAACATGTTACAATTCCATATGCAATGCAGACTCTATGCATGTGGTACCAAACGTGAACCGCGTTCACCCACTGCTCCGTTTACTCGTGGAAAGACAGTGTAATCCATGATTCGCCTATCACCCTTGGGTCAAGAATCTAGCCTCACTACCTCCAACCAGGTGAGTCTATTGGCTCTGCAAGCTCACTTCCGCACAATGGGAATGAACCAATTAACAAATGTCTATGCATGCAATCATAAAAGCATGCCACATCATTCCACTAATCATAATATCAATACATTTCACACAATACCCATTCATCAACATATCACATTCAAATCATAATGAATATCAAATATAGCATGATATGCATTAGCTCTCATCCGGTAACACTGACCATTCGTATTAATTACCCATCATCCGTAATTCAATCCATACTTTCAAAAAAATCGGGAACTCGGCTCTTTTAAAATAATTTTTGAGAAAATAATATTTTTCCTTTCCAAGAGGTAGAGTTTTAAATTTAAGAAATAACGCCGAAAACGGCACTCGAATCGGAGTTACGGTTTAGAAAATATAAATTTTTGAAGTTTTAGAAATTTTGGAAACATACACAGTGGTAACCGGTTCCTCACTGGGAGAACCCGGTTCCCACAATCCTTGAAAAACACGCTCCTAAAAATTGTATGGGGAACCCGGTTCCTCCCCACAGGGAACCGGTTCCCAGGTTTTAAACATGAGTCCCCCTGGATTTTTGTATGGGGAACCCGGTTCCTCCCCACAGGGAACCGGTTCCCATGTACAAAAATGCCAGATTTTGAAATTTTAACAACTGGAACCCGGTTCCTTCCCACAGGAACCGGTTTCCACGTCTATGACAAAATTTGCCATTTTGTGACTTTATGCATCCATAACCATTTCCAAACTTGCAAACACGAATTGTATTATTGGGAACACTAATCTAAAGCCATTTTACACCATTTTAACATCAAACAACATAATTTACACATTCCTATCGGTCATCGACACTCTCGATCAATTCCTCCATACAACGACACAACTTAGGGTTTCATGCTATAAACCTATAATTCCATTTTCTAACATACCCAATCATCCCATCGGTTCCCAAAACCCATAAGACATATTAATCAAACAAAATCACCCTCACTCGCGATGATTCTTGGTTTCTCTCGTCGGTTTTCCTCTTTTCTCTTCTTTCTCCAACTCTACGTGAAATGATTTCTCCAAAAACCTTCTATTTTTTCCTTTTCCTTTTATATTTCCTTTTAATATTCCAATAAAATAAATAATCAATATCTAGTAATTAGTAGAGTGATTTACTCTTACACCCACCATTTACTCTGCACACCTCCAGGCCTTCCCTCATTAAATAATCCAATTAATCCAGATGAATTAAATATTTAAGACTTTAAATCAATTAAATAATTAATTCTCACTTATTTAATATTGAATTAAATCGGGGTGTCACAACTCTCCCACTAAAAGAGTTTTCGTCCTCGAAAACATACCTTAGACGAAAAGTTCGGGATACGAGTCCTTCATCGACTCTCCACTCCCAAGTTACATTTCCTTCATTTGGTCCTCCCCAAGCTACTCGTGGTGCTTTACCTCGCAATTGCTTCACTTTTCGATCCTCAATTCTTGCGTTTGCTTCAAGATCAAATTATCTCGTACCTGAACATCATCTACTTGAATCTCATGAGACGGATCCGCAATGTACCTCCTCAACTGAGATACATGGAAAACATCATGCAAATTCGCAAGTGACGGCGGTAAAGCAATCTGATAAGCAACTTTTCCAACTCTCTTGGTAATCTGAAACGGACCAATAAAGCGCGGAGTCAACTTCTTTGACTTCAAAGCTCGACCAATGCCAGTCATCGGAGTAAATCTCATAAACACGTGGTCTCCTTCATCAAACTCAAGATCCTTCCTCCTCTTATCGTGATAACTCTTCTGACGACTCTGAGAAGTCCTCATCTTCTCCTGAATCATCTTAATCTTTTTTGAAGTTTGTTGAACAATCTCTGGTCCAATCACAGCACTTTCTCCAGATTCGTACCAACACAACGGTGTCCGACATCTCCTACCATACAATGCCTCAAACGGAGCCATACCAATGCTCGAATGAAAACTATTGTTGTAGGTAAACTCTATCAATGGCAAATAGCTATCCCAAGCTCCACCTTTTTCTAACACACAAGCTCTCAACAAATCTTCTAACGGTGAATCGTCCTCTCCGTCGACCATCCGGGATGATACGGAACTCAATCGTAACTTAGTACCCGAGCTTCTTGCAATCTGTCCGAACTTAGAAGTAAACCTCGGATCTCTATCCACACAATGTTAGACGGAATACCATGCAAACTTACAACCTTCTCAACATACACGCCAACCTTTCCATCGGATAATCCATTCTTATCTCGAATAAAGAGCGGACTTCAATCGATCGACAATCACCCGATAGAATCACGTTCTTCGTTGTTCTAGGCAAACCGACACAAAATCCATAGAAATGCCATCCCATTTCCATTCGAACGAATAACGGTTCCATCGGTCCCCGGCCCGATGCTCAATCTTTGATTTCGACAAACCAAACACGCATACACAAACTCGGCGATTTCCTTCTTCATCCACGCCACCAAAATAACTTCTTCAAGTCATGGTACATCTTAGTAGCACCGGGATGAATACTCAACCCACTACGGTGTCCTTCCTCCAAGATACTCTTTCTGATCTCAGCAACATCCGGAACACACACTCTATCACCAAATCTCATGACACCATTCTCATCAATTCGGAACTCACCTCCTTGACCTTGGTTAATCAATGTCAGCTTATCCACCAAACCAACATCAGACTTCTGCCCATTTCGAATCTCTTCCAAAATACCACTAGTCAGCTTCAACATGCCCAACTTCACACTATTCGAAGTAGTCTCACAAACCAAACTCAAATCTCTGAACTGCTCTACTAAATCCAATTCCCGAACCATCAACATCGACATATGCAAGGATTTCCTACTCAACGCATCTGCCACGACGTTTGCCTTACCAGGATGGTAGTTCAAACCAAAATCGTAATCCTTGAGAAATTCCAACCATCTCCTCTGCCTCATATTCAACTCCTTCTGATCAAAGAGATACTTCAGGCTCTTATGATCACTGAACACTTCAAACCGTGAACCATACAGATAATGCCTCCATAGCTTCAACACAAACACAACAGCCGCCAACTCTAAATCATGAGTCGGGTAATTCCTTTCATGAGTCTTTAACTGTCTCGAAGCATAAGCCACAACCTGCTTATCTTGCATCAAAACACCTCCTAAACCCATCAAAGACGCATCACAATACACCACAAAGATTCTTCGATTTGGCAAAATCAAAATCGAGCACTAGTCAACCTCCTCTTCAATTCTTGGAATCCTTTCTCACAATCGCATCCCAAATAAATGCTTGACCTTTCTCGTCAACTTAGTCAATAAAGCTAACTCGAAAATCCCTCAATGAACTTCCCGTAGTAACCGCCGGACCAAGAAAACTACGAATCTCAAGCATTCTTGGCACTTCCCCGAGATACCGCTTCTACTTTTGTAGGATCAAACAATACCATTCTTGGAAATCACATGGCCCGAAAACTCACTTCGCTTAACAAAACTCACACTTCGACAATTTCGCATAAAGTTTCTTTTCCTTCAATAATTCCAATACAACTCTGAGATGCTTTGCATGCTCCTCATCATCCTTTGAATAGATCAGAATGTCGTCAATAAACACCACCACAAACTTGTCAAGATACGGATGAAATATCCTGTTCATATACTCCATAAACACACCAGGTGCATTAGTAACTCCAAATGGCATAACAGAATATTCATAATGCCCGTACCTCGTTCTAAACGCAGTCTTCTGAATATCTTCCGCCTTAACACGAATCTGATGATATCCAGATCTCAGATCAATCTTGCTAAACACACAAGCTCCAACCAACTGATCCATCAAGTCATCAATCCTCGGCAGTGGATACCGATTCTTGATCGTCACTTTATTCAACTGTCTGTAGTCAACACACAGTCTCATCGTACCTTCCTTCTTCTTAACCAACAACACCGGCGCACCCCACGGCGAAACACTAGGCCGAATAAATTTCTTCTCCAATAACTCTTCCAACTGTTTCTTCAGTTCAGACAACTCAGATGCCGACATGCGATAAGGCGCCATCGACACCGGACTAGTTCCAGGAATCAAATCTATAGTAAACTCCACTCTCTCGGTGGTAACTCATTAACATCTTCCGAAACACCGGAAATTCGCTCACAACAGGTAACTCACCACTCTTCGCCTTCCCTTTCACTTCCGTTGAAGAATATAACATGAACACTACAGCACCATCTCTGACAGCTGAGTTCATCTGCTTAACTGACATGATCGCATCTTCAACTTTAGCTACCTCAGGAAATATAACCGTCTTCTCAAAACAATTGATATGAACCTGGTTGAAGACCAACCAGTTCATTCCAAGGATAATATCAAGTTGTTCTAAAGGTAGGCACACTAAATCCATACCGAACCTCTATCGAAAATAACGATAGGACAATTTCTACACACACTAAGTAGTCACTGAACCCGACGCAGGAGTGTCAATAACCATACTTCCATCCAAATTAGAAATTTCTAGATTCAATCTCTTAGCACAGTCCAAAGAAATAAAAGAATGTGTCGCTCCAGTGTCAATAATTGCAATTAAAGGTATGCCCATTAATAAAACATGTACCTTTAATCAACCGATCATCTGGCTTAACCTCTGATCCTGACAAAGCGAACACTTTCCCACCACCTCTTTCTTTGGCTTAGTACACGACGGGTGTGTCCTTCTTCGCCACAGTTGTAACAAGTTATTCTTCGGGATCTACACTCAGCAGCTAAATGACCAACTCTCCCACAATTGTTGCACTTCCTCGCATCAGCCTTGCATTCAAGAGCTCGGTGACCCAATTCACCACATCTGTAGCACTTTACGGAAGAACCAGAGTCTCCCCCACTAGGCTTCTTCCAACCTCCAGATCTATGATTACTCCTATCATAAGGCTTACCGCGATCCATCTGTCTCTTACCCTTACGGTCAGCATAACTCTGACCATTCGCCTTAGTACTAGTAAGATCTTCCTCCAGAATCCTACTACAGTCAACCAAATCAGGAAACCTTCTAATACGATACGATACCGCTTGATCTCATCTCGGACTATTCTCAAACTTGATACATTTGGAAAATTCTCCATCCGCATCGTTAGGATAATTAGCATAATACTTTGCTAACTCGGAAACTTGGTCGCATACTCACTCACGACTTGTTGCCCGCGAGCTCGAAATTCAATCTCTTTCTTACCCGAATGTCTTCGAAAATACCGTCTCGAAAAGCTCTCGAACACGCCCAAGTCAATGCAATCCCATCTTCTTCCAACTCGGTCCCGGTAGCAACCCACGGTCATCAACTTCCTCTGCCAACATGTGAGTACCATATCTCACCTTGACCCCTCAAGACAATCAATCACTCAAGATCCTCTCGATCTCCTTCACCACCGAGCACCCTCGGGATCATGTGCACCCTTGAACAATGGAGGATTATTCTTACGAAAATTCCCCAATTGTCTGTCATCACCAATCGCACTCCTGATTCCTCCGAGCACTCCATTAACATTCCCAAAGCCTCGGCAATAGCATCATCATTCCTTCCGTTACCTCTTCCAGCCATTGTTCTGTAACATTACAAAACAATCTACATCAACACACAAGTATCGACAGTGTTACTTACACTAGTCGCATACTAAAAGGGATAACGACACTAAGACAAGACCGACTATGCTCTGATACCACTATTGTAACACCCCTTCTAAATACCCGCGTTTTATAGAATTAAATAATCAGAGTTTATCCACAATTAAGAGGCGTCACAATTTAAAATCATAAAAATTTAACCAAACAGCGTCATGCTTTCACTGAGGAACATTCATCAATTAAATCATACCCAAAATTATGTTTAACAGCGGAAATGAAACATAATTTAATCCCGAATATCAATCAATAGTTATTCCAGGATATTAAATCAACATAACTCAAAACTATTTAAAATATCCATTAAAGGATTCCAAACAATCGTTTCCCTAGTGTTACATCTACCAGAGCACGACACTGACACGCGGACCAATGAACTGACTCGAATCTAGAGAGTTATCCTCACCAACTCCAAGCGGCTAATCACTTCGGATCTGAAATGGTTAAAGTAAGGGTGAGATTTCAATTCAATATAATATGTATTATACGTTCCTAGATCCAACAGAATAATCAAACATATCAGTTCATCAACCAAACACAAGATCATAAACAATACAAAAAGAACAGTTCACACAATGATCATGTATATATCAAACCATGGAAATTGCAACACTGGAAACCATCCTAACATGTTACAATTCCATATGCAATGCAGACTCTATGCATGTGGTACCAAACGTGAACCGCGTTCACCCACTGCTCCGTTTACTCGTGGAAAGACAGTGTAATCCATGATTCGCCTATCACCCTTGGGTCAAGAATCTAGCCTCACTACCTCCAACCAGGTGAGTCTATTGGCTCTGCAAGCTCACTTCCGCACAATGGGAATGAACCAATTAACAAATGTCTATGCATGCAATCATAAAAGCATGCCACATCATTCCACTAATCATAATATCAATACATTTCACACAATACCCATTCATCAACATATCACATTCAAATCATAATGAATATCAAATATAGCATGATATGCATTAGCTCTCATCCGGTAACACTGACCATTCGTATTAATTACCCATCATCCGTAATTCAATCCATACTTTCAAAAAAATCGGGAACTCGGCTCTTTTAAAATAATTTTTGAGAAAATAGTATTTTTCCTTTCCAAGAGGTAGAGTTTTAAATTTAAGAAATAACGCCGAAAACGGCACTCGAATCGGAGTTACGGTTTAGAAAATATAAATTTTTGAAGTTTTAGAAATTTTGGAAAAATACGGTAACGGTTCCTCAGGAGAACCGGTTCCCACAATCCTTGAAAAACACGCTCCTGGAAAATTGTATGGGGAACCCGGTTCCTCCCCACAGGGAACCGGTTCCCAGGTTTTAAAAATGAGTCCCCCTGGATTTTTGTATGGGGAACTCGGTTCCTCCCCACAGGAAACCGGTTCCCATGTACAAAAATGCCAGATTTTGAAATTTTAACAACTGGAACCCGGTTCCTTCCACAGGAACCCACGTCCGTATGTAAAAAATTTGCCATTTTTGACAGCTTTATGCATCCATAACCATTTCCAAACTTGCAAACACGAATTGTATTATTGGGAACACTAATCTAAAGCCATTTTACACCATTTTAACATCAAACAACATAATTTACACATTCCTATCAGTCATCTGACACACTACTGGTCAATTCCTCCATACACTGACACAACTTAGGGTTTCATGCTATAAACCTATAATTCCATTTTCTAACATACCCAATCATCCCATCGGTTCCCAAAACCCATAAGACATATTAATCAAACAAAATCACCCTTACCTCATGATGATTCTTGTTTTCTCGGTCGGCTTTTCCTCTTTTCTCTTCTTTCTCCAACTCTACGTGAAATGATTTCTCCAAAAACCTTCTCTTTTTTCCTTTCTTTTCCTTTTATATTTCCTTTTAATATTCCAATAAAATAAATAATCAATATCTAGTAATTAGTAGAGTGATTTACTCTTACACCCACCATTTACTCTGCACACCTCCAGGCCTTCCCTCATTAAATAATCCAATTAATCCAGATGAATTAAATATTTAAGACTTTAAATCAATTAAATAATTAATTCTCACTTATTTAATATTGAATTAAATCGGGGTGTCACAACTCACAATGCCAACACTTAACGAAAGATCTGGCCTTGTGCAAGTTAAGTATCAAAGACTTCCTACCAAGCTTCAAATTTACTTGCTTCGACACGCTCTCCCCCATCAAATTTCGAAAGCTTTGTTCCTGGTTCCATTGGCGTCGAAATTGGATTGCAGCTATCCATTTTGAATCTCTTTAGGATGTCTTTTGCATACTTTTCTTGTGAGATAAATATTCTTGTTTCTTATTGTCAAACTTCTATGCCATGATAGTATCTCATCAGGCCTAGGTCTGTCATCTCGAACTCACGAGTCATTTCTCTTTTGAATTCTTCGATCAAATTATCATTTTTGCCCATGAAGATCAGATCATCGACATAAAGAGCAACAAGTAGAATATCTTCTTTATTCTTCTTCACGTACAAAGCATGTTCATAAGGACATTGCTGAAAACCTTTCTCGTTGAAGTATGTGTCAATGCGCGTGGTGCTTGCTTCAGCCCATAAAGTGCCTTCTTTAATTTCAACATTTTTCCTTCGTTTTTGACTTTCCTATATCCTGGTGGTACTTCGACATATACTTCTTCTTCGAGCACACCATTCAGAAAAGCTAATTTGACATCCATCTGAAATATCTTCCATTTGAATTGAGCAGCTTGAGAGATGAGCAGTCAAATTGTTTCCATTCTTGCAACAGGTGCAAATACTTCATCGTAGTTGATTCCTTCTTTCTGTTTGTAGCCTTTAGCCACAACACGCGCTTTATACCTTTCGATTTCGCCTTGAGCATTCATCTTCTTCTTGAATACCCACTTCACACCAATAGTTTGACTTCCTTTTGGTAACTCAGCAAGTTCCCAAGTATTGTTATGTTCGATAGCCTTGAATTCTTCGTTCATGGCATTTTTCCATTTTTCATTTCTCCATGCTTCTTCAAAACTAATGTTTTCAGAATCTGCCAGCAGACAAACAAGATGCACTTCTTCTGTGTTATCATACAAATCTTGTAAGCTTCACATTTTGGGCTGTGAGGATTCATTTTCACTATCAGAGTTTTCATGATCTGTCGAAGTGTTTGTAGGCACAACAACAGATGATTCTCCAGCTTCAACCACTGCTTCTGTCGAAATTTTCCAGTTCCATTTACTTGCTTCGTTCACACGAACATCTCTACTTACTATCACCTTTTTGTTTATAGGATCGAACAACCTGTATCCCTTCGTCTTTTTGTCATACCCAATGAGTATGTACTTCTGACTCTTGTCCTCAAGTGTCGTTCTTCGTTGATCTGGTACATGTGCATAAGCAACACTACCAAAAATCTTGAAATGAGACACAGTTGGCTTCTGACCACTCTAAGCTTCTTGAGGTGTTTGATCTCCTAGCTTCGAATGTGGACATCTATTTTGCACATAGATTGCACATTGAACAACTTCTGCCCAAAATTCCTTCGACATGTTCTTGCTCTTAAGCGTTGATCGAACCATGTCAAGGATTTTTCGATTCTTCCTTTCAGCCACCCCATTTTGCTGAGGTGAGTATGCTGTAGTCAAAAATCTTCTGATCCCCTATTCTTCACAATACTTCATGAATATTGTTGAAGTATATTCTCCTCCTCTGTCTGATCGAAGGGCTTTGATGTGTCTATTAGTTGTCTTCTCCACCATCACTTTGAACTTTTTGAATACTTCGAATGCTTCAAATTTTTCTTTCAAGAAATAGACCCAAGTCTTTCTTGAGAAATCATCAATGAACGAAATGAAATACTTCTTACCACTGAAGGACTCTGGAGTGATTGGCCCACATATGTCAGTGTGAATTAATTCGAGAATGTTTTTAGCCTGATAGTTAGCCTTCTTTTGAAATGAAATTCTTCTTTGTTTGCTAAGAACACAATCTTCACAGAATCTACCTTCATACTCCATGTCTGAAAGTCCATGCACCATGTTCTTCATCTAATGATCCAAGAAGCGCCTTCATCTGGATACTCCAATTTTCATAATTTGACTTCGATAGTTGTGGCAGCGGCATCTGATTCATCATGTTCGCCATTGTTGTGATACCAAATTGAAGACATCAACAAGACAATAATAAAGATAAACTTCTAGAGGTGGTGTTTTGGAGGACTGCAACTTGTTTATATATTGAAATGTTTAACTGCCTTAGAAAAATAAGATACAAATGAGTTCTATATATAGAGACTCAAAGATTCAAAAATATAAATGCTACATAGGAAATGCTAAATATTAAATACTGGATATTTCCAAGGAGGTATAGATCCAAGGAATGGACTTTTCAAATCCCAAGAGAATAACTTTCAAACTCTCTTTGACTGCATTTAAGTTTTATTCCAACACAACTGATAGTTATTAACACAATTTTATGGTTTGAGTGGTGGCATGTGACGTGTAACGAGCATTAGTAGTCCATGTTTCTGCGAGGTAGTTTATTATTTAAAACATGTGATCTCACAATAAAGAACTAACAGAAATGGCAGACGTCCTGATCCGGTTGCAACAAACAATAAAGAGTGAATACTTAAAATACTCCTTTATGCTCCATATACTTGAAACTCTCTTTTTGATTGAATTAATGCTAAATTTATCCTGGCTTCAAATGCAACAGGGTTGTACTTTAGAGGGAAGCCCATTTGGCAAACTATAAAGGAAACTTAATGTCGAAAGGAATGTGTCATGCCAAACAGGTTTGCATCTGAAAATTTCAAAGAAAAAAAATTACCTTCCTGAAATCTGCTTGATGCATAGTGACACATCTTTTTTAGTATGGATCATTACATCTTTAGTTTTGTTAATTAGTTCTGTTAATGTGATTGATAGTTGCTTTTCGTAGGAGCTTTATGTGCACATTGGATGGCTGGTAGATCGCAAATATGGTGTTCGCTCTTAAGTAGTTTGTACAAGTATTTTTATAAATAAAAGATAATATTTGATAATTTTCTTAAGTTTATGTGAGTTAATAATATGAAGTCTTTGTTAGTTTGTTACTGGTCATCATTTGGTTTTATATATAAGTATAAGTAGAAGAATCTTTGATAATTTTCTTGAGCCATTGATCTTTGCTCAGTTCAAGTAATCAAGATGAGAATAGTAACAAATTGGTGCAAGTCATGTAACTAAACGTTTGTATTGAAGTTTAAAATTTGTATTTGATCTCCTGTTGTAATTATTGCCTAGGTTCTACATATTACAACATTGTTGGTCTGAGTATATATGATAACTTTTAATTGTTTATACTATTATCATAATGCAACAAGATCTAAAGTAGGAAGAGTTCTGTATAAAAAGAATACTTATTATGATTTTATAGTTTTTATTAATATTACTATTCTGTAGCATTTAAAAAATAATGAAAGTAAATATAGTTGTAAAACTATGAAAAATAGCGACTTGAATATGATCTGCGTGATGTTGAAAAAATATAAAAAATTTGATATAAAAAATATTATACGGAATCCAATAAAAAATAGTAAAATTTTTTAGAGAAAAAAGCAAACATTTTACATCGGTCCATACGGGTAACCGATGTTAAAACACATCTAGTACATCGGGCCAGTTAAGAACATATTTTACATCTGGTAAATAAAGCAACCGATGTGGTTGGTGAGTTTTTCACATCGAGTTGTTGCCAGATGTAAAATGTATTGGATATACTACATCACTTCACTTGACCTTATATTGGACACATATCCGGTAAAATGTGTTTTTCACCCGCTATACAAAGTCTTTCATGCCTTAGTGGTAAATTTTAAAGTTTATTTTGATACATTAACTTAAAAAAAATTTATATTGATCTATTAAATCTTCAAAAAGTATCATATTCTTTTTCATTTAATTTACAACATTAAAATTTAAAAATTGCCCCTAAATTCGTCCTTTAGATAGAAAAAACTATCATAGTACGGTTTGAAAAGTTAAATGACTAAAATATAATATTTTTTTAAAATTAAGAGACTAAAATAAATCACAAAATTAATATACAGGGAAAAATATTAAATTTTTCAGCATATATCATATTTTTTCTATAGAATAACAGTTGGCCAAATTTGAACCCAGTTCAAACTAAAAAATATGAACCCCTCATTGAGTTACGTAAAGATCTACCACGATTCATAATTATTTATTTTGATAAGTGTTTCTTCTATTAACTATAAATAAATTGTTTGTCTAAAATAATTTATGCAAGTTTAATTTATTTATAAGCACTTACTCAACTTAACCTTTTTTTTACTACTCAACTTAACCTTATTCACAACTCTCTAGTAAGGTAACAATGCTATGTAGTTATATACAAGAAACAAGTATTGTTTTTTTAAAATTTTGTATTATATATTGTATCGTGAAGCAAATAAGATATAATAATGTAGGCCCTAAATTTTAAGAGTTTTGTCTTAATAATGTGAATGAGTCTTATCTAGTTGACTTGTTAAGCATCTCCATCGTTAGGATGATTACTATTGATTAGTTTGTAGTTTTTTCTTCCGATTATAAGTTCACTTTGTGATTAAGAAATCCAAAAGATTCTTACACCAAAATAATAAGACTGTTTTCTCAATTCCATGTTATTCTTTTGTCGCTCATAAAATAAGAAGAAGCAAAACAAAAATAATAAGAAAAACTTACGTTTGATTAAGTCATAGCTTTTATTTCATCAAAATTATTGGAAACCATATTTAAGGATCAAAGCTTTCGGTAACCCATCAACAGGATCCCACGATTTCCACATCATTGTGTACATGCCATGGAAGCCTTTGAGGGTTACTAAAGACCTTCTCCTATATTCCTTTAAACTCATGCTGTGATTATTATTACAAATAACAAAGAATGAATGCCTATTTATACACAAATATTTAATTAATTAATTAATCTAAGCTATAGATTGATTCTTATGTATCCCACCACTATTTTAGTATTTTGACATAAACAACATGCATGGTCGTATATATTATTCTTTAATGATATGTTGAGAGTTTGATTCACCTAATTATAGATAAGGTTACTTTATGGATCAAGGGTTAGAATTAGAATTTATTCTTCATGAAGTTGCCTGTTTCAGTGTGTCTATAATAGAGATAGTGCTTTTATTTTAAGTTTGACAAATAAAAAGCTACTCTTACATAGTAGAAATATATTTGACATGTTCAATTGTCTAAAATGCGATTTGTTTTGCTGTTTTTGATTGTGGTTGACATTCATATATTCCTAAGTATCCATTAGAAAGCATTATACATCAAACATCGCTTTTCGTTGTGACTTTCATGCATTTCATTCGGAAATAACTAACTCAGTTAATTACTTCATAAAGGTCAATCAGATCTTTTTGAGTAGATATTTCTGCATTTTTTTGTCTTGGACTAGTGCATAGCATTTTTTGACTTGGACTAGTGCATAGCTCCGTTGGTGTTTTTCGTTTGTAATATGAGTTGAGCACCACTTACTGTATGTTTTGGTCTAAAAATCAAACAAAATCATGATTAATAATTACAATCTTTAATAATTTCTCAATATTTTTAAGACTGTAATTATTGATGCCTGATTTTTAGACCAAAACATACGATAATTTTTTTATCTGTCTAAATTAAATCTTAATGCTTGATTTTATTTTGTTAAATAAAATTGTTTTATTTTACCGGTAGAATAAAGCGTGTATGTGAGACCAAATTTGAAATAAATTCTTAATATCTCATTATTTAGTATGGAGCCGGAAATATATTTTCGGTTTCACTCAAAAATTATAGTAAGTGGTGCGAACCGGAAATAAACTTCTGGTTTTGTGCAGGGCATTTTGGGATTTTCATGGGGTGGGTTAAGAAATCCACTAACATTATTACCATTATCATATACTAATGTGTCAAAGATCTGTAGCTATCATCTTCTTCAAGTAATTCTTTCATATTCTCTCTCTAACCTCTTCGGTCAGCCTTCTCTCTAAAAGGGGGTTAGGGTTCGGTCCTTCAACCATGGACGGTAGGTCACCTCATCAGAGGATTGGTTAGACGGAGGCGAAAATGAGGGCATTCAGACATTGGGTTCTACAATGGGACACATGTTTGGCAGGATGAAGATTAGAGAAAGAAGAGTTGATCTACTTAACTTCGTTTTATTTCTCAGAGTTTTCAGATTATAGCAAGGCAAAAGACTTTTCGAGCTTTTCGGGTGCATTGGGGAGGTGGTAGAAGTAACTATTTCACCAAGAAGGAATAAGATAGGAAAGAGGTTCGGTTTCACTAGGTTTATGGGGGTAGAAGAGGCAAGGTTGTTGGTAGTGAGGTCGAATAATGTTCAGATTAGGGGAGAGATTCATTTCGTACGAAGTTGGTGTTCTAGGGGAAAGGAGAAGACAATGACTTATCAACAAGTTCTCCCTCGACAGAACATGGACGAGAACAATATTAGTGGGGAATATAGAAATTTTCCAAATGTGGTATCTAACAGGGAGAATAAGGTGTCTGTTTGCGACAAAGCGTGGCGGAATTTCTCATCGAAGTTGGAAGATAAAGCTAGATTTCAGAAAGTGTTTATGGGCAAGGTTATCATTATGGGTTCAACATACAACTATTCAATCATTCTCGAGATGAAGGGCTATTTCACAGTCAAGGTTACTCTGTCGGGCGCGGATTTGTGTTTGATCTAGGATCGGAGGAAGGGGTTATTGAAGAATTGTTAGGGGATATAAATACATGGTGGAAATAATGGTTTTCGGAGGTTATAAGGTGGAACGAGGACATTGTGGATATTGGAAGACTTGCGTGGATCAAGGTTTACATCGTGCCTGGAATTATGATTTCTTCTTGGAGATGCAAAACTCTTTGAGTTCTTTTGTTTGTCTTGATCTAATAGTTGTAAGGGAACTAATCTTGATATCGCTAGATTCATGGTGAAAGGGACCCTGTTGTTCAGATAATCTGAAACTATTCATGTGATTATTGATGGCAATGAGTTCCTTTTGATGCTAATAGAGGATTTTTATGGTCCGTATCGTGGTGTTACAGGTAACCAAAAAACTCATATTACTATTTCAACTTCTTCTAATTCGGAGGAGGGTTGGTTTTGTGACTTTTTCGAAAGGGAGGGTGTTTGGGAAGGAGGAAGAAGAAGACAGTGCGGATGTTTCCTCTTTACCTTAAGGGGATATGGCAGCGGGTTCTAAAACAAATAGTGTTAAGAATTTAGAAGAAGCTATCAAATGGATTAGGAAAGAGGTAGCAAATTTTCCAGATGTATGTAATGGGCCAGTTAAAGTATTTTTCGATGGTTCATTTGACAAAGCTTTAAACATTATTAAGGGTAGGAAGAAAGTTGTATCGTGTAATGCAAAATATGGTTCCCAGATTTCAGTTACTTCAGGGGTGAACATATCGGTAGTAAAATGCACGTTGGATGGATTTCCAAAGAAAAAAGGTCTAAGAAAATGAAATTCAATAACATGGTGGATATGGGGGTGTTCTATATAAGAAACTGTATAGACCTATCAAGAAAATTACAATAAAGGGGAAGATCATTACAATGTCAAGAGGAATTTTGAAAACTCAATCAACTTCAAAATGTGTGATTGCGGCCGAAAGTATTCCCTCTTTTATCTCACTGCCTGTAGGAAAAGAGAATATGAGTGTTCTGGTCTGCTATGGTTACCAATACGAGAAATCAAAAATCTGTAGGAGGAATGGGAGGCGGTGGGATTTTTTCGACAACAACATTGGAGATAAAATATGGACTGTAATAGAGGCTTTGGGTGTGGTTAACATGGAAGGAAGGACGAACTTTACCAGCAGAATTGTGGAGTTGGAGAAAAGGGATAAAATTAGAAAGGAAGTTATGAATGAGGAATCTACCAGTTCCTAATGATTATAGGTTCTATGAATATAAGAGGGGGGAGGCAATGCTTTAAAAAGGAAAAGATTAAGCTCTTTGATAAAAAAAAAGGGCAAACGAATATATTTTTGTTCCAAGAAACGAAAAATAACTCAATTGCATGATTCTTTGGTAAAATGTTTTTGGTGTTATTCTGAGTTTGGCTATTCGTTCACTAATTTGACACGCTTGTCGAGGCGGGGGGGGGGGCTTCTAACGATTTGGAGAGAATATGCTGGGGAAGGTTTAGTTAGCTTCAAAGGAGATAAGTACTTAGGGATCAAGATGGTGTATAAGTCAAACATTTACTATATTGTAATTGTCCATTCATCCTATGATTTTACCAATAAAAGGTTGTTATCGAGGAAGTTTTTGAAATTAAACGAGACTTATAAAGACGGGGAATGGATCTTTGGAGGAGATTTTAATGCATTCAAGAGTAGTAGTGAAAGGAAAGGTATGGGAGAAGTGGTTTGTAATATGAAAATGATATCTTTTGAGGAATTCATTGAGGAAAGTTTGTTGGTGGATGTTCCGTGTAAAGGCAAAAAGTTTTCTTGGTATAGTGGAGATGGAAATTTATGAGTAGAATTGACCATTTCATTATGTCAGATATTGTGATAAATAAGTGGGGTGTGATTGGCCAACTCATAGGTTTTAGAGATAAATCAAATAATTGCCCAATTTGGATAGTTACAGACAATATTAATTGGGGGCCAAAACCTTTCAAGTTCAATAATGAATAGTTCACTTTTGACTCCTTTATTCCTTTTGTTGAGAATGAGTGGAAAGATTTCAAGGTGGAAGAAAGAGCAAACTTCTTCCTAAAAGAAAAGTTGAGACTACTCAAGAAGAAACTCAAATGTTGGAATAAAGAAGTGTTTTAGAGGATAGATTTGAAGGTAAAGGAGGGAGTTAGTGATATTAATTTTGGTGATGTTAGGACGAAAATTGAAGATGTTGATTGGGTTATTACCAGTTTTCCCCCTGCCATATAGGCCATTTTTTATTTACCTCCTTGTAACTTTTTGTTGTAAATGTATCATTTCAAAATACTAACAATTTAGTCCCTGAAGTAAAAATTCATATTTAAATCCGCAGTTTTCATGCAGATTTTCTTTCGAATTTACCTGCGGATTACCTTTCCATTTAAAAAACCTAACAATTTAGTCTTTAAAGTCAAAATCCGAAGGTAAATCTAAAAGAAAATCCATAGGAAACCCTACAGATTTACCTGTGGATTTTGACTTTAGGGACTAAATTGTTATGTTTTTGAAAATGGCAAGGTAATCCACAGGTAAATCCGAAAGAAAATCCGCAAGAAACCTTCGAAATTTGACTTTAGGGACTACAATGTTAGTATTTTGAAATTGCAAGGTTACTTTTACAAAAAGAAAATTTACAAGGGGGTAAACCAAAAGTGGGCTATATGGAAAAGGGAAAAAAATGGTAATAACCTATGTTTATTTGAATCCCGATATCATAAATAATAGGAAGGAAGCGACTACTCGATTTTGGAGGAATTTGAGAATTAAAAAAACATGCTTATCCAAATATCGAGATTGAAGTGGCTTAATGACGGAGATTCCAATAGTCGTTTCTTCCATAAGGTGGTGAAAGAAAGAAGAAGACATAACCACATAGGCTCTATTATTTATTCTAGCGGCTTATTGGATTCAGATTTGGAGATTAAGGAGGATGTTCGAAATCATTTTTCTAACAAATTTATTGAAACGGAGGGGGTAAGACATTTGTTGGATGGTATTTCTTTTAAAAGTATTAGTGAGGAAGAGAACTCGTTTCTTGAAAGGTCTTTCGATAGGAATAGTTAAGGAGGTTATTTGGGGTTGTGGAGGATCTAAAAGTCTAGGGCCGGATGGTTATTCTTTTCTTTTTATTAAAACATGTTGGTACTTCTTAAAAGAAGATTTTATTCATTTTTGCAATAGATTTGATAATTGTAGCGAGATGTCGAAGGCGGTTACTTCTTCCTTCTTATCTTTGGTTCCAAAGTCTCTGAATTTAATTTTTTTCGACGATTATAGACCTATTTGATTAGTTGGTTCATGTACAAAGTGATGGCCAAACTTTTGGCGGGGAGGTTAAAACGAGTTTTAAATTCTATTATTTCTCTATGTCAAAGTGCTTTTTTCCATGTAGACAATTGCTTGATGGAGTGGTGGTGGCTAATGACGTTGTTGATTCTAATAAGAAGAAGGCTATGATTGTCTTCTCTTTAAAGTCGGCATTGAAAAGGCTTATGATAAGGTGCGTTGGAATTTCTTAAGATATATGTTGAACGAAATGGGATTTGGCTCATTACGGAGGAAATTGAAGGAGTTATTGGTATTGAAAAGCAAGATGTCGATTTTAGTGATTGGGAGTCTGTAATACGGTAGGAGAACTGACTTGTTTGTTTTGCGTGTTATCGCAAATGTTGCGGATAGCAAGAGTCGCCACCGACTTTTCTTTTATCCACTTAAGGGAAGGCGAAAAGAATAGGAAAACACCTTCGTTAGATTCTGAGTATAGGAGGCAGTTATGAAAATGGGAAGGTGTCAGCACCCTTTCCATCAGTAGTTATCTACGGGCTCTTAATTGCTTTAGCTCACTTTATGACTTTCTTTTTGTGTGTGTGTTTGAAAATGCTTTAAAAAGTCATTTCGCTTTGACTTCGTAATGATTCTCGTTGAAATGTATACTAAGTATTCAGAAATGTTTTGTTTTTTGGAAAAAGACTTTGTAATGATTCTCGCTGGAATGTATACAAAGTGTTTTGAAAATATTTTGAAAAGTGTGAGGTGTGAAAAGAGTATTTTAATTGAGCAAGCAAAAAAGACTTATTACCTACTCAGAACGGTCGTTTCCGTGTTATTTTTCTTTCCTTTAGAATAAGGCTATCCATACCATTGGTTGATAGGTAACCTTATTCGTTGGATGTAAAAGGGACATTCGAAGGGACATTGGATGGTCATAGAAGACAACTTGTAAGGATATCTTAGCATATCCGTAGGGACGATCATCACTTTTCGTAGGCAACAATCGAGGGACGAGATCATATAGTCGTAGGCAATATCAAGGGTCATCGAGGGACTATGATCTTTAATTCGAAGGGACTATGATGATATGTTTAAAAGAAACTATGCTAAGATACCCCTACGTTCGAGGAACATGACCATTATTCGTAAGGCAACAAGAGAGGATACCCTAAGGAGGTGCATGTTTGAAGAGTGTGATGTATTCATGTATTTATCTTGTGATTAGGGTAGCTACGTTTGATTGATTTAATCTTGCCATACACGCCTAGTTACTAGCAGTTAATAGGTGCTGAAAATAAATTGCAGAAATGTAAAGGTCCTACGCTATTACATGGCTTTGGGGCAGATGCATAATATGGAAGTGCAGAAAGTAAAGGCAGAAATGTAAAGGTCCTACGCTATTACATGATAAAAAATTGAAACCGATACAACCTTTCTAGAATTTAAATGCGGAATAATAAATAGTAGAAAAAACGAGAAAAATGTTAGCGCAAAGATATTCTGGAAGTCAGTAAAAAAGTTTTAGTTAGCAACCCTAACCCTAAGGATGTTTTGAACTTAAATCCTAAAGTTAGACATTTTTTAGGGGTTTTTTTTAGAAAAAAAAAGTTTTAAAGAAAAATGCAAAGAAAATTAGTCAGCAGGAAAATAAATAAAAAATAAGAAATAAGGGATTCCGTCAGAGCTTCTGACAGAAGTTCCCTCCAGAACCTTTGGAAACCTATTTTCCAGAGCTTCTAGAGGCTGACAGCATTTCTGAGGATCCAGAAATTGGAACTTCTAGGGATGTAACTTCTAGGGGGTCCAGAAGTTGGAACTTCTGGAGATGACGCTTCTGAGGGTCCAAAAGTTGGAACTTCTGGAGATGATGGTTCTGAGGGTCCAGAAACTTGACACAGAAACGCCCCAAGGTGTCATCTTCTTTGTTTGAATTTTCAGACTTTTACCCACGATTCTGATTCGTGGCTAAAGCCTATAGCGACGGCTTTGTCTGTCACTACAGCACCTGCAAGTTTCAAAAAATCCAGAATATGCAATATAAATTTGCTAATGGGGCATGGATCAACTCGGTTTGATCCCCTGAGCACACTGGTTTCATCCAATTTTGCCTGAACCGAAGGATCCTAATTCAAATTTTAGAAACCCTAACGATGGCATGTCACGATTCCTGCATCTAAACTTCAATTAAACAACCCAGATAGCTTCGAAATACTCAGACAAACACAAATATATGATCAAATCTTATTGAAAATACATGAATATATGAAATTGATTTTGAGCTTTGAATATGCAAACCGTGACTTTGATTTCGTCATTCTAGAGGTTTTGCTGGCTTGTGAGTATCTGGAACGATTCAGAGGACTCCCTGGAATTGATTGGAAACCTTTTTCTGGCTTGAGTCGATGCAAATCCTTGGCTGCAAGTAGCTTGTACCACACAGTTTCCTTGAGCTTGTTTAGGGTTCTTCAAGCTGCAAAAAAATTCTCTCCTAGGATTTAGAAACCCTCTAAATTTATAAAGGATGGATTCAGGTTGAGAATTGATGAGAAAATATATCCCATTCAATGAGAGTATATTTGATTATACCCTAGTTCCTAGGTCTTCCAGTTGTCACTTCACGCGGCTTAAGGCCACGTAGGAGAAACGCTACAAATTCTCTAACTCCTCGCTTCCTCGACATTCCCTTGCATCCTCGAATGTAACGACTTTGGCTTCTCCCTCGATATCAAGTCATCGCGTTTACGAGCAAACGCAACAACTCTGAGGGCTACTGTTCTAGATTTCCTGAAAGCATTCGGGCGGGTCATTCTTCCCTTAACCGCAACAACCAGTCTGGCCCGACAACGTCGTCAGGATGCCCATCTACACGTTTCAGGCGTGCCCCGTTCGACGCGTTTCGAGCCAAACCACGACTCTACTCACCGTTAAATGTGCCCGTTATGTCTCACTTGCTTGACATAACGGCTAGTTACGAGTAAATCTTCCCAGTCTTGACCTGGTCAACTCGGAAGGCTATATTTGTGGATCCACGTATCTTGGCCCAAATATAGCAGCCAATGAGAATCCTCTCATGTCCATTATATAAATCCTCATATCCTTGAGGTCAAGGTATCATTTTTCTTACTCTAACAACCCTAATATTCACTTATCTTCACCTTGATCATTTGCTTACTTTAGCATCGGAGTGCCTTGCAGGTACACCACCCCCTCCTCATCATCAACTTGCTCGAAGGACCACCTACCGTTCTGGCTGTCTTTGATTCTGATCACCAGTTCAGATCATATATATATATATATATATATATATATATATATATATATATATATATATATATATATATATATATTAACTTGATTAAAATGCTAAATCTATACCCCGCTACTAAATTAATACTGTGATATTTTCCTGTTATCGTTTGCATCAATTAAACATAATTGTTCTATTGTTTAAAATACTATGATGTTTTGCTTTAGCTCATCGTGGTAATAACTTAGAACTAACCAAAAATATTAGCAATATACATAGAAACAAAATCAACAAAAAAATGATCATTTAAGGGCATAGAGCCCACCTAAAATTCCCAAGTTCCCACCTTACCTTCCCAGGTGCCCAACTGGTTTCATGTGGCCCCCTCCACACTTACCTACACCTATGAGGCACCCAAATTACGTTATGTGGCACCTGTCACATAACTCCCTTCATCCAGATGCCCGTCTTGCGTTTTGGGGCCCCGTCTCGACCTTCTTCTTCCTCCAGTCTCCATTATAACAACGATTTTCATCAACTCAATTCTGTTCTAATTCTCAGTCACATGAAAATTCTAACCCTATCCTTACTAATAATCAATCGATCATGAACATAGATCAAGTTTACAACATATATGAGTTTTAATTTCAATTCCATAAATAACTTCCAATCTCGATTCAACAACAATAATAACACAGTAATAGACAACATTCATACCAGATAAAATTACACATATGCACAGTAAAAATTGCACAACCAAATTCCCTACCTACCATTTATTATAAATCTCATTATAGATTCAAAACCTCACCCTTACCTCGGATTGGAGACCGCTCTATTCCACCGATCGAACGTGGCTTTGACTCTTTTCCCCATGGCTTTGCTACCTTGCAACTTCTATGTTCTTTTTCCCTCTTCAAATACTATGTCTTTTTTCTAAAATTTTCCACATACATCATTCTTTCTCCTAACCCTATTTAATTAACCTAATTTCTCTTATAACATTTTCTAACCAAATTCCAATTCTACTAGTGGGATTAACTTTCACACCCCCACCATTACTACAACCAGCCACTTTATTAAGCCCATAATAATAACCTCATAATTATTCTAATATTATTACTACTAGAAATCAACCAATTAACCAACTAATAATTCAACTAATAACAACATAGCAACTTATCACAACAACTCTCAACAATCATTTCGAAAATAATTTAATTAAATAATTAAGTAGATTATCGGGAGTTATAGTCTACTTCTTTAACGCCTATATAAAACTTTAAGAAATTCATTTTCAAATAGAAAAAAAAGTAAAGCAAGACTATAGTACAAGAACGGTAACGCTGCAAAGCCAAAAACGTGAAGAGATCACTCAAAATAAAAGATTTAAAAACACAAAGAGTTGTTGCTCATTATTTGTGTGGACATTAAGTTCTTCATTGTTCATCTAAGAAAGAAGACAAAGATACAAGATTTGTTTCTTATTAATTGTGTTATTATTTGTTCTTCATTTGTTAAAGCATAAGAGTTGTTGCTATTTATTGTGTTGATATTATTTGATTAGAATACAAGAGTTTTGGCTCATTATTGTGTTATTATTGTAAATTGTTTAAATACAAGAGTTGTTGCTTATAATTGTGTTAAGCAGAATGTAATTAAACAATTGTGTAATTCGCTTATTATAAGCATATTTTTGTAAACACAAATTTCAATTGTAAGTTGAATAAGTGTTTTTCTAAGGCATAGAGAAATCTCTTTCAAGGGACTGGGTAGGTCAAAATCCTTAGGAAGTCAGTGATAATTATATATCTTAGGGGACCGGGTAAGTCAAAATTCTTAAGGGATCACTAACAGGTTATTATTGTATTGTTACTAGTCATTGACGGGTAGCCCGTGCATGTCTAATATTTCAAGATTAGTGGATTAAATTCTTTTCTAAGGAAATATCACCTTGGCGGGTGGACAAGAGTGGCATTTTCTAAGTTGAACTTCTATAAACCGAACTTGTTATTATTTCTTTTCTACAACATTGATTTCTAATTTGTTTGTTTTTGAAAAACACTTCTAAATGAAAAAGTGTTTAAAACCCAATTCAAACCCTCCATTTCTTGTGTTTTTCTCAACCTTCATATGAATCTTGCATGAATTTGTTTCTGGTGAAAAAAGATAAGATAATTAATATTAATGATAATAAAATATTTGCGGTACAAGTAAAACTTTAATAAAATAAATCTTGAACCCATATGGTTTCCTGCTCTTGCATTCCATCGTAGAGATCTTTTCCAATTGTTCTTAGGTTTCAAGTGCTTCATAAGTTTCATTTAGGTTAGATTTCCTATATCGTAAAAGAACTTATATAATGGATGTCCCTTAAATTTTACGCAAATCACTAATGACAAATTCTTGAGCGTCGATAACCTTTAAATGGACAGCAGGGATTTGTTTAAGGCCTTTAGAAATAGTGGAAAGTAGCACTTCACTATCCTTTCGATTTTGGAATAAAACGAAGGGGTTATATTTTATTATTTAAAAAAATTGTTACATTATTTACCTAGAATATATTTAAAATACATTGTATAAAACAAATCTTCGCTGAATATCAATATTATTTACCCAGAATATTAAAAAAAAACAGCATGTCTAGGACCCACAAGATGCTAAAGATATGTTTCCGAATAACAATTTTTTATTTTTCGCTGATATCCATCTTCTAAAAAGTTAATCTCCCTTCTTTGTTTAACTTGAAGAAGTAATGATTTTTTTGCACTTTGAATCTATCAAATAAGCAAAAATATAACAATAATATTTCTTAAAAAAATACAATGTGCACTAGCATTATAGATTGTTGATGTTATCATTTTCAATGCTTCCACTAACATATATAATATGCATCCAACTTTGTTGAACAAATCATTTTTCAGCTTTGAATGCATCCAACTTCTCATCTTCTAAAACAAACAGCACAACAACTATAACAACAACACTAAAAACAACACAACAATAATAAAAACTACACAACAACAACAAAAACAACACCATTATGTGAAATAGATTGCAAAAATAGAAAAATAATTTATTAAATATTGTGTTAGAAGAACAATAATACATAACCAAATAATATTTTTGTCTTGTAATCCATCCCAAAAAATAACATTTACGAGTATAGAGCAGTTGTACATTAAGTTAAATTTTGAGTAAATCTTAGTGAAAAAATCTTTTTATCGTAAATTTTGGATCTGATACCCCTCTATTATTATACAAATCGATGGAATAGATAATTTAATGATTAAATAAAACTAAAATAAAAAGAAATGTGCCACTTTTTAAAGAAATATAATAAAAAATTATAGTTGTTAGAAATTCGAAGCTTATATCCAGAATAATTTATCCTCAATTTTAGTACTTAACTGAGGGATTAGATTTTACTTTTTTGAGAAATAAATTGTAACATGTATAACACATTTATCTCAGTTTTTTTGTTGAATGAGTGGAAAACTTTGATATAAAATATAATATTTGTAATAATAGTATTATTAGAATCTAAGTTTTTTTGTTGAATGAGAAGAAAACGTTCACATAAAATATAATATTCGTAATAATAGTATTATTAAAATCTAAAATACACCATACAAGTGTAAGTCTTTCATATCTTATAAAACCAACATAAACCCAAATCGTGATCATAAAGTTAAACTAGACTCTAATATTATTAATTAGAGAGTCCGAGAAAGTGGAGAGTAAGAATGGGTTAAATGCTTCAAGATTAAAAAAAATTAAACACCAATTTTCTGCCAGATTATAAGGCATTATATATACGCATACATTATCTCTCACTTATATATATTGCTTATAACAACTACTGTTATATTTAATGTGATACTTATAATTCACTCTTAATGTACCAAACCATTATCTCTCTTAAGCGTGAAATTCTCCATGTCCTTTATCCAACTTTTGGAACTACTCTTACTACCTCATCAAGTCAAATCAACCTTTTATACCACAATTAATAAGATTTTTGAGGGAGTCTATAACTCTAGAGTGAAGTGTAGTAAGGGATAAATATATTTAAAGGGTCAGATATATTTAAAGTCTCTTTAAAATTACATAATTTTATTTTTCGTCCCTCTAAAATATTTGGTAAAAGAATAGTCTTTATAAAGTTAATAATTTTAATTTTTGGTCTCTTATATAATTTAACTACGATTTTTACAAATAGCGGCTGAATTAACAACAATTTATTATTTTGCGACATTTTTAGTATAAGTGACTAAAAATTAAAATTCTTAATTTTAAAGGGAGGTTTTTTATCGAAGTTTTTAGAAGAATGAAGAAAACACCTAACTTCAAAAGAGCTTTAAATATATTTAACCTATAAATTAATTTATTATTCAAAGAGCAACCACACAACTTATTTCAGACACCCATTAATATATTATTCAATGAGCAACCACACAAGGGATTTTAGACACCAGATCTTCACCCATAGACTTAAAATTGTTCTTTATTTTTGCCTATTAAACTAAGTGGGTGTAACGGCGTGTTTAGATCATCTACATTGTGCTTGAATATATATCAAACCCTATGACTAGTCAACAAAGAAGAAGAATATGCAGGGTTTTTAAAAACAGCACGGTCACGTTAAATTTTTTGGGATTTCGACGGGTACAAGAGTCTCAACACTAATTATTGTCTATATGAATTAATCATAATTTACTCTTTAATAAAACAACGATAATATATAAACATTAATATATCTCATTACCTCACAAAACATTTGAAACACCGAGAATATCTAATGAGATCCTAATTTATTATCAATCTTTCAAATAATTTATGAATAAAATATATTAAAAATTAAGTCAATACAGAAATAAAAGACAAACGGGTAATAAGTTGCGTCGCAATATCTATTTTTATTGTAAAATCAATTCTCTTAAAATTTTTTTTTATAGATCTATGAGATACACATTATTGATATTCATAAACCTTTGAAATGTAGAGTTGAAAGCGTAAACTTGTGGTAGAACTTTATGTTTATACTATACCTCAAAACAATAAATTAACGTATATAAACTAGTAATGACCCTACTAAACACAATATTTTCCATATTGTGGGAATAACAAATATTATAGCATTACTTGTAGTGATTGAGCTTAAAATATTAATTGTGTATATTTTTAAATGTTAAAAGGATTAAATTTAAAAAAAACTTAAATGACTAATATTTTAAAAATATTTGAATATTCATTTATATCTAATAATAGAAATTAGAAGCTTATGATTGAAAACGTGTGTATAGAAGGTTAAGTTCAACATCAAACCACAAATAAGCCGATTAAAAGATAGGAATGAAGCTTTCGCAAACCCAAAAAGCACTTCCACGACTTCACATTTAACTTGGTGTCATGGAAGCCTTTGAGGGTTACCGAATGCTTTCTCCTTTCAAATTCCTTGCACAATATAAGATTACAAACCAAGGAATGCCTATTTATAGTAATACGAAGATGACAGAATCAATCTTTCTCTAGGATCCAACAACTAATTGATTTGCATAATTTTAGATAAAGTCATTTTATTGATTAATAATAGATTAGTGCATTGACATTCTGGTTTGCAAAACGTGCCAGTTTAATATAAAACGGAATCATATCGCATATCAAGAGTGCTCTAGAGATGCATGCAACTCTCTCCATGCAGAATAAATTATCTATCCAAAGCGCCATATGCATATTCTATTACCAATCTTTATTTTCTTTCAAAATATATTCTATCGCCAATATTGTTAGATAATTGAATCAACTAAACAAATTGTCTTTACTTTGTTTCTACTTTTTTTTAAAAAATCTTTAAATCGACCTAAACGAAGTCTCATAATATACAGTAGTAATTGTGTGTCAAGTCTTGTGTATGAGGTGTCAAGTGAATAGATATATGATTCTATAATCTTAAGACATAATTTAAATCTGTGAAACAATTAAAAAATAATTAATATTATAAATATTTGTATAAAAGAAATAAATTAAACATATTCAAAATAAATTATCATTTATGCTCTTATTACAAGTAGAGAATGAGAATATTTATGATCAACAAACAAAAATCTATGACCTGGATTACACAGATTCTTCAAATCCACCTTTTTTTTATAAATAAAAATGGACTATGATATTTTAAGAGTCTATTTAATTAAAAGACAATAATATAACTTATAAAAATAACCTTTAAATATATTATTTTAGCATATTTAAATAAATATGAATAAATTTTTTATTATTATATAGTATTTTATACTTTGAATAAAAATACAAAAAATAAATTAAATTATCTTGAAGAACTTTTCAAAATAAGTTACAAAAATGCTGTGAATAATATCATAAATTATTTTCCTAAACTCTAAAAACATATAATCTCCGAAATTTATGTTACTAGGTCCGCTCGAATAAATGCAAAATAAATATTTAGTTTCTTTATTCTTTTAATTTATTTGTCTAAACATTAATTATATTATTTATTTATATATGTTCGAATAAAATACTAGGTTAATAGATCAATCACACTTTTAAAAAAATTCCGACTTAGGTTTAAAAAACAAACTTTTGATAGGGTACAAGTCAAACTCAAATTTTAAATTATTTTTTGTAGGTCATATTTAAGGTTGACAAAGTCTAACTAATTTTAATCTATTTTCACTCTTAGAAAATTGACGATATTACTTTCATCTATAAATATAAAACTCTTAACAAATCATAAAAGCTAAAAACATTATAGTGGTATTAACTTTGTTAGGTTGGTGATCATGTAACTCAACTTGTATTTATCAGTTGAGTTAAATAAGTGTGATTTATTTGGTTTAAAGTTCAATTCTTGGTATAAATATATCTTTTTTTTCTTTTTTTACATTATGTATTAATGTAAATAATTTATTGATATTTATTAACTAACAACTTTAAAAAAATATTGTTGACAAATAGTATTGTTTTACATTTTACCTTTCAAGAGCAAGACAAGTTAGTCTATAAGATAAGATTTCAATCCAAATTTCACAAAAATACAGTTAGAATTTCATTATTAATGTAACAATTTTAATCACTATGCCAAAAATGACCTACGAAAGCGCTTTTTTTGGATTTTAAAAGCGCTTAGAACGCTTTCGTAGGTGGCGCTGCTAAAGGTTTTAGCAGCGCTTTTTGTTTAAAAAAAAGCGCTCTCGTAGGCCTACCTATGAAAGCGCTTTTGACCCAAAAGCGCTCTCATAGGTAAGCCTAAGAAAGCGCTTTTTTCTGAAAAAGCGCTTTCATAGGTGCATTCAGAATGCATTAAAGGCATTCTAAAGTAGGCATAAGAAAGCGCTTTTTCAGAAGAAAAAAAACGCTTTCGTAGGCCTACCTATGAGAGCGCTTTTGGGTCAAAAGCGCTTTCATAGGGAGCTTTTTATAACAAAAGCGCTCATGGTGACCCTGAAGCGTTTTTTTGAAAAAGCGCTTTCTTAGGCTACATATGAGAGCGCTTTTTGGTTAAAAGCGTTTTCATAGGTTTTCTACTGAAAAATCAAATATTTAAAAAATTTCTAAACCTGCATTTTTTTGCAGCAAACCTGTAATTCCTAAACCAGTAATTTACAATCTTATATAGAAATACCAATATATATCAGTGTTAATCCAAATACCAAATGTAAATATTATATACAAATACCATTATATACCATTCATATCCAAAATATATATACACCATGGTAATTCAATTAACATGTTTTTAAACGTAACAAAATACACCCTAACAAATCAGCTATATAACACTAAGTAAATCAATCCTAACGTACATATATATCCAAGGTCCTGATCCTGCAAGATATGAACATAATAACACGGTCAGTATTGTATACACGAAATAATGTATTCATAATTAACCATTTTCACACAACAATGTATTCGTACCTTATAAGATTCTTAGCTCAATAAAATATTGACACAACTCCTCTTTGAGTTCTTCCAATTGAAGTGGCGAGTAATATGGACACTTGTATTGATTAAAATACTACATTACAAAACAAAAAATATGCATGATTTAGTTAAATGTAATAAATTATATGCAAAATTCGATAAGTAATAAAACAAAGTATAAATCCATAATAAGTTATAAAATCCATACCGTGATTGGAATCTCGATTTCATTCATTTGAATGATTTCTTTGATAAACTTCAAAATGAAGTATCTGCAATCTATGTCGTTTTGTTGTTGAGGGCACTACATAGAAAAACAAATAAGATTATATACATGTATTGTTTTATCAAGTAGCATAAATATTATAAGCAAAATTTTTGAAATTTATATACCTGTACTTTGATCCAATTAATGTTGTTTGATTTAGACCGTGGTACCCGTGCTTCCCTTTGACATCGGAATACTTGTATTGAACTGACAAAATTAAAATATTTATTTAGAACAATGACATAGAAATAGTTAAATATATAAACACAAACGAATGTTTAGAATAATGTCACTTACGTATCAATCATTAGCTTCATTTCCGGATAATTTGTCCAATCACCGTCAACCGAATTTAGGTAATAGACCACTTCTTTTATGGGATTGATAGCAAGCAACAACTAGTGACATCTATAAATTAAAGCAACAATTTAGAAGCGAATTTTAATGTAAAAAATACATATATTAAAAGGAATTTAGAATGAAAGTCTAACCATGTATTATACGCCAAAAGATACAAGCTTTCTGTACTGGCAGTTGTCATGAATCTTTCGACCAAGTGTTCTCTTACTGAATCTGGTTCCCTAGAAATTGTTGCTCCGCTGACACGGGAGGAAGAGACGAAACGGAATCTATTTGACAATTGATTCCCGCGCATCAATTTGTCAAATAACATCCTTAAATAAAAACATAATTAATATTAGACTATTTCAATTAAATGTTTAAAAAAAATGTTCAACCAATTAAATAATATATTGATCGGGTTACCGGATGTACGAGTGCATCACACTGATGCCTAACTCTCGATGATGAAAGATTTGTTTCATGTCCTCTAGTCCAATTGTTTCGGTACATGGAAAACCAAAGACACATGCATCCATATCGATTTGACGAATTCCATCATTCATCAAATCTGATGTGCCAACTAGTGTTTCCAAACACTGTCGAAATCTAGGCACAAATTTACGGACAAGAACCCTCTTCTTAGGTGGAACCCTACCAACTTTCTGGCTCACCTGTTGTGACTCTTGAAAAGGTACCTAAAAATCATATAGACTTATGTAAGATACAAAGTTATGCAGTTTTTTATTCTGATCATAAAATTAACACTTTAAAAGTACCTCTCTTTGCGATGCAATAGACTCGTTGCGCTGCAAAATCCCTTTATCCTTAGATGCGGGTTTTGTAGGAGTCTAAAATTACCATGTAAAAAATTCAGGTCAGAACTGTCAGTTGAATACTTAAAGGTTCATAATGATTTTCAACATACGTGATCATCTATGAAGATGAGGTCTGATGGCCATGCCACAAAAGATCCTACTGCATCTCGCAGCAATGTGGTCTCCGCAACAATGTCAGGTACCGGTAGCAATGCATTCATATCTAAAACAACAACAACCGATACCTTCATGTGGCCATCCAGGAGCGGTCTATGGTGAATTAAATCTCCCGAGGTGTTGTGCACTTTTCCCTTGCCAACTACCCGATAAGTCGTAGATGATAGATACAACTGACAACATGAAATGCCCTAAACCAATAATAACCGTTAGACTTCCTTTAATGTTGACAATAATAACCAATAATAACCGTTACAATTATACTTTCTCTAATATAATGGATTATCATCTTAATTACCTCGGGAAATTTATGTTGACGGTTGATACTAGCCTTATCACTAGTTTCTTTCAGCTGTGAACTGCTCCTTTGCGCCATATATCTCTTTGTCCCTCTGCAGTTCACGGACTTGTGCTTGTAAATCCTGCAATGTTTGCATCACTTCTGCATTGCTAGGATTTCTTTTTCTTGGATTTTTATACAGAGAGGTAGGAGTCACACCATGACCTTTACCCCTCACCCGTCCCGGATACTCAGCAACACATAGTGCTCGACTGAGTATGCTCCTGATATTCTGGTCATCACCTGTGGATACCGATTGCGATATAGCCTCTTGTAATTCATTTAAATATCGATAAAAATGTTGCATTTTATATATTAATAAATATTTAATATAATTTAATTAAAGACACAATGGTATACTTACACACTCATCATAAACATGTTACAGATCGGGATTAACAACTTGATCTCTGCCAACACGAGCTTCCTTCCACAACACATGTGCGGGTAGTGATGTTTCGTCACTTTGCATCTCTTCAAACTACGCATTGTTACAAATAATAAAATCATCAATTATAACACATTGAGAGAATTAATAAGATCGTAGAATTGAGATTTACTTACAATTTTTTCCTGTAAGCGTGCATATCCCAAACGCCCTTTTTTATATGGATATGCGGGTTTTGACGCTCTCTCGCGATTTACGACACTCACTTTCTTGAAATTTTCGTCTCTTCTTTGGCCCACAAAAGCAACCCATTCTTCGGGTGTAATGAAGCTCTCATATTTCTTTGGACGTTCAGGATCCTCTTCAACAAAATTTCCTTCCTCATCTTTAAGATACTTATTTGTTAAAAACGTTCTCCACCCTCTATGTCTTTTTCCGGCCAAACGCATTATATACTTTTTGCGGGCATCTTCAATGTTATAGGACCTCTATAAGAAAACATACGCATAGAGTGTGTTAGTATATGTAATTTAAACACATTATCGTCAATATAAAGCAAATAACAACAACCATATATGATACCTTTATCTCAGTCCAAATTTTTTCTTTAGCCTCGTCCAACTCTCCTCTTTTCCATCTAGGAGTGGTGATCGGAATGTGCATATGAACAAGTGTACCGATGTAGCTTGTCAGCTTTACAGAATTATACCTAATTAGTTGGTCCTCATTATTCTAATTACATTATATATAACTCCTCTATCTCTATCACGGATGATTCCCCTCATGATAGTTATGCCTCGTGTAATATCTTTTTCTGAAGTATCTTCTGGAACATTTGCATCTGGTGAGTTTTCTTGATTACTAGCCATTTGATCTGTAATAAAGAAAAATAAAATAAAATGAAATGACAAAATATAAAAATCCATAATCATATATACTATAAAGAAAAAAAAATGAAAATGGCATATATTTAAATTTTATTGAATGATATAGGCTATAATTATATATACAATTACCTTTTTCACTAACGTCTCTTTCTTTTCTTGGTAGGAATATGTTCTACTCATCTCTTAACAACGCGGATGGTTGGATTGATCCAAATACCCTCATTATGATCATTTCTAATACATGATTCATTCTCATTTTGATCATTTCTAGTAAAAGATTCAATGTCAACACCAATATCGCCTTAATCTCCAATGTTTTCACCAATTAATTTGTTAGATAAAAGTATTATAGACCATTTCGTACTTGTCAAATCAGTGACATAGAACACTTGTTTAGCTTGAGAGGCTAGAATGAAAGGCTCATCTTTGTACCCCACCCTGTTAAGATCCACTTGCAAAAATCCTGAGTTATCCATTCGTATGCCATTATTATTTTCAACCCACTTGCAACCAAATATAGGAATATGAAATTTCTCATAATCAAACACCCAAATGCGCTCGATAACCCCAAAATACGACAAATTTGCAAATTTCGGGTGTAAGTCCTTCACACTTGATATGTGCATTGCTTCAGCTACCAAGGTGACACCACTATTTTGCATAGTACTTTTATCATCATGTTCTTTGGTATAAAATGTGTATCCATTAATTGCGTATGCGCTATAAGAAAACACAACCAAACTTGGACCATATGCTAAACATCTCAACCTTTCTGTTACTGAAGCGGGATTTGAACGATACTTTGAATAAATATGCTCCTTAAACCATGGTATGAAACTTCGATTGGTCTCTCGTACAATCCAATTCTCATTTCTATTTGGATTTAAACCTCTAAGAACACCCTTGTGCATTTCAACATAAGGCTCAACCTCAGTTTCATTGTGCAGAACATACAAATGCACTTGATCCCATTCGACCCTTGATACTATCACAACTTTATTTCCAATTAGCTTTTTACCTTCTTTTTTCTTCAACAATATGAGATTTGGGGAGTCCAATTGATTGAACATTTGACAGATATTCAGTACAAAACTCAACCTCTTCTTCAACGATGTATCGTTCGGCAATACAACCCTCTAGTCGACTTCGGTTTTTCACATACCCTTTTAATATTTTCATATAACGTTCAGCAGGGTACATCCATCTCATATAAGCTGGTCCGCACAATTGTGTCTCTTTCACAAGATGAACTACAAGATGAACCATTATGTCAAAAAACGAGGAAGGAAAATACATTTCAAGCTCACACAAAGTAACAACTATTTATTTTTGCAATGTTGGTAAGATCTCAGGATCGATCACCTTACTGCAAATTGACTTGAATAAAAAACACAATTTAGTTATTGTGCTTCATACGTTTTTTGGCAGAATAGAACGTATACCTATCGGTAGAAAATATTCCATTATAATATGGCAATCATGCATCTTTGAACTCTTTAACTTGAGGTCTTTCATAGACACAAGTCTTCTAATATTTGATGAGTAGTCTTCTGGAACTTTAACTTCACTTAGAAACTTACACAATATTTTTTCTCCTTTCTAGATAGAGTGTAAACAGCTGGTGGTAGATATGTTCGTCTTCCTTTCTTCACGGGTCCCAATTCAGTTCTTATTCCCATCTCTACCATGTCCTCCCTTGCTTTAAGGCCATCCCTAGACTTCCCTTTTATTTTGAGTAACGTACCAATAACACTGTCAAATATATATTTTTCAATATGCAAAACATCAAGAAAATGTCTTACGTACAAAGGTTTCCAATATGAAAATTCAAAAAAAATCGATCTCTTCTTCCACCTACCTGTGGCAACTTTATGTGCAAAAATATTGCCAAACTAAATACTCACATCTTTCACCTTTTCAAAAATTGGATCACTTGTCAATCCAGGCGGAGCTCTACGTTGTTCGGTATCTCCGTAGAACACTTTTCTCCATCCACGATATTGATGTTTAGAATTTAAGAATCTACGATGATCGAGAAAGACATTCTTTTGACAATGTTTCAATCGCATTGTATCGGTTCCATCTTTACAGACAGGACACGCTATTTCACCTTTAATGCTATACCCGGATAGATTTCCATATGCTGAAAAATCGTTAATTGTTCCAAACAACATCGCCATCAAGTTGAAACTTTCTTTCCTATACCCATCATAAACCTCCACACCGTTCTCCCACAAATCTTCAAATCTTCGATTAAAGGTTCCAAGTATATGTCTATGTCATTTCCTGGTTGTTTAGGACCAGAAATTAACATAGATAACATCATGTACTTACGCTTCATGCATAGCCACAAAGGTAAGTTATAAATCACAAGAATCACAGGCCATGTGCTATGCGAGATACTTTGAATACCGTGTGGGTTCATTCCATCAGTAGACAATGCCAAGCGAAGGTTTCTTGCTTCTTTTCCAAATTCAGGATAATCATTATCAATTTTCATCCACTGTGGAGAATCTGCCGGATGTCGAAATTTTCCATCAATAATTCTTTCATCTGCATGCCAAGTCAAGTGTCTTGAATCGGTTTCACTACGATACATCCGTCTAAATCTCGGAATTATAGGAAAATACCATAACTTTTGTCGGAGACAACTTTTTCTTATATCGAGGGGCACCGCATTTAGGACACTCATTTAACGATGCATACTCATTTCGAAACAAAGCGCAATCTTTTGGACATGCATGTATCTTATCATAGCTCATTCCAATAGAGTACAAAATATTTTTGGCCTCATACGTTCGATTGGGAAGAACATTATCCTCTGGTAGCATATCTTTCATATGGGCTAATAACTCTGTGAAACTTTTATCCGACCATCCATTGCCCGCCTTTAAGTTGTACAACTTTAATACCGCAGACAATCTTGTGAATTTTGTACAACCATTATACAACAGTTTCTCTGCATCGCTTACCAACCTCTCGAACATTTTGGGACAATCATTAAGATCTTCTTCAAGCGCTTCTGCAATCTCTTCGACTCGATCATAATCGTATGTATCTATGCAATTGTCGTTTGAAACATAGGTCCTCTTATCCCCCGATTCAACATTCCCGTTACTTTTCTCACCATGCATATTCCAACATGTATAACTTCTATCAATTCCATACCGAATTAAATGCGATGCCAACTGAACTGCGTCAACCCGATTCCCATAACAACAATACAAGCAAGGACATGTCATTCGACTGGGGTCTTTGGCGTGCGCAACAGCAAACTTAACAAACTCCGAAACACCATTCTCGTAGTCTTTCGACAATCGATTGGAATACATCCATGTCTTATCCATATCAACTAATTAGTGCACAAAACAGTATACTGCGTTTCTGTCAAAACGCAAAGTATACATGGAATGGATCCGTATCAAGAAAACGCAACATACAAAAAGGCAATTTAAGACAAATTCATCACAATACCAGTAATTTGAGGAAGAAATTTACCTCGAATTTATCGAACTCAAAGAAACGTGGAGAATGAGCGTCGTACGTCGAACTAGGTCGGGAAACGCTGCTAATTCAAAGAAAAGAAATCTTTTATTATAAAAAATAGGATGAATGAATGTAAGTGAGACTAACATGATAAACCAAATTTAATACAACCTATAAATCAAACGTAACAAAATCCGAGCACAAACATCTTACATTGTAACAGTAGTACATACAGAGAGATTCTACATTGTCAAACATCTTACATGGACACAAACATCTTACATTGTCAAACATCCTTTTGATTTGAAATGTACACAAACAAACAATACAAGTTATTCAATCCTAAACTAACTAGTAAGCTAGAAATATAATCCTAAACAATACCATATTCTTTTGATTTGAAATGTACACAAACATCTTACATTGTCAAACATCCTTTTGATTTGAAATATACACAAACAAACAATACAAGTTATTCAATCCTAAACTAACTAGTAAGCTAGAAATAATATAATCCTAAACATTACTCTTATTTATCAATGAACGCAGGCTTAGTCACTTTTTTAATATGGAATATTTTGTTACTTTTAAACAACTTAAGTAGCAATATGGAATATAATCACTTCTGTTATAATCACGTCTGTTATGCCAACTTGGTGCAAACTAAAACAACTTAAGTAGTAATATGAAATATAATCACTTCTGCTATAATCACTTCTGTTATGTCGACTTGGTGCAAACTAAAACAACTTAAGTAGCAATATGGAATATAATCACTTCTGCTATAATCACTTCTGTTATGCCAGCTTGGTGCAAACTAAAACAACTTAAGTAGCAACATCAAGTTATGCCAAATTGGTTAAAAATCAGAATGTTAGATGACACTTAAGATTGAAAAATCAGAATGCATGTCATTCCCATTCTAGAAATCGAAATAGAGAGCACACAGAAGCCATGGAAATCGAAACAGAGAGAACTGGTGGCGGAAGAAGAAGCCATGGAAGAAGAAGAAACTTACCAAGATGAAGAGAACTGACGGTGGCGAGTGGACGGCGACAAGTGAACGGCGGCGAGTGAACAAGAGAGAACGCAAGAACGCAAAGAGAATGAACCAGAGAGACGAAGATGAACAACGAGAATAATGGGTTTCTGGAAAAGAAATCGTTTTAGGGTTATTATTTTAATTTTAAAATAATCTATGAAAGCGCTTTTAAAAGCGCTTTCATAGGCCCAGATATAAGAGCGCTTTATTCTCCAAACGCGCTTTCGTATGATAGGCCTATGAAAGCGCTTTTAAAAGTGCTTTCGTAAGTCCACCTATCAGAGCACTTTTCAAAAGCGCTTTTATAGGGCCACCTATAAGAGCGCTTTTCAAAAGCGCTTTCGTAGGTTAGGTATTTCAAATACCTATGAAAGCGCTTTCTGAAAAGCGCTTTCGTAGGGAACCCTATGAAAGCGCTTTTTTAAGCGAATTTTTTTTAAAGGCTACGAAAGCGCTTTCTCTTAAAAGCACTTTTGTAGATGCGCTGCCAAAAATTATTTTTTTTGTAGTGAATGTTAGGTATTATGTAAATATTTCTATAAACACCTTTGATTCTTGATATTTTCTTATCTTGGTGAGCTTTTGAAATCCAACTTAACTCTAAGAGAGTTTAATTTATGTTTTCAATATAGTATTTACACTACTATAAAATAGGGCTTTTATCTTGGTTGAAACATAGCTTTTACCTCGTGGTCGAGATAACAAATGGTGTAATGGAAAATTCACAATATTTTTTTGGTTGGTTTTTCCACCAAGCACTACTTAATATATCACATTTGAGAAAAGGTCTTTACATCAAATATAAAAATATATGATTTAAAAAATATTTGTCAAAAGATTTTACATCATACATTTATTTTCAATAATATAAAAAATATTTGATTAAGTAAAAAATATAATGTGGTGGTAGTTTGGTAAATAAAATGATTTTTTATAAAAGGTCATTACATCGGGCCAATTTCTCAACAAATATAAAAAGTCCAATAATTAAAAAAATTAATACGGTGGCAGTTTGGTAAATAAAAGTTTTTTGTTATAAAAGATCATTATATCGGTCATGTTTCCCAACCGATGTAAAAAATGTTTACCGCGCCTTTACATCAGTCCTCATGCCTAATCGATGTAAAAACATGCGACCTTTATATCGCGCCTAAGTCCCAACTGATGTAAAAGATAACTCTAATACAACTTTTTCCAAAATAACCCTAATACTCAAACCATTCCTCCCAAACCCATTCTCATCTTCTCCCAGTCGTCAAACCTATTTCCCATCAAACCCATTCTCATCTTCTCACGACTGCTGCTTCTCACGGCCGCTTCGTCTTCTCCGCGTCCTCTCCATTATCTCACGACCGTTGAGTCTTCTCCGCGTCGTTTCCATCATCTCTTGGTCGTTCTTCTCCGCGACTTCTCTGTCTTATATTGAACAATGCATTTTTGAAAATCGATTTGAAATGGACCAACAAGTCCAAGTGTCTCTTATGCACATGTACTCTTAATGTGGTAGTATTAGCAAATCAAGAGAAGTATTTGAAAGGATAAATAAAGAGTAACTCTTTGAACTAGCATAATAAATATATCTGATTTGAGTTTCTTGAATTGTCTGTTGATGTTGATTGATGTTATTATTTATTGTCAGCCAATATGATTTTGGTGTTGTCTACCGAAGTTGTAACTCATCTACTTGTGGATTTCATATTGGTTATTCAATCGTGGGAAAGGACTTATAAATGGTTGGATATTTTTGTATGTTTATATATATATATGTGTGTGTGTGTGTGTGTGTGTGTGTGCGCATCATAAATTTTGTGGCATGAAATTAGTTTGGTTAGAAAAATATGAAAATAGCGTACTAAATGTGGTCTATGTGATGTTGGAAAACTATGAGAAATAACAACCTAAATATGGTTTGTATGATGTTGGAAAAATATGAAATATAATTTTATCCTAACGTATAACCGATATAAAAATACATCTTTTTTACATCGGACCCAATACCGATGTAAAAACTCTTTGATTTATTACATCATTTGCCTTTACATCGGATATATAACCGATGTAAAAGTATTTTTCGCCCGACGTAAACTTTATGCACTAGTGAAGGTAAAAACTTCAACTTTCTCCTTCGGTTGGTTTTTTCACTAAGGTGAAATCAACAACACATAAAATCATTTTCCTATATGAATTGCAAGAGCAGAGAAATATTTTGATCAATGTTGATTCCTTAATGCAATTTTCTCTTGTAATTGTCAAAAATATTAGGCAATACATGCTTATAAAAAGGTTTAAAGTTGTTAGGAAATAGTGAATGTAATTATTGTGTGAGTGTAACTTCACAATTAGATATTTTGCATGATATCAAAACTAGAAAATTTATTGTGTGAGTGTAACTTCACAATTAGAGGTCTTAGGAATCATTTAAAACAAGTTTGAAATTGGTCCCATTCCTGAAAATTTGATTTCTATACAAAAAACATATGTTTATGTGTCGCCCTATACGATCTATGCACCGACACATGTGCTTCAAGATTAAAGCATGTAGCACTTTCAGCGTTCCTGCTTTAAAACACAAGCTCATACGTCAGCGTATATGATTTATGTGTCAACATATGTACTACATTATTAAACCATGTTTTGCATGGGTCGTCCTATACGTTTTTTAGGTTGGCCTATATTGTTTCATGGGTCAAATTTTTGTAATTTTTATTTTCCAAATTTTTCTCTTTTTCCTAAAACTTTCACAATTATAAATACATCATTCATTCATCTTTCCAATTCGATGAAACTATAAACATCTACTGCATTTGTGTTGAGAATAATTCATGTCCAGAACTTCTGAGAGGAGTCAGAAGTTCTGATGATCAGTAAGACTATCCGAACTTCTGATGTTCTGATGTTCTGGTGCTGTTCAGAAGTTGTTGAACTTCTGAGGTCGTGTCCAGAAGTGTTTAACTTCTGATTCCTTAACTTAGTTATTAAGTTTAGGTTTAAGGGTAGTTTAGTATTTGTTAGTTTGTACTGTTAGTATTTTCTAGCTTGATCACCAAGATTAGTTTTTAATTAGGTGTATTGGCATATTTAGTTTTGGGCTTTTTTGTGTATAAATATGTATTCATATTTCATTAATAATTAACATCAATCCTTATTTTTCTTTACTCTTTTTGGTAGCCGTCTTTTCTCTTTTATTCTTCCATCATTTCAATCACTTTTGTCCTTGTGCACCAACAAATTGGTATCAGAGCCTGGTTGGCTCAAACTTATTCATGGTCGTGGGTAGTATCCCGCATGCAAGGTTGAGGGGGAGCATTGTGGACTCACACTTAAGGGGAAATATTGAAATACTAGTCAAGTGTGAGTAGTGGGGAAAATAGTCCCACATTGAAAGATGGTGTGGTGACTTAAGGGCATATAAGTGGGAGAGCCCACTCCCCTATCACCATAAGGTTTTAGGGACAAAGTGGTGTATTTTTCACAAATGTTCTTAATCGCACACTATATATCAATGCTCCTAAATCTTCCCCAACAATTTGCTCTTCACCTTCAACCTCCAACCTATGTATACACATTGATAAATCGTGCATAGTTATTTTTAGTCGAGGTACCATCTAGGTTAGGTTTGATAATGTCCAATTAGGCTCTTCTGTAACCGAGAATATTGGATTGAGAGTTGCAGGGGGTTTCATCCGAAAAAAATCTCGGGTTTGTCCTCCAATTTTTTTGATAGATTTGGAGTTTTTCGTTCAAGACATTCAAGAGAGGATTGTGGCCTAGTGAAAAGCATTTGGAGTTTGGTATCCAATGAAGTAGCGCATGAACGCCAGATCAAATTGAAAGGTCTTGTGTGCAATAAGTACAATTGATCGTGCATGAAAGAGCTTTGGAGTTTGGTATCCAAAGGAGTAGCAATATTTGATAAATCAATTGGTATGGTATTGTGTCTTGGTGTTGCTCAATATCAAATGAAGAGAAGGGGTTGGATCTACAACAAACTATTAGAGTTTGTAGGATTGCTCTTGGAACACTTCTCTAGTAACGACTTTTTGCATAGTAAAAAATGATCTAATTCCAAAATTGGAATTGGGGGAAGACTTAGCCTTAACGAAGATGATTGAAGAATTTCCTAAACAAATTCTCGTTCTCTCTCTTATTCCTTTTACTTGCTTTAATTTCCATTAAGTAACTTATCAAATACAATTGATTAAACGATCGACTCGTAAGAATTTTTTGTAGCTGTTTTTATTTTGAATTTGTTGTTGATTAGCTTATAATTACTTTTCGAGATTCCGACGGATACAAGTGTCTCGACATTAATTCTTGTCGTCATAGTATGAATTAATCATAATTTATTCTATAATAATAAAATGGTGATAAGAGTATTAATATTAACATATGTCAATGCTATTTTACCGCAGTCGTTTCATGGTCAGTGAACATTTAAAACACTGAGAATGTGTATTGAGACACTAATTTATTATCAATTTTTCAAATGTTTTATTGTCATGAAAAGTATACGAAGAGTTAGAGTTTCAAAACACGTAAACTTATGGAAAAACTTCGTGTTTTATACTAGAAAAATACTTAATAATAAGAAAGATGAAATCAAAAAATGTAAGAAAGAATCTCCAACATTCAATATCACCACCATCCCATAATTTCTATTAAAAAGAAAAATTAATATTAAAATCAATTTATACCTCAAACATTCATGTTTATAAACTAGTGATGGCCCTAAACACACAATTTTTCCATATTGTGTGAATAACATATACGTTAGCATTATTTGTAGCGACTGCGCTTAAAAATTAATTGTGTAATTTTTTAAATGTTCAAGGATTAACTTTTTAAAAAACTTAAATGACTAATGTTTTACAAATATTTGAATATTAATTTATATCTAATAATTGAAGTTAGAAGCTTATGATTGAAAACGTGTGTGAGAGAAGGTTAAGTTCAATATCAAACCACAAATAAGCCGAATAAAAGATAGGACCGAAGCTTTCGCAAACCCAAAAAGCACTCCCACGACTTCACATTTAACGTGGTGTCATGGAAGCCTTTGAGGGTTACCGAATGCTTTCTCCTCTCAAATCCCTTGCACAATATAAGATTACAAACCAATGAGTGTCTATTTATAGTATACGAAGGTTACAGATTTTCTGGGATCCTACAACTAGTTGATTTGCATGATTTTATATAAAGCCATATTATTGATCAAAAATAGATTAGTGCGTTGACATTCTGGTTTACAAAACGTGCCAGTTTAAGATAAAACGGAATCATATCGCATATCAAGCGTGCTTTAGAGATGCATGGAACTCTCTCCATGCAGAATAAGTTATCTATCCAAAGCGCCACGTACATATTCTATTACCAATCTTTCTTTTCTTTCAAAATATATTCTATGGCCAATCTTGTTAGATAATTGAATCAACTACACAAATTGTCATTACTTTGTTTCTACTATTTTTATAAACTTTAAATCGACCTAAACGAAGTCTCATAATATACGGTAGTAATTGTGTGTTAAGTCTTGTGTATGAGGTGTCAACTCAATAGATATGATTTTATAATCTTAAGACATAATTTAAATCTCAGTGAGACAATTAAAAAAATAATTAATATTATAAATATTTGTATAATAGAAAATAAATTAAACATGTTTAAAATAATTATCATTTACACTCTTATTACAAGTATGGTATGATAATAATAGGTGATAGTGTGAGACCAATTAACAAAAATCTATGATTTAGACTATAGACTTTGGTTAGATTAGACTTGTTTTTTAAATAAAAAAAAAGGTTATGATTTTTTTAAAACCTTTTAAGTTTAAAAGGAAAAATCATATATTATAAAATTAACCTTTTAAATCTATTATTCTAGCCTATTTAAATAAATATGAATTAATTTATTATTAAAATACAATAAAACTAAATTATCTTGAAGAACTTATAAAACTAAGAAGAAAAAGTCTTATGAATAATGTCATAAGTTGTTTTTATAGGTTTTAAAAACATAGTTTTTTTTGTGTGCTAAAAAAAAAACATAGTTTATAAAATTTTATGTTACTAGATAACCTCGAATAAATGCAAAACAAAAATTTATTTTATTATTTTTTAATTTATCAATCTATTTAAATATTAGTTGAAATTCTTATTTATATATGTTTAAATAAAATAAAATTTTAAGTACATAATATATCGTCCATATATTTGAAAATGTCTGACTCAGGTCTAAAACATAAACTTTTAATAGGATATAAATCAGACATAAACATTAAATTTTTTAACATCAAACTTAGACTTAACAAACTCGAACTCAGCTTAACATAATTTCTTCTCTAATTTCAAGAATTGAAATAGATATGTTGGTAATGATCAAACATATAATAAAAAATTGACGCAAAGTAATATCACTTTCATCTCTAAATATATAACTCAAAACTAATTATAAAAGTAAAAAAAAATAGTATTATTAACTTTGTTAGATAGGTGATGTATCTCAATTTGTATTTTATTAGTTGAGTTAAATGAGTGAGATATGTGGCCCAAGGTTTAAAATTTGGTAGAAACATATCTGTGAATTTTTTTTGTCATGTATTAATATAAACAATTTGTTGATAAATAAAAAGTTAACAATTAAAAAAAAACTTTGTTGACAAATAATATTGTTTTATAGATTTACCTTTCAAGAGCAACACAAGTTAGTCTACTATATAAGATTTCAATCTAATTTTCAAAAAAATAAAGAGTTGTAATTTATTATTGATGTAACAATCTTGTTGTTAGATAGTGGGTTTGTTTGATAAAAATAGCGATTGACTGATAAATAAGTTGTTAGTTTATAATTTATAGTTGACTGTTGATGGTTGATGGTTGATAGTTTACAGTTTATAGTTGATAGTTGAGATGGATAACTAATAAATTAATTTAAGTGTTTGATAAAATTATCGGATAAAAATGAACTTTTGTTAAAATTATAAAGATAAAAAAGGAAGAAAATAATAAACTATAAGTTAAAATGCTATTTTAAATAATATCTAGAAAATAAATTATAAGCTAGCAAAATAAATTATAAACTTATGATTAAAAGAACGTTATTAAATAGATCTAAAATCTTATATGAATTTATAATTTGTAAAATATAATATCATATATCAGTCTTATCAAACAAACCTAATATTAAATATTTTTATAAAGTTTTTTTACTCTTGATATTTCATTTTATTTTGGTGAATCTCGAAATTCAATTTAAAAGAGAATTTAATTTATGTGCCTCAGTTGAAACATGACTTTTACCTTATTTTGGAGGGCGAGGTACTAAATTGTATAATGCAAAGTTTTTACTTTTTTTCTTGGTTGGTTTTCTGACCAAGTTAAAATCTTCAACTTTTCCCTCGGTTGATTTTTCCATTAAGACTAAATCAACAACACACAAAACTATTCTCCAATAGAGATTGCAAGAGTAGAGAAACTTTTTAATCAAGATTGATTCTGTAATGTTATTCTCTCTAATAATTGTTAAAGTTATACTGTTAGGTAAGATATTTGGCATCGTTTTTTACCTTACACATCACTTTTAAATGTTGTCTTAAAAATATTGGTGTAAGTCTTCTTTAGACAGCATTTTTCGATAAAAGTGTTGTCATAACCTATATTCTCAAAGCGTTTTTGTACTTCTTCATTAGATAGCGTTTTTTGATAAAAACACTCATGTAAGTTGTTGTTAGATAACACTTTCTTCTTATATAAATAAAAGCACTTTTATTTATAAGTGTTGGCTAAAGCCATATTTAGGAAGCACATTCTTTTTTGCGTTAAAGCTTGAGATAGGTTCTCATAAAATATATAATTATAAAACAACAAGTGAATATTCATAATATTTTTTCTATATCAAATTTTTGTCTTCAATTCAAATATCACAAACTCTACAATTCTCATAATGATAGATCTATATTGTAATGTGATCAATAAAAACCACAAATAAACTAACTTGAATTTGCATAAATTTCATAATCTCTCTACTACAAATTTAAAACTACGTATGTGGAAAAAAAATTATCACATGTATCTATTCAAAATTATATAATCTCCATGTTATATTGAAGAATAATTCTTCTTATTTGATAATATTATGTTTAATTACGTCAATAATGTCTTCTTCCAATTTTTTAATTTTTATATACCATGCACATAAAAGATTTGCGTCAACAATCAACTTATTATGTCATATATATCATATTTATTATATTTCAAACAACATTTGATTGACCGATCATCATAAGTGGTAAAGAAATTTTGAAACTACGGAGTATCATATTTATAAAATTTGTATAATACTAGTTAATCAAAATGCATATTTTCAATGGTAGCACCTGAAGTATTGGGATAAGCCATGTGAAAGTAAACCAAAATGATACTAAGATATTTTATCAGTATCATTTTTTTAAATATGAATTAATTTCTAATTTCTAGGATCACAGATGTTAACTTACAAACTTCTGTAAGCAACTATTCTCTGGCATAGTGTTATTTTTCATCAATACATGTTTGTAAAAAGGTGTAATGTTGTTTGGAAAGCATGATGTAGTTATTGCTTTTGAGTTTTAATATTTCTAACCAAAAAAAAAACAACTAGCATTTTAAGTTACATTAACTAACATCAAATATATTTCACAAGCATCCACTTAAGAAAATAATTTTAGCAATTGAAAAAGAAGATACGTTAAGAAACCAACCTTGAGATGTTTTTCTTTTCTACAAACCATCTCATAGAATAGTCTTGTAGTTCATGTAATACTTTCATTATTAGTGGATTTTCATATTAGTGTTTGCATTTTAGCACTCAACACACTACAAAAAGACTCTAAATTGTGATGTGAATTTCACGTCACAACTTGAAAAATCACATCACAACAGCGACGTGAGCAAATATGTCGCTGTGGAACAAATGGAAAACTTGTTGCGACGTGTTTCTCATGTCACAAAGTTGTGACGTGTTATTACGTCGTAACATAGTTGCACAGGAAACAATGTCCTGCAATAGGAGCAGTGGTGACAGTCATTAAAGCAGCTTTAGTTGCGACGTGAAATTCATGTCACAACTTTATGACATGTATTCCACGTCGTTACAGATAACTTTTAAAAAAAAACATTAATTGCTAATAATATTTTCTATACAATAAACTATTTAATTAATATAATAAAATTCATATAATAAAATTATATAATAATTATATAATTATATATTCATATAATAAAAATTTATATAATAAATTCATATGAGAAAATTTTATATAATAAATTTGATAAACTAAAATTATATAATTAAATTTAATATAATATAATTAATAAATTAAAATTTAAAATTTAACATTTTAATAAATTCAAATTTAAAATATCTTACATAAATTCAAATTTAAAAACAAATTAAATAAAAAGTGTTTTTATGGGACATCTTGATCGGGATAATTATCGATGTCAAAATCATCGTTTCCGTCATCCTCCGGCTCTTGACCACGAACATTTTGATTTCCACCACTTACATAAATTGTCACATTTGCTCCTCCATATCAGATTGCCTCTTTGCCATGATCTCCAGTTGTCGTTGTTGCTCTTGCCTCATTGCCGCCATTAGAACCTCCATTGCCGCCTCATGTTGCGTTGACTCGCGTCTCACCTTATTTAACGCCGATTATCTTAATGTTTCAAATTATTCTCATGTCAGATTTGGTTGACGCAACCCTCCTTCTCCATCTCTAACTCTTTAAAATAGATTTCTATCACCGATTCTCAAGTCGGCCGCCAAATTTCTACCACCAAAAAAACAACCATTAGGCCCTTTTCCCTCAACGACTTGATTCCAAATATAAAAATCAACATCCATATGAGGCGGCTCTCCCTCTACCGGAGTATATTCAGGATTATTTTCACGAAAAACTGCAAACAATGTCTGATAATTCTCCTGCACATACATAAAGTAAAAAAATTTAATTAAATATTTATATATATATATATATATATATATATATATATATATTAAATTATACTAATCTATGAGTTGCCAAATGATAATCGCACCACAAAATTGTTATTAAGTTTAAAAAATCAATTGCCACGTGATATTTACGCCACAATTTATCGGTTGCCACATGAAAATCATGTCACAAATTTGTTATTAAAATTAAAAAAATATAAACAACATAAATTAAGTAACTTACAAAAGCTCTCCGCGTGCGCTCGTCAACAAAACCCCCCGATCTTTTTGTCTGAGTCTTTGTAATCAACTCAATGATTAGTGGTGGTCTCCCCAACTCCTTAGTCTAAATAATAAAATTAAAATTAATTAATAAAATATATTATGAATAAAAATATAACTTAAAAAATTAGTAATATTTACCATTCGCCGAATATGCTCCGCAATACTAATACTTCCAACAGTAATGACACAGCCCCCCTTTTTGGATGCCCTCATCTTCTTAAAAGTTTCTGATTTAGCCTTGAATTCTGGCGACTCACAATATTTAAGAAGTTCTCTGAAAAACTCTACGTCTATTGTGACACCCCATACACACATTGCCTAGGATATATGCATATGGCATTAAAACGGTATATAAAACGATCATACATAAGCAGCAGAATAGATATAAGTACTAGTACTAATTACAAATTCTTGCCAAAACTATTATGACCAAAAGATACAATACCAAAAAGAGTACTAATACATAATACAAAGAAGTACATAAACGGAAAGATATAAAAGAGATGAGGATTATCGCCAACGAAACATCGTCACAAGCTAAGCCATCTTACCCTTACCACGATCCTGCCTCGAAGAACCTAAAATATATATAATTGAAATGGGGTGAGATTACTAAATCTCAGTGAGCCTCCCTATCTTAGGGGTTCGCTCGATTCTACAAGGAGCATGCACCAAGAATAAATTCACCTAGAATTCAGGGTTAATTCTCACGGTCGGGTACAAGTACAAATAAGGGTAACACCAACATTGGAAGTCCCACGACTAACCAATGAGGTGATGACACAAAAGCATCAAACACAATATGCAGACCCACAACCATATGTGAGAAATCTAAGAGTTATACCTATTTATCCGGGCTACCAAAAGTACACCCTCGGTGAGTCGCGTGTACCTATTCGTCAAGAGAATTGCACATGCAAGCTGCTAGACAACAGATCTGTCCTATATGGAGTACATCCGTGACGAGTTCAGCCATGACTTTGCCTATATGGTGTCACGACCCTGCCTCTGTCAAAGGCCAGCAAGATGGGCCTCAACCACACAAGTGCAAACACATCATCTCAAACATACGCGCCCACCAGGCGAAAGCCTACTTGGCGTCATTAGATGGTAAGTAATCTGGTGACATAGCCTACGTGGCATCACACACTTATCAATACCAAGCATACAAATGAGTCTCATATGGGAAACGCCTCAAAGCCCACAGATGCAAATCGCCTTTTGCAGCTCAAGTGTAAATGAAAATCGACATGAAAGCACAATCATCCATGGCAGGAATATGTATCATAAACTGCCAAATGGGCTACCAATGGGCATCCACATAAGTGGGAAAAATAGGATTTACGATCCGATAGTATGGTTCTACTCCGATTCAAGCATATTCACAATCAATTCAAGTAAAGTAAGTCCATCATCCACACTACGACGGGAAAAAGTGCACACACACGTAACTTGTCAGACAAGAGCCATCACATCAAAATCACACAATTAGCACATCCGAACATTCAATCGGAACAACGGGAAAACAATGTTCACAAGCATCACACATGCCCAAAAAGTTCATTGAATCACCTTCAACACATGAAGAGTATAATAGTCATTTATCATGCGCACATATCACAGATAATTCTGATAGGCAACATTTCCACCATAAACGAGGATTAATCAACTGAAGTGGGGAAAGTATCCACGCACTAGATTGGAATTGCATTAGCCAATCAAAGGTTAAATACCTAATATAAGGTATTTAAGCCTCATTACCGAAAATCGGTCGAAGTGGGAATGTAATATCCCATCTATTATTTGTTCTATGACTTATTAGATAAATGAGTAATAGCTAGTAACCAAATTAATTGGAAACCAACCGAAGGGCATTTTGGTCATTATTGTTTAGTTGGAGGGCCTTTTTGTCAACACCTGTCCTCACTTATTTTTAAATCAATTCAGAAAATAAAAGGAAAAATAAGGATAGGAAGGGAAGAAGAAGAACTGTAGGAGAGGAAGGAGAAGTTCCAACAATCAACCATTCAACCCTTGCATGCAGCAAAAATCAGTCATCTTCTTCACTCTAGCCACTGATTTTCGCAGCCTTTCTAGCTCTAACAAGGTGAGTCTCTAGTTAAAGACTTTGGGGAAAATGGATTTTTCAAAAGATTTGGGTTTTTGGAGAGAAATTGAAGATGTTTATATCTTTATGATGATGAATGTGTGTTATACTTCTGTTTTTCGTGTCTGGCTTAGTGAGTTTCAGGTTGGAAATGATAGAGTGGAGCTTGGAACTCTATGGAAGTTCTGTTGCAGAACTGGACTCTGCAGAAAACGCAGACCGCAATTAGCGCGGAATTGAGGCTTAACGCTCCCTGAAGCCTTCTGAAAAAAATAAAATGAATTAATTCCCCAGACCGCGCTTAGTGCGACTCGGACCTGGCTAAGCGCGAAACGTTCTGTTCTGGACCCTTTTTCTTAAATCAAGGGAAGTGCTCATGGACTTTAATCCCCTGCAATGGTTCCTTTATCCTAGTAATCCTTTAATAAACATAGGATAAGTGATAAACTAGAATTTTAACGATTATTCAACTTTGACCGATTTTCGGTGATGACACTTGATTATCCTATGGTGGACGTATATCCCTTGAACGAAGAATGTAAGTGTAATGTCAATATTTATGATCCCTTAGGGATGATAATATGACTTCATCCAATTTGTGTATGACACGTATGTTATCGAAATGAGTATTATAATAATCTATGCATAATTTATGATTCATTGTGTTGATTTGACATGCATGATGATTGTGAACCTTGATTTCCCATCGTTTCGGTTGAATGTTCGGAAGACTTGTTTGGTGGCTTGTTGGCCTTGGTGTGTGCCCTTGCGGCTTATTGTATACTATGATTTGGAAATATGCTTGAATCAGAGTAGGACCAGAATATCATGTGGTAAATCCTGTTTGTTATTTGTTGGCCAGATGTGCCTTGACTGTTTTATTCTATTTCTACACCTGAGTTGCCAAAGGCGATGTACATGTGGGGTCTTTTATGGCGTTTACCACTAGTGTCTCATCAGTATTCTTGGTATTGGTAGGTGTGTGATGCCATGTAGGCTACTTCACTAGATTACTTACCATCTAGTGATGTCATGTAGACAATGTCACTAGGCTTTCGCCCGGTGGCGTGTACGTTCGAGACAGTGTGTTGCACTTGGTTACTCACCGGCGTATATGGGATGAATACCATTACGGTGGAGCAGGATAGGGGTTTTGAGGCATTTCCCACATGGTTACCCACCAGCGTGCTTGGTGATGAGGTCATGATGCTATATAGGCAATGTTATGGTGGGAACTCATCTCCGATGGAATTTCATTTAGGAATGATCTGATTTCATCATTTGGTGTGCTTGTGCAAGTCTCTCGACAACATATATACCAAAGTCTCACCGAGGGTGTTGTATTTGGTAGCTTGGATAGATAGGTATAACTCCTGGATTCCTCACATATGGATGTGGGTTTGCATATTGTATGGTATGATAATTGTGTTGTCACTCCAATGGTTAGTTTTTGAAATTTCATTGGCGGTGTTTCCCTTGTTTGTACTTGTACCACGACGCGAGGTGTAACCCCAGATTCTAGGTGAATTTGTTTACTATGCATGTACCCTGTAGAACCGAGCATACCCTTAGGATAGGGAGGCTCACTAAGGTTTAGTAATCTCACCCCATTCCAATTATTTATTTTTCAGGATCTTCGAGACAGGATAAAGGTAAGGGTAAGATGGTCTAGCTCGTGCTGATGTTTCATTGGAGATGCTCCTTTCTTTTGCATCTTCTACCATGTATTGGGATGTTGTATTAGTTTACTCGGATTTGTATCTTTTGGCCATGACTATTTCAGAATATTGTAATCAACTAATACTCATCAAATATCCGCTGCTTATGTATGACTTCGTTTACCATTTTAATGCCATATATGTATTATCCTAGGCCATGATATGTATGGGATGTTACAATTGGTATCAGAGCAGGTCGATTCTCGGCTATTCCATGAAACATCATAAGTTAGCACAAATTTGTCTCGTATTGCGTAATTATCTGCATGATTCCTTATGTTCTACTTCTTGCATTGAGCCTGATCAACTTAATTTTATGTGTAGGACAAACAGGAAGATGGATGAAGAACACAGAAGACTCGAAAGGCCCAGGCGTAACCCCGTCGAGCCTGAAACTCAAATTCCTATTGGTGGTGCTAATGTACCTCATGCAAACATACCCTGGATGCAAATGATGCAACAAATGCAACAACAGAATCAGATGATGCAGGGTCTGCAAGGACAACCACAACCAGCTGCTCCTGTTCCTCCAACTTCAGTGGGGCCAGACGTTCGTGCCTTCTTCAGAATGGATCCTCCAGAGTTTGCAGGTGGTTTGGATCACGTGGGGGCTCACGATTTCTTGTACAATATGGAAAGGGTATTTCAAGCCGTCCAGTGTTCAGAAGAGGACAAAGTATTGTTTGCTGCCCAAAAATTAAAAGGTCCAGCTGGTAGGTGGTGGGACACTGCATCCACTCTTTTCACTACTTAGGGTGTACCAAGGCAACCTTTCTGTTTTTGAATATGCTGAGAAGTTTGAAGATATGGCTACTTATTCTCGTCAGGCTGTTTATGCTCCGGATGAGATGTGGAAGATTGATCAGTTCTTGTTTGTTTTGAATGCTGACATTCGTCATAGTGTGTCTCAGAGGAAGTTTACTTCTTATGCTGAGTGTTTGAGGCAATGCTACATTCCTGAAAATAGCTTAAACAGGGTCAGAGAAGAAAGAGACCAGAACCGACCTTTTCGTCAGAATCAGGGAAAGTTGGGGCAATACCTGAAGCCTTGAAACTCTCCTCTAGTGAGGAAGCCGACCTATATTGATTGTTCCATTCGACCTCTTTATTGTAACAAGTGCAACAAGACACACCATGGTGACTGCAAACCTAGTTCGGTACAGTGTTACAAATATGGACAAACATGGCACTTTAAAAATCAATGTCACATGCCAGATGTTCCTCAGAAGACTATATGCCGAGTGTATACCTTGGATGCTCGAAAGGCTCAAGGAAACACGATTCTAGTTGTTGGTACGTGTTATGTCAATAATCAACCTTTGTTTGTTCTAGTGGATTGTGGAGTGACACACTCTTTTATTTCTAATTATTGCGTATGTCGGCTCGGGTTCGAGGCTACTTATCTTTCAAATCCTATGGTGATTTTGTCAGCTATTGATGACGTAGCAGAAGCTCTGAAAGTTTGTAGAGATTGTTCTGTCACCTTCAATGACCGGAATTTCTTGATTGATCTTATTTGTATACCTCTCAAGAAAATCGATGTGGTATTGGGAATGGACTTGTTGTCAGCTAACTCAATATACATTGGTTGTAAATAGAAGGATATTTTCATACCTATAGAGGAAACTAATCCTATCAATGCAATAGGAAACCTGATTGAAGGTACAATTAATATGATTAATTTCCTTTATCTACAAGAGAAATCTTTCCTTTTTGCTCTTACTGCGGATTTTGAAAGCAAGAAGAGTGTATCAGATATTCCTGTTGTGTGTGAGTTTCCAGATGTTTTCCCTGAGGATATCACTTCTCTTCCTCCAAAAAGAGAAGTTGAATTTTCCATAGATCTTGTTCCTTAGAACAACCCTAGTCTCTATAGCCCCGTATCGAATGTCTTCTGCGTTGTTGAGAGAATTGAAGAGTCAGTTGGAAGAGTTGTTGGAGAAGCATTTTATCCGACCTAGTGTATTTCCTTGGGGTGCTCCTGTTTTTTTAGTCAAGAAGAAGGATGGTAGTATGCAGTTGTGTATTGATTACCGTCAGTTGAACAAGGTAACCATAAAGAACAAGTATCCTTTGCCACGGATTGACGACCTCCTTGACTAGTTGAAAGGAGCCAGTGTGTTCTCGAAGATTGATCTTAGGTCAGGGTACCATCAGATTCAGGGTAAGAGTTCATATGTATCAAAGACCGAGTTCAGAACACTGTATGGCCATTATGAATTCTTGCTTATGTCGTTTGGGGTGACCAATGCTCCTACTGTCTTTATGGATCATATGAACCGTGTGTTTCAACCATATCTTGATCGATTCGTAGTAATATTCATAGATGACATCTTGATTTATTCTAGGATGGTGGAAGAACATATGGAGCATTTGAGAGTTGTGTTTTCGGTTCTTCATGAGAAGCAACTGTTTCCCAAACACAGTTAGTGTGAGTTTTGGATGTCTGAGGTGAAATTTCTTGGGCAAGTCATTTCTGATGGTGGTTTGGTAGTAGACCCATCTAAAGTGGAAGCGGTAATTAATTGGAAACGTTCTAAGAATGCAACTGAAGTCCGAAGTTTCCTTGGATTAGCGATTACTATCAGAGATTTATAATGGGATTTTCCAAGTTAGCATTACCGATGACGAGACTTACTCGGAAGGAAGTTTCTTTTGAATGGGATTCAGATTGTGAGCGAAGTTTCCAAAAATTGAAGAAGAAATTGACTACCACTCCAGTGCTAATAATTCCAGATCCAGAGAAATCCTACGAAGTTTTCTGTGATGTGTCTATGAAGGGGTTAGGTGGTGTTTTGATGCAAGATGGTCAAGTTGTGGCATATACATCTCGACAGTAAGACCTCATGAAGATAACTATCCTACTCATGACCTGGAACTTGCTGCTATTGTGTTTGCACTCAAGGTGTGGCGACATTACTTATATGGAGTCCACTTTGAGATATTCAGCGATCACAAGAGCCTGAAGTACCTCTTTAACCAGAAGGAACTCAATATGCGTCAGAGAAGATGGATGGAGTATTTTAAGGACTATGATTTTGAATTGAAGTATCACCCTGGGAAGGCTAATAAAGTTGCAGATGCCTTGAGTAGGATGGAAATTTGAGTTTCCGAACTGATGATGTTAGAATTTGGCCTTTTGGAGAAATTTAGGAATCTTGATTTACAGTTCGAATGGGTTCCCACAGGTGTACTGATTAGTAATCTTAACGTGGAAAGCGTGTTACGGGAAAGGATCCGTCAAGCACAGTGTAGAGATGCAGGATTGCAGGCTCAGGAGAAGTTTCCATAATTCTCTCGAGCGTCCGATGGGGTTATCATGTACAGGCATCGGGTGTGCGTACTAGATGATGTGGCATTGAAAAGAATGATTTTGGATGAAGCTCACAAGAGCAAGTTTACCATTCATCCTGGGTCTACCAAGATGTATCAAGACTTGAAAAAGAATTTTTGGTGGCCAGGTATAAAAAGGGATGTTTCTTGTTATGTGGAGTAGTGTGGTATATGTCAACAAGTGAAGATAGAACACCAAAGACCCGGTGGCATGTTGCAACCCTTAGATGTTCCTATATGGAAATGGGACAAAATTTCCGTGGACTTTATTGTTGGACTACCTCGTGCCTTGGGTGGCCATGATTCTATTTGGATGATTGTGGATCGATTGACGAAATCTGCTCATTTCTTGCCTGTGAAGACCACTCATAAAGTGCCTCATCTAGCCCGACTCTTTGTAGCATAGATTATAAGGTTGCATGGTGTTCCATCTATTATTGTGTCAGATAGAGATCCGAGGTTCACTTCTTAGTTTTGGAAAGCTTTCCATCGTGAAATGGGAATGGAGTTGAGTTTGAGTACTTCGAACCACCCTCAGACTGATGGACAGACTGAGAGAACCATCCAAACAATTGAAGATATGTTGAGAGATTGTATACTTGATAGTGGTGGAAGTTGGAAAGATCATTTATCGTTAATTGAATTTGCATATAGAAACAGTTATCACTCGAGTATCGGTATGGCACCATATGAAGCTTTGTATGGATGAAAGTGTCGTTCTCCTTTGTGTTGGTTAAAGGTTGGTGAAAGGGGGACTCTTAGATCAGAGATTATTCATGAAACGACTGAGAAATTCAAGGAAATTCATGACAAGATGAAAAAGGCTCAGGACCGTCAGAAGAGTTATGCGGACAAGAGGAAAAGGCCCTTGAGTTTTGATGAAGGAGATCATGTGTTCTTAAAAGTGACTCTGAGGCTTAGATTAAAAGGACCATTCAAAGTTTGGAAGCTTAGTCCGAGGTATGTGGGACCATATCAGATTATGAGACGGGTAGGTGAGGTGGCGTATCAGTTAGCATTGCCTCCCTCGCTATTCGGGCTGCATGATGTCTTCCATGTATCTCAACTTCGAAAGTTTGTGCCAGATTCTTTTCATCCTATCCTACCAGATGTTGTGGAAATAAAACCTAATCTGTCATTTCAACCTCAACCTCTTCGTGTGTTGGAGAATGCAAGCAAGTCCTTGAGGAATAAGGAAATACCCCTTGTGAAGGTGTTATGGGAAGAGCCTCGCCCGAAAGAAGCTACTTGGAAGCTTGAAGCAGAGATGCGAGAGTCATACCCTTCACCGATTCTAGTAAGCTTGAAGGAAAATTGTGTGAGAAAGGTCCCCAAAGAAATTGATTTCTCCAGCGTATTAAATTGAATTTTAGTGTTGAACTGTGAGTTCTTCCCACTAAATAGTCCATATCTCCTAGATGGAAAGTCTAAATTGAGCGGGATCAATTTCTAAAATTTCGTATCGAATCCCTCTACAATTTTCATTTGCAACTCAAGAGTTGATTCCTCACCAATCAATACCAGAATTTTATTCTTTGGAGTTGATTTTGAGCTGAGCCGAGTAATTTTCATCTGATACACGAACTTCGAAAAATCATATCTCGCTCGATTTTTATCGAAAAGAGGTGGGTCCAGTTCCAAAAGTTCACAAATTTCGTTAACTTCAATTGTCTCAAAAATACTCATTTGTAAATTTTGATCGTAAGACCCTCGTCCGAGGCATTTTTTTCCGAAGAGCACAAACCATATTCTACATGTGTCAGTAGCCTAAAAATTGTGCTGAAACTTCAAAAATCCATATTGCCTTGACCGCTCACCCGATCGAATCGATTTTTGTATTCATGCATGCAAAATCGCATTCCGGACACTTTTTGTTTACATTCTGACTTCAAATTCCGCACCGATTTGGCTGTTTCGGACTGTGTGCGAAAATTATTTGGATAATCATGATTTATGATTGATTATGGATCTGAGGCACTCTTAGGCCCAACTCATAAAACTGTAAATAGATTTTTGCCTTCAAAAATCACGACAACACAATCATTTGCTTAATTTTCACCCAAAATCAAAATCAAACTCTAATTCTTCCTCAAACCAAAGCAAAACTCAAGAACAAATTTCAAACTTCAACTTTCCCTCCAAGCAACCACCAAAGGCCACCACTGGACCTCTACCTGAAAACTGTCACCACCATAGACCGTGCTAAGCGTGTCTCCCCGCGCTAAGCGCGCCCTGCAATTTTCATCTTCTCATCTCTGCCTTTTCTCCACATGATCTCACTCCTCTTTTCCTTCTTCTGCTTGGATCTGACATAGAAGGAACTGTTTCCTCTGGATTTCTCTTCAATTTCAAGATTCAAGGATTTCTTCTTCATCTTCTTCAATTCTCCATTGAAGACTTCAAGTTCCTTCAAGAATTCAAGGATTATCATCAATTCGGTGCTGATTTGGTATTTTCTTTGAAGAGCACAAGGAATTCCTCTTCAATTTGGTTCAAACTTCAAGTTCAAGTAAGTGTTTAGTTCAATTAAGCACTTATTTTAAGCTATTATTGACTTTTAGCTTTTCTTGAAATTTAATATTGTCATTACTTGCAAATTTCATGTAGATTCTGATTTTTAAACTTTCATTCTTGAATTCTTTGATTTGAATTGGATTTTGCAACGTTATTTGTGTCGGTGTGAGGATTTTTGCATATAACACACACTTACACTTTAGCATTTGTGTTTACCTTGCATATAGGCCACAAATTTGTGCATCTTACATCATCTATCACATGCTCATGCATTAGAGAGCATTTAGATTGATTGAATTGCATTGATTCATGATGTTTTGAGGCATAATTTGCATGCGAAAGTGTGTCGACATGTAGATTCAAAGGCATTGTGATCATGTACATTGTGCATTGTGCATTGTACATATCTAATGTATATGCATCTCAATTGTTTGTGTTAATGTACAAGTTAAAATTCTACACGACCTTTCATTATTTCTTTGTGGGATGATTTGCTTGCATTGATTTTCAGCATATGAGCATTAGAATTTTTGTTTCAACTTGCATTCTTAACATGTTCATACATTATTTTGCATGCTATGAGCATTAGAATTGTTGATTCAACTTGCATTTTTAGCATGTTCATGCATTGTTATTCATCATATGAACATTAGAATTGTTGATACAACTTGCATTCTTAACATGTTCATACATTGATTCTTGCATATAAACATTCGAATTGTTGATCCAACTTGCATTCTTAACATGTTCATATATTATAACTTAGCATGTGAGCATTAGAATTGTTGATTCAACTTGCATTCTTAACATGTTCATACATTGTAACTTAGCATGTGAGCATTAGAATTGATGATCCAACTTGCATTCTTAACATGTTCATAAATTGATTCTTGCATATGAACATTAGAATTGTTGATTCAACTTGCATTCATAGCATGTTCATACATTGTTATTCATCATATGAACATTAGAATTGTTGATACAACTTGCTTTCTTAACATGTTCATACATTGATTCTTGCATATAAACATTCGAATTATTGATCCAACTTGCATTCTTAACATGTTCATACATTGTAACTTAGCATATGAGCATTAGAATTGTTGATTCAACTTGCATTCTTAACATGTTCATACAATGTAACTTAGCATATGAGCATTAGAATTGTTGATCCAACTTGCATTCTTAACATGTTCATACATTGATTCTTGCATATAAACATTCGAATTGTTGATCCAACTTGCATTCTTAACATGTTCATACATTGTAACTTAGCATATGAGCATTAGAATTGTTGATTCAACTTGCATTCTTAACATGTTCATACATTGTAACTTAGCATATGAGCATTAGAATTGCTGATCCAACTTGCATTCTTAACATGTTCATACATTGATTTTAGAACATGAACATTGGAATTGTCGACATAACTTGCATTCCTCATATGTTCATGCATTTGAATTTCATCTATGAACATTAGAATTGTTGATTCAACTTGCATTCTAGCATGTTCATGCATTGTTATTCCTCATATGAACATTAGAATTGTTGATTTAACTCGCATTCTTAACATGTTCATGCATTGATCTTCATCAGATGAACATTAGAATTGTTGATTCAACTTGCATTCTTAACATGTTCATACATTGATTTTAGCATATGAACATGTGAATTATTGATACAACTTGCATTCTTAACATGTTCATACATTGATTCTTGCATATGAACATTAGAATTGTTGATTCAACTTGCATTCTTAACATGTTCATACATAGATTCTTGATGCATGTGCATTGTACTTGTTACTTCAACTTGCATTCTTTATATGTTCATGCATTGATCTTGGCCTAAGAACAATGGAATTGTTGACATAACTTGCATTCCTCACATGTTCATGCATTTGAGTTTCATCTAAGAACATTGAAATTGTTGACATAACTTGCATTCCTTTCATGTTCATGCATTTGAATTTCATCTAAGAACATTGGAATCATTGACATAACTTGAATTCCTCACATGTTAATGCATTTCAATTTCATCTAAGAACATTAGAACTGTTGCTTGATTGCATGGACTGGCTTTTGGCATGAGAACGTCATAGACAGGTGGTTCAGATCAAAAACAAGGAATTCTACAGGTTACAGACCGCGCTTAACGCCACCAGAAGCGTGCTAAGCGCCAAACTTACTAACTTTGTATTGCAGGTCGCGTTTAGCGCCACCAGAAGCAAACTTAGCTCCAAAATTTATGTTTGGGCCGCGCTTAGCGCCAAATACCATGCTTAGCGCGGCCTGGAACAAAATTTTGTTTTCTTTCTTAATTTCAAGTGCAAACAACATGTGTTTGTATACCCACATATACATTCTTTTTCTTGCTTTTTGGGTCTAACTCCCTTCTTGCAGGCATATCCCGAGTGGAATGTGTATACACATATTCCTTTGCTTGTGGGCATACGCGTACATTCTATTGTCTGATTGTGTGGTTCTCTTGCAGGTGTTATTGCTTCAGATGTGTTTGAACGCACATTCTATTTGTTTTAGACACCTTGAGTATTTCTCACCGGTTTACTCTTATTGCGTGGCTGCAGACTTGAAGTTTTCCAAAGTATTCTTTAGCTCGCAGTGCTCTTCGGATTTTATATCCGTTTGGTATTTTCTACACCATTTACTGCATTCTCTTACATATTTCCTAAATATCATGAGAAGTAGGGCGTTACAGCTTTCTTTTTCCATGAGAAGTAGGAATAGAGATGCATGATGGGGCTTCCATAGTTGGAGCATGTTCAGGAACCCCTCTAGTTTATTTAAAGACCCGATTAGGGCGCTTCTGTTTTCTAATTGTGTTTGGTTTGTTTAAAGTCCTAATCCGTGCATAGGGAGGCGCTTTTCATTGTGTTTACAGTTGTGCTTGCATAGGTCAGAAGTGGTTAGGACACCCGACGTGGCACCACCAAGCAAAGTCCCACTTTTTATATTTCCTGCTATCGAGTCATTGATATATGGGAAAGTGGAAAGGGTTGGCAGTCGTCCACTGCAATTCTAGTCCGTGTCTTGTATGGTGCACACGAATCATGTTACTATTCCTATCGAGTCAATAACAAAGTTGCCAGAGGTCCCTATTCTGACTCTCCACTCATTCTTGGGGTTCGCATTTACTTCAGAACTCGCATTATTTGCTCTGTGGGCCATGCCTACAAACTGTTTGACATTTTTTTGCGCATTGCATTGCCTCTGTACTTCTGCCAAATCACTTGATTGCTTCATCCCCTTGCATCCCTTGGTTCTACACCCAAGACGAATATAGGATAGCTTTCCCTTAGGATTTCTTGGTTAGGATAGATTCTCGAGCCTAGACATTAGGATTTACATCCTTTGCATGTTGACATAGGTAGAGATTCCCTTAGATCCTCAACCATAGGTCCAATATTTGCATGACAACATTACGGTTAGCACTTAGCTAGTCTCCCTTTTGTTTTTCTAGTTCTTTTGCATCCTTGCATGTAATTAAAAATAAAACTTGCTTTCTTTTCTCTTTTGAAAACAAAACACTTAATAATGGTTTGAATTCATTTTTCAAGGTAAAAGTAACCAACCAAGACAAAATCTTTTCACCTTTGTGCGCTTTTCTTTTGTGTTTAAAACCTTTTTCACAAGTAAAAAACACAAAACCCACCAAAACAAGTGAGTCGAAATACGGCGCTCTGACTTTCCCATTGCACGCGGAAATACGTAGGCATCTTGTCATGGGGCTCGATCGAGCACAACTTGTAAATACTTCCTTCTTTTCCTGTGGTTTCTTTATTTTCTCTTTTCTTTTGCATGCATTGTAGTGTTCGAGCATAGATAGATATTGTTCTTGCAGGAAAAACCTCATGTAAGATCTTAAGGGATTCGGAGGGTCATAAAAGGATGTATGGCCTCCAAGCTATGGGTCTAGCTTACCCCGCAATTGGGAGCCCTTAGAGATAGAGTAGATGACCCCTCTTGAGCGTGTAGCTAAGAGAGGGAATGAGAGAATGATCCTTTTCCATGGCCCTAAGGCCTCTTTTATAGTATAGCTGCCACTAATGATCATAATGACGTAACCGTCCATTTAATACTTGAAACCGCTACTTAATGATTCGTAACGTCCGTAACTGTTCCATAAGTAGCGTAACGGAAGCCAGTCCGACCTCGGGGTTTCTCCGAGGAGCTCACCGGTTACCGACTATAGGATCCTTCCCGGGGCTGACCCGTTCTCCTATCGCAACTCCGGGTATCATGCTGGATAAGGGTCTCACATCCCAGTCCGAGATCCATCCCGGATGTCTGCAAACCCCCCTCCGGTCTTACATCTCGGCTGGGGAATTTATGCATGATCATAAGCCCCCTGAGCATATGGTTTCTAGACCTTGAAGCCTTATGGTCGATTTAATAGAAACATAAACTTTGACTCAGGCCGGACCTCCAATACCAACCTGTGCCTTAGTGCGAATTTGCACACAGTGGTTTACCATTATTTGCTTTTGAAGTTTTTTAATGTAACGCACGTCGTTGGAATCGACACTCCAGCTTAACCCAAACGTAACGCTCGTTTTTAGTCCGAGCTGGACTCAGAACTTTGTCGGGCTATTGGTAGTAAGACTTAGATTTATAAATAGACGAGCCCCCGAGTAGTTTTTTCGAGGTTTTGCCAAGTCACACTTTATCAAGTTTTCAAAAAATGACCCCAAGGCTTGAAGCCGAGCTGTGGCGGAAATACTGGATTGTGTCTGACACTGATCCAAGCAAAGTATCTTGAACCAAGGCTTTAAGCCGAGTTATGGCGAAATGCCGGGCGGAGTCCAATTAAGGTTCTTCGCCTTATATGCTTTGAAGGTTGTTCCGTGTAGGAACAGAGCCTTTGAGGTTCAGAGCCTCTATAGGGATGATCCGCGACGGATTCAGAGCCCAACCGAGGTTGACCTGAAGGTTGCTCCGCGTAGGAACAGAGCCTTTGAGGTTCAGAGCCTCTATAGGGATGATCCGAGACGGATTCAGAGCCCAACCGAGGTTGACCTAAAGGTTGTTCCGCGTAGGAACAGAGCCTTTTCGGAAGAGGGTTTTACCGTGACTGAGAGACGATCCAAGACCGAGCTCAGCAGTACGTACCTAATGGCTCCCGCCATTTTTGGAGGTGCAATGCACTCATCCGTTACATCCTATTTGGTCTTTTACAAACTAGGACTAACTCCAAGATGCCTCTTCGCCCACACAGGAGGGTAAGACGACACTTTTACATAATGGTTTTTTAAACAATATTGTAATCTTTTACAAAATTTCAACAATTCAATTTACCCGGCTTTCCGCTGTCTTCTCTTCTACCATTCTTGATTGGGATGGTTATATGAGCCCCTCAAGCGTGAAGCTTTGTTTGGAATAAGATGAAACGCTTTGATACAGAGCCATCCCGATTAAGGATGACTCAATTTTGTCATTTGCTTCCCGAGTACTTACGTTGGGTACCTGTTTAGTTTTTGCATGTTGTCCGGATCCTTCCTTATTTTAATACTAACAAAAATAGAATGCCTCCCGCCCACGTAGGGGATAAGGACGACATCTTTATCTCTGAATGAGAGACTTTTTACAAATAACATAGATATTAACTCTCTCTATACATAATGTTAAATCATAAATTTACATACATTCAGCCCAACAATTTGTTCCAGTACCTTGCTTCGGAGCGGCCTTATCCCAACACTTAATTTTTTTGTCATCATGAATCCTTCATGCTAAAGCTGACATTTTACATCCCTCTGATGCGGAACCGAGTATCCAAACAACTTTTTGTCACTAATGGGTATAAATTTATCCACTTGCATGCATGGTATTTTAATAATAGTAGCTTCGTAGCATACATGAGTAACCGGTATTAGTAACCGTGTTTTATAAATCGACATGCCTACGAGACTTCTTCAAAAATGCTACGTCATCTTCCTTACAACCTTCACATGCATCTCTCATAAACAAATATTATGAGTGGTATCCATCTTCCTTACAACATCGACATACCATGTTTCCTGTAGAGAGACATATCCATCAAACCCATGGTGATTTGTTGCATACATGTATTTACCAGTGGTGAGCAACAATCACACAATAGCATTTGTGATGTTCAACGTAATAAACAATCAACACGTAAAATAATTCATGAGGATCACTTATCTGTCTATTTTCTCTGGCAACCATTTGGTGGGTTATTGACGAGCTCGGTTCAGCCCCTGTGTTTATCAAAACAACAATAACTTTATGATTTCGACTCCTTTTGACATGGTTGGCTCTTGTATCCTTAGCACCTGATAACCCATCGATGCATAATGTGTATTCGCCATGTTTCAATGGTGATACTGCAATGCCAAAATCATCTTTGTCGAGATTTTCCTGTCACAACTGCTCGGAATCTTGTTCCTTTTATGCCCTCTGTGACATTACTTCCAGATCTGATTTCCCTGCTGCGAGCTGAATGTCATCACCCACTAAACTACAAACGTGACTGGTCATGGAAGAAACCCAGGTCCTAATTGGCGACGTCGATGTCATCCCCGGATGGTTAAGACATCCAAGGCAGGCTTGTGTCCCAGCTTTTCACTATTGAACCCGGATCATCGTAAATCAACTCGCATCATCTTTGGGCATATCAAGATTGCGTAAGCAGCGATATCGTGCAGCAAATGTTCACTGTCTCCCTAAAAACAACAGCACCTAGTTGGTAGTTAAATAAGATAACAATTATATATCCTAAATAAACATGACATTTTGTCTAAATACGCATCAGCTATATTTAGCGTTGCTTTGTCTCCACCAGCATTAGGGAAGTGCACAGTATCTTCTTCCGTTGATGATGATTGTGATGATGACTCAGAGACTTCAAGGCATGTCACAAATGATTCCAATAATCATCACCAGTGATGTTGACCGGCATAATTTCCATGACCTAACTGTCTCTAGAAAGCCCGCGACTGAGCTGACGCATAGGAGATATTTAAAGCAACATTGTTTGATAAATGATTTATCCATCCGTGCTGAACTGTCACCTCCATCTGTATAACTTTAGCTCATGATAATCCTACCATCCATGCAACTTCACTCATCGAGAGCTTTTTGTCTGTAACTGTTATAAAGATCCTTTATTTATATGTATTGAATGTACCTCTTAAAGACCGAGTACTCATGTTAATTACGAATAAATGAGAGCCAATAACGTATCTAGCAGTTACTGATCATAATAAAAAGCATACGAAAATTACAAAGAGTCACTTATCTGTCAATAATGATGATGTCGCTGCATGAATACCTCTTAAACACACGCTATACAGACAATGATAAATGATAATTACCACCTATATTTCCCAAATGATTAGCTGGAAAAAACTGTTGCATATAATTAACTCAACAATGATAAATGATGATTAATTTACGGCAGGGCGGCTCCTCGAATCATAACCGTAAACGTTCTATACCAACTCATCAATTAAACACAACTTATCATCATTGACTGAGTTTAATCACAAGAATATGCAAGAAATTCTTATCTTTTAATAACGATGCACACGGTGTGATCCGATTAGCAAACCTTATCTCATAAAATCACTTGGGACTTTATAATTGATATTATCTCTGGGAGAATATTTGGATAAGAATGTTGATGAATGTCACTCCATGAGCAGCAGGCCAAGTCTTTCAATTGAGAAGCAGCCTTGTTTACCATCATGCAAAGAAGGATTATCTCCATGCGGACAACAATGTTAGCTTTTGGTGTTTGTGCTTACTCGGACCGTCAAGTTATGATCAAATATATAGAGGACGGTGCAGCCCCAGTCTGATTCGTCACTCATCAACTGTGCCGAGGCCTTTGCTCGTCACATAACAATTGGAGGCCTGCACAGCACTTATCAGCATATTATCTCAGTGCATTTTTGTACCATTCTCCATGTATATAGCATTACTATCAACATTTTCTATCTGAGAAATTAGTAATTGAAAATAGTAAGTAAAGTTAATAATAATTGCTTATCCTCTTAATGGCTCATTTCGTAACGGCGGAAAACATGTATTTCGTAACAACTCTATAGTCATTCAATGGCCATGGATCTTAATAACAAATGCTAACGGCTTTAACGACTTTTGATAATAATGAGTAATCCATATCTGATAGTTTGTTATAACCTTGCATTAGTCATCTTTTAAGCATTGTGTAAAGTAATTGCCCTTAATGTATAAACTGAAGATGAATAAGGGAATAACAAGGAAGTGAATGAACTTATCTTTTTACTTAATCGCATGAAGAATGGGCAATGTTCATTCAATTCATCATGGTATGAATTCAAATCGCCATTGATGTCGTTTGAGGTATGGCTCTGAGTACCATCAAGTTTGGTATTGTGCGATTCCTTCAACGGTAACATTATGTAGTGCGGGACTTATTGAACCGTGCTCACTCTTCACAGATTATTGACCGGTGGTTATAAAGTGCTGCTCGTTCATTGGCATTAGTTTCATATAAGAAAACTCCTTCTTTCTTTGTGAACATTGATAGTCTACGCTTTTGATTGCTAATTGAAATTTCACTCGCCACTTTCACTATGAGCAAGGAGAATGAGCACGATCCGGGAATAAGCTTGAGGCCCGGGATAGTTTTACCGGGCCCCACGGTGGGCGCCAATGTTCTTGCAGGAAAAACCTCATGTAAGATCTTAAGGGATTCGGAGGGTCATACAAGGATGTATGGCCTCCAAGCTATGGGTCTAGCTTACCCCGCAATTGGGAGCCCTTAGAGATAGAGTAGATGACCCCTCTTGAGCGTGTAGCTAAGAGAGGGAATGAGAGAATGATCCTTTTCCATGGCCCTAAGGCCTTTTTTATAGTATAGCTGCCACTAATGATCATAATGACGTAACCGTCCATTTAATACTTGAAACCGCTACTTAATGATTCGTAACGTCCGTAACTGTTCCATAAGTAGCGTAACGGAAGCCAGTCCGACCTCGGGGTTTCTCCGAGGAGCTCACCGGTTACCGACTATAGGATCCTTCCCGGGGCTGACCCGTTCTCCTATCGCAACTCCGGGTATCATGTCGGATAAGGGTCTCACATCCCAGTCCGAGATCCATCCCGGATGTCTGCAAACCCCCCTCCGGTCTTACATCTCGGTTGGGGAATTTATGCATGATCAGATATAACACACCCTTTAGCTAGAAAATAGAAGTGGATACCGTAGAGTACTACGGGCGTTTAGGGTGCTAATCCCTTCCTCTCGCATAGCTAACTCCCTTACCTAGATTCTCTTGATCTCTCGGTTGTAGGACCGCGATTTCTCCCTTTCACGTTTACTCGATGTTTTCCTTTCTCCGTTGTGAGATAAAATACGTTCGACGGAGACTCCATTGATACACCCCCATCAGTCGGAAGTTCAGCCGGGTGGTTTAAGAAGGGAAGAAGAAGAATCGTAGGAGAGGAAGGAGAAGTTCCAACAATCAACCATTCAACCCTTGCATGCAGCAAAAATTAGACATCTTCTTCACTCTAGCCACTGATTTTTGCAGCCTTTCTAGCTCTAACAAGGTGAGTGTCTAGTTCGAGACATTAGGGAAAATGGGGTTTTCAAAAGGTTTGGGGTTTTGGGTTTTTGGAGAGAAATTGATGATGTTTATATGTTTATGATGATGAATGTATGTTCTACTTCTGTTTTTCGTGCCTGGCTTAGTGGGTTTCATGTTGGAAATGATAGAGTGGAGCTTGGAACTCCATGGCAGTTCTGTTGCAGAACGGGATTCTGCAGAAAATGCAGACCGCGCTTAGCACCGTATTGGAGCTTAGCGCGCCCTGAAGCCTTCTGAAAAAAATAAAATGAATTAATTCTCCAGGTCGCGCTTAGCGCGACTCGGACCGAGCTAAGCACGAAACGTTCTGTTCTGGAGCCTTTTTCTTGAATCAAGCAAAGTGCTCTTGGACTTTAATCCCCTCCAATGGTTCCTTTATACTAGTAATCCTTTAATAAACATAGGATAAGTGATAAACCGGAATTTTAACAATTATTCATTTTCGACCGATTTTCAGTGATGACACTTGACTATCCTATGGTGGACGTATATCCCTTGAACAAAGAATGTAAGTGTAATGCCAATATTTAAGATCCCTTGTCTATGACACGTATGTTATCGAAATGAGTATTCTAATAATCTACGCACGATTTATGATTCAATGTGTTGATTTGACATGCATGATGATTGTGACCCTTGATTTCCCGTCGTTTTGGTTGAACGCTCGGAAGACTTGTTTGGTGGCTTGTTGGCCTTGGTGTGTGCCCTTGCGTCTTGTTGTATACTATGATTTAGAAATATACTTGAATCGGAGTAGGGCCAGACTATCAGGAGGTAAATCTTGTTTGTTATTTATTGGCCAGATGTGCCTTTACTGTTTTATTTTATTTCTACACCTGAGCTGCCAAAGGCGATGTGCATGTGTGGTGTTTTATGGAGTTTTCCACTAGTGTCTCATCATTATTCTTGATATTGGTAGGTGTGTGACTCTATGTAGGCTACGCCACCAGATTACTTACCATCTATTGATGTCATGTAGACAATGTCACTAGGCTTTCGCCTGGTGGCGTGTACGTTCGAGACGGTGTGTTACACTTGGTTACTCACCGACATATATGGGATGAATACCATTGTGGTGGAGCAGGATAGGGGTTTTGAGGCGTTTCCCACCTGCGTGCTTGGTGATGGGGTCATGATGATATATAGGCAATTTCATGGCGGGAACTCATCTCGGATGGAATTCCATTTAGGAATGATATGATTTCATCATGTGGTGTGCTTGTGCAAGTCTCTCGACAATATATATACCAGAGTCTCACCGAGGACGTTGTATTTGGTAGCTTGGATAGATAGGTATAACTCCTGGATTCCTCACATATGGATGCGGGTCTGCATATTGTGTGGTATGATAATTGTGTTGTCACTCCAATGGTTAGTTATGGAACTTTCTGAAATTCCTGGTAGCAGATACTTGATGTCACAGAGAATGTTATGACACAGTATCTGACACTTTGTTAACAATACACAAACTAAATTCAAATAGCAGTAAAGAACACAACAAATTGTTTACCCAGTTCAGTGTCTAACTACACCTACATCTGGGGGCTACCAAGCCAGGGAGGAAATTCACTATTAGTAGAATTAATTCAGGAATAAACCAACCAGTTTATCTCCTTCACTTAAAACCTACCCAATGCAACTTCAATCTAAGTCCTACTTAGACCGAGTTCCTACTCACTCCCCTCAATCACAGTGATATTAACCTATTGAATAATTGAATTGTGAAGACACACTTCAATAAACTATCTTGATCTTGCTTCAAAGCTTCAATCAAGAGACAAACACTCGTGCTTCAAAGCTTTGAGTGATAAACTACCCTTACAAACAAATCCTAGTCCAAGGCACTTATCAATTGATAATTGCTTGACTCACAAGAGTGACTAGAATTACACAAATAACAACCCGCTAAATCTTCAATACATTCCGAGGCGGTGTAAGGGTTGTATTCCTTTTATAGAAATCCCGAAACTTCGTTTGGGCTTCCATAAAGATAGCTAGGATTCACTTAATTTAATCCTAAAAACATGGTCTTTTCAACAACCAATTTAGGTTTAACTAAGATTAACCTAGCAGCCACGTGAGCATGCATTCTAATAACAGAAAAACATAATATAGCAGCTCAACAAACATCCTGAAAAGTCTCAGAAAAGCAGATTCAGAGCAGAATGTCACCTCGAATGTCATAACATCATTATGACATCGACTATTTTTCGAATTCAGACATCTTTTAGCTTCCAGTTTTGAGTTGTACTTTAAACATCCTTGTCAAGTAGGATTTATCTTTAATCTTTGAATGTCATGACATTTATCAAGACATTGTCATAGCCTAGTTTTACCAAAAAGTAATGCCAACTTAAAACACTAACAAACTCCCCCTTTGGCACATTTTTGGCTAAAACTACTTAAGTCATCAGAGTACCTATGCAGCAGAAGAAAAACACTAGTTCTAAGCTATCCTAAGCTTAAAGAAACTAGAACCTAGAGATAAGATAAATTCTACCCATACAAAAATCCCAGTTTTCCACAATTGCCCACATAAAGATTTCATACAGTTTCCCAATTTCCCAATACAGTTTCCCACAATAGTTCTTCTCCCCCTTTTTAGCCACAAAGGGCCAAAGGAATCAGTACAAGTGCCCCAATCATTCATTCATATATGAAGAAAAGTACCAGCACAATGTTTACAGTTATAGCTCAGTCAAAGGATTACAATTCTGTCAACAAAATGATTACAATCTTCCAGAATACAAACCAGAAAAAAAAATAATACAGGAAATAGGATTTAAACAACAAGGCAATAGACAACAATGGACAGGCTTCCATATCAAGTGCTTTCTTCTCCAGAAGGAACACTATGAAAGGAAGCATCTTCTGAACTCCCTTCAACTCCAGCCATCTGAACATCCTCATTTTCAGCATCACCAACAGCCTCATCAGCAACTATCCCTTCATCCTCAACCTCTGTGTCCTGCTCTAGTTGAGAGATCAGCTCTTCAAGGCTTTGCTTCCTTGCTTCAAGCTCTTTGCAGGTAGCTTTTAGCACAGCTAGGACTGTTTCCTTTTGAGAAGTTGCCTTGACATTGGATGTCTCACGGATGTCATGACAATGTCCGGAACATGCGCTTTTGAAAAGTTTGTAGTGGAATCCAAGAGCAGGGCTCTTTGCGATCGCATCTCTTTCGGCTAGAATATCGAAATTGGTGGTGATAATTCCACACAAGCAGGAGGGAAAGGCTATGGGTCCTTTGATAGCATAGCTTCAAAGCATGCTTGAGGGTCTCAAATATATAGGATCCATAGTCAAATTTAGCCTGAGTGCCTCTGCATATATGAATCTTCCGATCCAATAGAGATGGTGGATTTGTGATTGGTTCACCGAAGCACCAATCTTATGCGGGATGGCAAATTTGACACTCAACTTGCTTCTGAGAGTTTTCCTCTGAGGCCATTGCCTTACTTGTTTGGCAGTGATGGTTTGACAGATCTTGTTGTTAGTTTCCTCCAGCTCTGGCTGAGCATCATCAGATCTACCCAGGAATCTGTTGATCACACTTGGAGAAAACCTGACTTTCCTCCCCCTCACATATACTGATCTTGTAGTTAGACCTCTCATCCCCACAGCCACTTGACAGATTGACTATAAACTCTTTCACCAAAACTTCATAACAGTTTGAGAAACTCACAACTGTTTTCATCAGACCAGCCTCTTTAATCAAATCAACAATTTCCTTGCACTCAAGTGCACTTTTATTCAACTCTCTTCCGAGCCACCCTCTTTAAACATACTTCCATCTTCCAGCATTCTCGGGATGATGGAATGAAATATTATCAATGGCCACTTTGTGCACCTTGGCGCTTCCCAAGAGTTTGCTTTTTCTCGGGATGAATGTCGTGACATTCTCCTCAACATCAAAATCAGAGTCTTGATCTGACTCTAAGGGTTCAGGTTCCTTCCTCTTTTTCACAATTGGTGTTCTCTTTGGTCTAGAGCCACCACCAACAGTTTTTACTCTACATCTCTTTGTAGACGATCCAGCCTTGGGATACTTCTCAGCCTTGCACACATCTTCAACACCCTTTTCTTTGGCAGGGCTTTGTGAGACAGCCTGCTTTCCCTTCCTTTTCATCATCCTCTTTGCAATGCTTGGATTGACACTGGCAATGAGGTCATTGTCTGAGAATACTTTATCCAAGTCAATGACTGGAGGTTCAGTTAAATGATCAGACTCTTGAACTGGAGACTTTTCAAGATTATCACCACTTGGTTTTTCTGGAGTCTCTTCTAAGATACTATCAGAAATGTAGTCAGCAGGGGCTTTATCAAAAGCACACTTTGCTGGGGATTCCTCAAGAATGCTATCAGAAATCACATCTTCCTTATCAGCAAGGGTTTCATTACAAACATCATCAATACTTACTTCAGAATCTTTAACTGAAGGATCAACATCATTCTTGACAGGGGAAACATCATGATCACCAGATGTCTCGACATTCTCAGTGACATCTGGATCAACTGCTAAACTCGGGCTAGCAGACTTATAGTTTAGAGGGATTGAAACCCCAGGTACAGATTGTTCTTCGTTTAGGATCCTGGTTACTAATCTAGCAATGGCTACATGCACAGACCTAGACCCCTCTCTGTTCACTATTTCTGAAGGAACTGAAGATGATGGTACATAAGTCTTACCAGAAGGAGATGCTTGTGACCTTCTTGCATTTCTTGTGCGCAATTTCTTGACTTTTTCTGGGTCAGTAGCCAATGCACGCAACGGAGTAACCCTCAGGGCTTCAACTTGCATGGCTTGACATTTGCCTAACTTGACCATGGAGGGAGTGAAGAGCGATTCTTGAGATGATGAAGACGATGAAGACATATTTTGCTGATGGCTTTTGAGAGAATGAGAGCGAGAATGGCAGAGGGTTTCAAGGTTTCTTTTGGATGAAGAAAATGTGATACTACTTTTAAATGAAGAAACTATTATATGTGGGAGTCTCTTCCTATTCTTGGACCTTTTAAAAATCAGATGAAAATAATTAAATAACCCACTTATAAATAATTGAAGTAAAGGTCCTTCCATCCCTTGTTGTAGGCACGCTTAATTGCTACAACTCCTCATATTGACAAATACCCTTTGCCCCTTAAAGACTTAACGACTAGAGTAAGAGTTTCAATGACACATGACATATCATGATCATTCATCTTCAAGATCAGAGTAATTGCTACACGACTTCAACATTGTATAGGGACACACGGTTTTCTGAACCAAGAAATAAGATTGTTTCTCAAGAAGAAACATCCTTCCAAAAAGCTTTTACACAAGATTTGATCAACACTTTCCCCACTTGTTTTCTTGGACAAATTCAAATGTGTAGGAGCAGGAGTCCTATTATGGCAGCCATTCTTCATTCCAAATTTCTTGACAAAATTCCTTGCAAACTTGCTCTCAGATTCAGTTTGCATTTGGTTGCCAAAATGTCTCACCATTGTGTCTCACATTCCTCCAAATACTATGTCATTAACATAAATGTGAGTCACCATGATCTTTTCTCCTTCATTCTTGACAAAGGGGGTTTTATCCAAGGCTCTTCTCCTATGTCCTTTGACAGTAGGATCTTGGTTAGCCTTTCATACCAGATCCTAGTGACTTGCTTCAGTACTTTAGAAGTGATCAGATGTCTAGACATTGAGTGTGACATTCTGGTTTCCTGTCCAGCCTTATGTTTACCAAGGATTCTCCCTTTATCAATGTGTAATCTTGGTATCCTTTTGACTCCCTCTATGGAACTGATCCTTTTCATTCTTCTGAGGTGTAAATGACCAAGTTCTTGGTGCCACAATTTTACTTCCTCTTCATCTATGTCTGTAGAACACACAGAAGACAGAGTGGTGTTCTCAGATTCCCACATGTAGCAGTTGTCCTTTGTTCTGACTCCTCTCATAATCACTTCTTGTTCATCATTGATTACAAGACATTCAGACTTAGTGAAGTTGACTGTGAATCCCATATCACATAACTGACTTATGCTGATGAGATTGGCAGTCAAACCTTCTACCAGCAACACCTCATTTAGGTTTGGAACTCCAGACCAGTTTGAGTTTCTAACACCTTTGACTTCTCCTTTAGCTCCATCTCCAAAAGTAACACAACTGGTAGAATGAGGTTTAACATCATTAAGAAGATTTCTGTCTCCAGTCATATGCTTAGAACACCCACTGTCAAAGTACCAATCTTCCTTGGCAGACACTCTAAGAGAAGTGTGAGCTACCAGAGCTACAGTCTTCTTCTTCCACTGTTGAGTGTATGATACCCTGTTGGTCTTAGGCTTCACATAGGAACCTTGGTTAGGATATCCATGTAGTCTAAAACAAAAAGGTTTTATGTGGCCAAACCTTCCACAATAATGACATCTCCACCTTTGAAACTTTTTGTTCATGTTTCTTTGATCTTGATGTTGAACCCAATGTTGTGACATCTGTTTTGACATTTGTTTATTAGGTCTGTTCTTCTTTTTGTTGTCAACAAATTTCTTAGTCTCCACATATCCTGAGGCAGACCTATTTCCTGTCTTGTGATGTGACATCTTCTTTGCCATTGACTTGCCAGGTTTGTTCTTCTCCTTGTTATTAGTAAATCTCTTTGCAGCCACATACCCTGAGCCAGACACATTTCCTGTTTTATGTTGTGACAACTGTTTTGACATTGGTTTCCCATGTCTCTTCTTCTTCATGTCACCCACAGGTTTCTTCTCAGTCACATATCCTAGACCATGCTTATTTCCAGCATTTTGTCCAAGCTGAAGGATTTCTTCCAACTTATCAGTACCAGATGTCAACATTTTGACAGATTTAGACATCTGATCAAGTTTAGAGTTCAACATTATAATATCATTGTTGAGGTGATTTATAGTGGCTGTGTTTTCCTTTTTCTCAGCCTCCAACTTCACATTCTCAGCTTCCAACTTCTCAATCAGCTTTTTCTGTTTCTCATTTTGCTGACATACTTCACCACTCCTTACACACAACTTCTTGTAGGACTCAGCAAGCTCTTCAAATGTCACTTCCTCATCACTAAAGTCCATATCAGAATTGCACACTGCAGAGAGAGCAGTGACAAGTTTGGCTGCTTCTTCCTCAGATTCACTTCCTGAATCACCATCAGACCAAGTGACAGTCATTCCTTTCCTTTGTTTCTTTAAAAAGGTGGGACATTCAGCCCTAATATGCCCATATCCTTCACAACCATGACACTGGATTTCTCTGCTTTGACTTCCTTTATCCTCTGACTTGGATCTTCTGCTGGAGTCATAAGATCTGCCAATGTCAGATGAAATGTCCTTGACATTGGACCTTGACTTTGGATCAACCCTCTTGATGAGTCTGTTGAACTGCCTTCCAAGCATAGCTATAGCTTCAGATATCTTTTCTTCATCATCCACCTTGCATCCCTCTTCAGTATTGGATACAAGTGCTATGCTCTTGTTCTTTTTGTCAACAATTTCACTGATTCCCATCTCAAAAGTCATAAGAGATCCAATAAGTTCTTCAACCTTTAAGGTGCTGATGTCCTGAGCCTCCTCTATTGCAATCACTTTCATTGCAAATCTTTTAGGCAAGGATCTGAGAATCTTTCTCACCAGCTTTTCTTCTGCCATCTTTTCACCAAGTGCTCCTGAGGTGTTGGCAATCTCTAAAATATTCATGTGGAACTCATGAATAGTCTCATCTTCTTTCATCTTCAAATTCTCAAATTTTGTAGTGAGCATCTGAAGTCTTGACATCTTCACCTTGGATGTCCCCTCATGAGTAGTTATGAGAGTGTCCCAAACATCCTTGGCCAACTCACATTGATGAACTAGTTTGAAGATATTTCTGTCAATACCATTGAATAGGGCATTCAATGCTTTAGAGTTCCCCAGAGCTAGCTCCTCTTCCTCTTTGCTCCATTCTTCCTCAGGTTTCAAGACAGTATTCCCATCTTTCTCAAGCTTGGTGGGATGTTTCCATCCTTTGTCAGCAGCTCTCTAAGCTTTAATATCCACTAATCTTAAAAAAGCAACCATACGAGGTTTCCAGTAATCATAATTAGACCCATCCAGAATAGGTGGTCTTCCTCCAAATCCTCCTTCCTTATCCATTACGCCAGAAACTATTGTCCCTAGATCTCACCCAGAAATAACAGGCAGGGTGCCTGCTCTGATACCAATTGAAATTCCTGGCAGCAGATACTTGATGTCACAGAGAATTTTATGACACAGTATCTGACACTTTGTTAACAATACACAAACTAAATTTAAACAGCAGTAAAGAACACAATAAATTGTTTACCCAGTTCAGTGTCTAACTACACCTACATCTGGGGGCTACCAAGCCAGGGAGGAAATTCACTATTAGTAGAATTAATTCAGAAATAAACCAACCAGTTTATCTCCTTCACTTAAAACCTACCCAATGCAACTTCAATCTAAGTCCTACTTAGACACGAGTTCCTACTCCCCTCAATCACAGGTGATATTAACCTATTGAATAATTGAATTGTGAAGACACACTTCAATAAACTATATTGATCTTGCTTCAAAGCTTCAATCAAGAGACAAACACTCGTGCTTCAAAGCTTTGAGTGATAAACTACCCTTACAAACAAATCCTAGTCCAAGGCACTTATCAATTGATAATTGCTTGGCTCACAAGAGTGACTAGAATTACACAAATAACAACCTGCTAAATCTTCAATACATTCCAGAGGCACAAAGAATAAGGGTTGTATTCCTTTTATAGAAATCCTAAAACTTGGTTTGGGCTTCCATAAAGATAGCTAGGGGTCACTTAATTTAATCCTAAAAACATGTTCTTTTCAACAACCAATTTAGGTTTAACTAAGATTAACCTAGCAGCCACGTGAGCATGCATTCTAATAACAGAAAAACATAATATAGCAGCTCAACAAACTTCCTGAAAAGTCTCAGAAAAGCAGACAGAATGAATGTCACACTGAATGTCATAACATCTGTTATGACATCAGACTATTTTCTGCAGAATTCCAGCACATCTTTTAGCTTCCAGTTTTGAGTTGTACTTTAAACATCCTTGTCAAGTAGGATTTATCTTCAATCTCTGAATGTAATGACATTTATCAAGACATTGCCATAGCCTAGTTTTACCAAAAAGTAATGCCAACTTAAAACACTAACACTTTCATTGGCGGTGTTTCCCTTGTTTGTTCTTGTACCGCGACGCGAGGTGTAACCCTAGATTCCAGGTGAATCTGTTTATTATGCATGTACCCTGTAGAACCAAGCATACCCTTAGGATAAGGAGGCTCACTGAGATTTAGTAATCTCACCTCATTCCAATTATTTCTTTTTTAGGATCTTCGAGACAGGATAAAGGCAAGTGTAAGATGGTCTATCTCGTGCTGATGTTTCATTGGAGATGCTCCTTTCTTTTGTATCTTCCACCATGTATTGGGATGTTGTATTAGTTTACTCGTATTTGTATCTTTTGGCCATGACTATTTTGGCATATTATAATCAACTAATACTCATCAAGTGTCTGCTGCTTATGTATGACTTCGTTTACCATTTTAATGCCATATATGTATTATCCAAGGCCATGATATGTATGGGGTGTTATAGGGAAAACTCGTTAAAATTCCAATTTTTCTCCTTATATTATGTTCACTACAGTTTTCTAGGTCTATGGAAGTCTTTGAACAAGACTATGGTCCAAGACCACTTCCCACGGCCTAAGAAAATGTACGCTGGACAGAACATTTCGCGTTAAGCCGAGCCTTGGTCGCGCTGAGCGTGACCTGGGAATAAATTCATTTTTCAAAAATTTACAGGGGGCACTAAGCCCTAATACCGCACTGAGCGCGACCTATGATTTTTGCAGAACTCAGTTCTGGAACAGAAAGGAAATGGAGTTCTAATACTCTACTCAATACTTTCCAACCTGAAACCCATCAAAAGCATGCACGAAAAATAGAAGTAGAACATGCTAATTATAAAAAAAAATCAACATGCATAAACAATTTCTCACAAACCCAAAATCCCAAATTGTTTTCTCAAAACCCCATTTTCCCAAAGTCTCTAACTAGAGAGTCACCTTGGTATAGAGGTAGAAGGAGCTTCATAATCAGAATTGGGAAGCTATGGTGGTGATGAAACTCCAATTGCATGCAAGAATGGTTCAGTTGGATGAAACCTTAATTTCCTTCTTCTTCTCCCTTTCACGGTTCTCCCTTTCTATTTTATTTCTCTCTATTTTCTGATTTGAATTATAATAATAATTAGGAATGGTGTAATCCCTTATGCCTAATTTTCCCCTTAACTGTTCCATAATTCCAATTCTTCCCTTTGTTCAATACTAACTAGTTTGGTTACTAATATCATTATTGTTTTATTTTATTTCTCTATGCCACAAAATAAAATAGATGAGGTGTTACATTCTCCCCAAAATTATAATTCGTCCTGTAATTCAGAAAAACTTACCAGAAAAGATAAGGGTATGACTCTCGCATCTCCGCTTCAAGCTCCCAAGTAGCTTCCTTCGGGCGAGATACTTCCTATAACACCTTCACAAGAGGTATTTCCTTGTTCCTCAAGGACTTCCTAGCATATTCCAAGTTACGAACAGGCTGAGGTTGGAATGATAGGTCTGGCTCTATTTCCACACCATCCGAAAGAATAAGATGAAACGAATCTGGAAAGAACTTACAAAGTTGAGACACATGGAATACGTCATGCAATCTGAATAGTGACAAAGGATATACTAGTTGATATTCCACTTCACCTACCTGTCTTATGATTTGATAAGGTCCCATATACCTCAGACTAAGTTTCTGGACCTTAAAAGGTCCTTTCAATCTAAGCCTCAGAGTCACTTTCAAGTACACATGATCACCTTCTTCAAAACTCAATGGCCTTCTCCTCTTGTCCGCATAACTCTTTTGACATTCTTGAGCTTTCTTCATCTTTTCTCGAATTTCTTTAATTTTCTCAGTCGTCTCTTGAATTATTTCCGGTCCAAGAGTCCCTTTTTCACCAACTTCCGACCAACACAAAGGTGAATGGCATTTCCTTCCATACAATGCTTCATATGGTGCCACGCCTATACTCGAGTGTTAACTATTGTTGTATGCAAATTCTATAAACGCAGAATGATCCTTCCAACTTCCACCACTTTCTAGAATACATGCTCTCAACATATCTTCGATTGTCTGAATGGTTCTCTCAGTCTGTTGTCAGTCTAAGGATGGTTCGAAGTACTCAGATTCAACTCTGTTCCCATTTCCCGATGAAAGACTCTCCAAAATTGAGATGTGAACTTTGGATCTTTATCTGACACGATACTAGATGGTACACCATGAAATATTACAATTTCTGCTACAAAAAGAAGGGCTAGATGAGGTACTTTATGAGTGGTTTTCACAGGTAGGAAATGTGCAAACTTTGTCAATCGATCCACTATCACCCAAATGGAATCATGACCACCTAAAACACGAGGTAGTCCCATAATGAAATCCATGGATATGCTGTCCCATTTCTATATATGAAATCTAACAATTGCAACATACCACCGGTTCTTTCGTGTTCTATCTTCACTTGTTGACATACACGATACTGCTTCACATGATCAGCAACATCTTTCTTCATGCCTGGCCACCAAAAAATCCTTTTTAAGTCTTGATACATCTTGGTAGATCTAGGATGAATGGTAAACTTGCTCTTGTAGGCTTCGTAAAAAATCATTCTCTTCAATGCCACATCGTTAGCCACGCACACCCGTTGTCTAAACATAATAACTCCATCGGACGCTCGAGAGAATTCTGGGAATCTCTCCTGATGTTGTAACTCTGCATCATTATATTGCGCCTGATGGATTTTATCCCGTAAAACACTTTCAACATTGATATTACTAATCAAAACACCCGTAGGCACCCACTCAAAATGAAAATCAAGGTTCTGGAACTTCTCCAAGAGATCAAATTCTAACACCATCAATTCGGCAACTCATATTTCCTTTCTACTCAAAGCATCTGCAACCTTATTAGTTTTCCCAGGGTGGTACATTAATACAAAATCATGATTTTCAAAGAGGTATTTCAAACTTTTGTGATTGCTAAACATCTTAAAGTGAATTCCATATAAGTAATGTCGCCACACCTTGAGTGCGAACACAATAGCGATAGGTTCAAGATCATGGGTAGGATAATTCTCTTCATAAGGTCTTAACTGTCGGGATGCATACGCCACAACTTGACCGTCTTGCATCAAAACACCAGCTAAGCCCTTCTTAGACGCATCACAGAATACTTTGTAGGATTTCTCTGGATCTGGAATTATTAATACTATAGCGGTAGTCAACTTCTTCTTCAATTTCTGGAAACTCCGCTCACAGTCTGATTCCCAATCAAAAGAAACTTCTTTCCTTGTAAGTCTCGTTATAGGTAATGCCAACATAGAAAATTCCATTATGAACCTCTGATAGTAACTAGCTAAACCAAGGAAACTTCAGACCTCTGATAGTAACTAGCTAAACCAATTTATCACAGCTTCCACTTTAGATGGATCTACGGCCACACCGCTGCCAGAAATAACATGTACAAGGAATTTCACTTCAGACATCCAAGGCTCACACTTACTAAGTTTTGCAAACAGTTTCTTCTCACGAAGAAAAAACAATACAATCCTTAAGTGTTCCATATGCTCCTCTACCGTCCAAGAATAAATCAAAATTTCATCTATAAATATTACTAAAAATAAGTCCAGATACGGTTGGAACATACAGTTCATATAATCCATAAAGACAGCAGGAGCATTGGTCACTCCAAACGGCATAACCATATCGCATCCTAAACGTGGTCTTAGACACATCAGAACTCTTGACCCAAATTTGATGGTAGTCTGACCTGAGATCAATCTTTTAAAACACACAGGCTCCTTTCAACTGATCCAGGAGGTCATCAATATGTGGCAAAGGATACTTGTTCTTTATGGTTAATTTATTTAACTGACGATAATCAATGCATAATCGCATACTACCATCCTTCTTCTTGACCAATAATATATGAGCACCCCATGGAGAAACACTAGGTCGAACAAAATGTTTCGCTAATGACTCTTCCAACTGACTCTTTAATTCTCTCAACTTCGCAGGAGACATTCGGTACGGAGCGATAGAAACTAGGGTTGTTCTAGGAACAAGATCGATAGAGAATTCAACCTCCCTCTCTGGAGGAAGAGTAGTGACATCCTCAGGAAACGCATCAGGAAATTCACACACAACAGGAATATCAGATACACTCTTCTTACTTTCGGAATCCGCAGTAAGAGCCAAAAGAAAAGATTTCTCTTGAACAAAAAGGCAATTGATCAAGTTTATTGTACCTTCGATCAGATTTTTAATAGCATCAACAGGAGTATTTTCCTCAGCAGGAATGAAGATAGCTTTCTCTTTACAACCAATGTACATTGAGTTAGTTGATAATCAATCCATACCTAGTACTACATCGATCTTCTTGAGAGGTAAGCAGATAAGATCAATAAAGATGTTTCAGTCATTGAAGGTGACAGAACAATCTTTACAGACTTTTACGGCTTCTACTACATCATTAGTAGCAGATGAGATCATCATAGGACTAGAAAGAGTAGTAGCCTTGAAACCGAGCCGACGTACACAAGAATTAGAAATAAAGGAATGTGTCTGTCACACCCCAAAATTTGCCCTCCTAACTTCAAGTTATCTGACTTAGGCATCATATTCATCTGCATATGCTCCCATTAAGTCTTTGACATTAAACAATTATTCATTCATCGCATATCATATCACCCTGTTGCATTTAAGGCGAAACTCAGGTCATGTTTGTATTTAATTACTTTAGCCATTGATCCACATTATCAAGCTAAAAGATAATTAAATAGAGACAGCTCTCACACCCAAAATTCCCATAATTTTTTAATCATAAATCATATGCATAAGCATATCCTAATTATTCCATCTGATCATGGCATTAATCTATAACATACATGGCATTAATCTATAACATACATTTGCACTTTTTATCAATTCATATGCATCGCTTGCATTCAAAATAAATTTGGTCTTTTGGTGAGTCATATTTGCTTGAATTTTGCATTTTGTGAATTTTGCACAATTAGTTAAGATTGCATTTTTTTTTTATATATATATATAATATTCAATTAGTTGTTAGTTTAAATATGTAGTTTATTTTATTTTTGTTTTTTGTTTAAGATAAAATAGTTAAAGTAAATTTTTTGTTCCTTTAATAACTTTTATAATATAATAACTTTTATAATAAAAAAGTAGGTAGTAACAATTCCCACTGATACTTAAATACAAAATGCAAATTTTTTCAATTTCTTTAACAACCACTGTACAAATTAAAAGAATGAAAAATGTTGTTTCTTCACGATGTGCTCTATGCCATCACCTTGTGTTCCTGCAAAACAAGAAAGACAAAATCAGTACAAAATTCCATTGGATCCTCTCCATTCCACTACACAATTGTACAACCATTTCACTCTCTACCACTACTCCATTCTGATTCCACTACCTTGTACCTTGTCCTTCAAAACTTCACCTCCAAGTTTATCCAAATTCCTCATCTACCCTCACTCTCCTTCTATAAAACAGAACAACTTCACCATCACAGGGCATGGATGAACTTCCATCGGACCTCCTTTCAACTCCCAACCAAATCATCACTTCTAACCTCACTACAATACCCATCACTCAATCCCCATCCTCAAACCCCTCGCTACTATCCATCTTTCGTCTCACCTCTCCCTCCGCGAGCTTCTCCTTCAACATAAATTCCTCCATCTCTCCGAACCTTCCTCTCCATACACAAACTTGCTTCCCTCTTCATCTTTTCCACCGTGACACAGAGCCACTCACTCATCACCGCCGTGACCCTCTTCCAGACAACCTTACTCCAATACTCCACGAGCTCTTCATCTTCTCCAAAGCGTCTTCACCACTTCCATTTTCTTTTTCGTTACCTCGCATTCCATACTACACTCGTTCGAACAAGAATAACAAAACAGGTTTTCATAAGCATCTCAAAAGCCATCACAAAAAGCCAGACCACTCAGATCCAAAAACGCGCAGAAAACGCAGAGCGGTAGCAGATCGGATGCACAACTCGCAGAAGAAACACGGACAGAATCAGATTGATGAATTCGAAGAAGGAGACGAAGAGCAGTTGCGAGGATAAGAGTAAACATACCTGATTTCTTCTTTTCACTTTTTGTTGTGGTGTTTGAATTTTCTTGTTTCACCTTGTGATTTCTCTGTAAGAACATAACTTGTAAACTCTCAACATTATGAAATCTGATTTGGGGTTTAGGGTTTTGTTTGGGTATAAGGGTACCATACGTTCGTTCATGTAAGAGAGATCGAGAGCAGAGAAGTCGATGAACGGAGGAAGTAATCGAAGCAGGAAGCGATAGATGGGAGATGAAATGATGATGGAAGCGTGAGAGAGAAAAAAGCAATGACGATAGAGGCAGTGAGTGAGTGGCGCCTTTTCCTCTAGGGTTCTCTTCCCTCATCATTTTCGTTTTTAACTGGAAGCCCACGTCTTTTCCCTTATGTTCAGTAGCTGCCAGTTCCGAATTACACCCCCAAGACACAGTTTCAACATTTTTTTTATATACCTGTTCTAATTCCTTTTAATTTAGTAAACATTTTTAAATAAGGTTGTTTAATACTGTTCTTTAAATAAACACAATCAACATTTTTTCTAAAAATAATATGCCAAAAAATTTGTTTCTTTTAGTTATCTACCCTTTAGAATTATTTTCGTTTATAAGTCGAATTATTTCTACTTCTTGTATATTTGTTCGAACTTGTAATTATTCGATTCAATCCCCATTTGTACATATGTATCCCCACTCCCCATGAGTTGTAATAGTTTAGGGGAATATTTTATCGCTTTATTTATTTAATTATTCATCAATACACGAACCAAAACATCTCAAACTAATACTCGATTGCGAGCCATTTTCATACCTTGAGTCGACAAAGCTTAGAAGCGTCGCAACGGCCACACATTTGTGCACACACCACGCTTGCTCTTGGGCTTACAATGAAACCTTAATTGATTAGTTAAACATTATTTAATTATCTAATTAGGTTATTTAAAATTGATTAGGCCATCTAATTAATTTTATTAAACTAATTACTTGATTAAATTTCGTTTAATTAGTCGATTAAATTTATTTCGTGCATGCACCTACACAATATCAATTGTCTTATCATTCATGTGAGCCACCTTGTATGTTTTTTTTAATTCATTTACTCGCTTTATTTCATGCTTGTATATAATTATTCGCAATCGTTCATTTCCATTCTCGCACTTTGGTCCATATACCAATTTTAATCATGACCCAAATATCTCCTTCTTTTCACTCACCACTTTCATAATAAATTCTCAAACCTCGATCCAACGTCGAGTTTCTTTTCAAATATTTTTCTAAATGAATACTCTATTTCTCCCTCCTCCCAAGCATATGGTAGTCAGTCCAGTATCGACCCTCGACCGTATGCTTGGTGTCTTTAATTGAATTTAATTAACGTGAACCATGTTTCACCTCACTTAAAACTTTTGGGTAGAAAAAGATGATTTGGATGTTTCTGTCCACTCATCCGAGTAATTGGGGCGTTAGCCGTTGAACGCTTATGGTCCGATACTCGTCTCCCACATAAAAACAAAATGACTCATTCAAACCCTTTTTATCGCTCATATGCGATCGTTAAACTCTTTTCCGATAAAGAGCGTGCAATAGTCGTTTCAAATACAAACGAGGACTTAGGCTTTTCGAACAAAAAAAACAAGTCCTAGTTCAAAGTATTTGAAATGTCTAAGCGCACGATTTTTCTTATAAAATCAACACAACCAATTCAAACCATTTTCAAGAGGAACTACAGAGTTTTGACTTTCCCATTGCACAAGGGAATATGTAGGCACACGGTTTAAAGACCGTGCCAAACTCAAAATAATAATAAACAAATTCCGTTTCCTTTTTCTTTTATAACTTAGAGATTAGCGAATATACACACACACTTAGAACTAAATGGGTCCCATCGAGATGATGGATGTAAGGGTGCTAATACCTTCCCTTACATAACCGACTCGATTCCATATTTTTTGGTCACGTAGACCGCTTTATCCGCATTTGTGGGGTTTTATCTATATTTTCCCGTTCCTTTTGGAACAAATAAAATTAGGTGGCGATTTCACTATTTTCGAGATTTAAATGATTTTTGAAAATCGAGTTGCTACAGTTGGCGACTTCACTGGGGACTTATTTGACTAAGCGTGTCAACCCTAGTTTAGCTCTTCGTATGTGTGTTTATTTTCGCTTTCTTCTTATCACTCTATTTGTGTGTTTAATTTAGTCGCTTATTTCCTATTGCTTTAATTATTACCTTGTTGATATATTATTGTTGTGTGGGAATGATGGATGGGACTATAGGAAAAGCCCACTACCAAGGCTATAGAACACATAAATTAGAGTGGTTGCGTAGTATCGATTTGCTAGACGGAAATGTCTTGCAAGTTGGTGCGAAGACCACACCTAGGGAGGTTCTTTCGAAGACATTATTGTCGATTGCAAGTTATTTTGCATTGGCGATAGTGTTGTTAAGGGATTTTTTCCCTAGTTTTGACCTTTAAGGAAACCTAACCTTTAGACTTTAAGAATGCTCAAATGAGACGTTCTTGGATATATCATCTAATCACAAATTTATTTGCGGTAAAAATGGTACACTCAAGTTGGGATCAATGATTTTGAGTACCCCGTTCAGATCCTGGTATTGAGGGTTACATTTGTTAGATCGTTAGACCTGCTTTGTCTATTCGGATAATACGTAACTCTCCCTCAAACCAAATTCTCTTAAAATAAATATTGTAGCGTTGCAAGTATCTTTTGCGATGCACGAGAATTTGTGTTTGTTGTATCAAAAAACTCTAAGAGCTATCATGGGGGGAATTGTTGGGTAGACGTTGAAACCATGTCCGACCGTCCCATTTAAACCCCTGTTTGTTTAACTTTACATGTAATTTTGTGCATAACATCAATATGTATCGCATCACATTACATTCTTACACGCATTGCCATTGCATTGCATTTTCACAAATAAAAATAATTATTTGCATTCAAAAATAGAAATAAAATCATGCATTCATCATGTATTCATTTTCTCATCCATTCCAGAAAGCTCATGTTACCTTTTATTCCCGTCAGTTAGCTGATTTCTTGCACTCATGGCAAGTCCGATAGACTAATTGGAACATAATCAAGTATTGATAAGAGAGGACCGGGAAGGTGTGAAAGATAAGGTGGGTCAAATGTTGGAAGCCATGCTAGCTTCTTCGGAGAACAATGTCCAGGATGCTGCTACAGATCATGTTGATTCCATGTTAGGATTTACTGTTATATCTAATCCAATGTACGATTATCCTCTGCATGTGAACGATACTATTCAACCTCAATTGATGCTCAACGCAATCCCTACAGTCCAAAGATAATCAAATGTTCAAGAAGATTATATCCCACATCCTCAGGCTGCTAAGAAGCCTAGGTTTGCCAACTATATGCAAAATCCTCAAGGAACGAATTCAATTGTTAACATCGAAGCTCCTCAAGATATTGAAGCTAGGCGAATGTGTCTTGACCTGTTGGAACAATTGAGGGTATTGAAAGGAAACGATACCATTGGTATGGATGCTGCTGACCTTTGTTTAGTGTCAGACGTCGTGATTCCACCAAAGTTTAAAATGCCAAATTTCGAGAAATACAAAGGTGTTAGTTGTCCAGAGACTCATCTGAAAATGTTTGTTCGCAAGATGTCTGCTTATGCTCATGATGAAAAGTTTCTCATCCATTGTTTTCAAGACAGTCTTAGTGGGGCATCTCTGGATTGGTATACGCAATTGGAGAAAAAGGATGTTCACAATTGGAAAGACTTATCTTCCTCATTCCTGAAACAATATGAGTTCAACCTTTCCATGGCTCCAACCCGTATCCAATTACAGAATCTTTCTCTGAATATTAACGAGTCGTTCAAGGAGTATGCTCAAAGATGGAGAGAGTTGGCCGCTCGAGTTAAACCACCAATGCTTGATAGGGAGTTGGTTGACTTGTTTTTGAATACCTTACCTAATTTATACTTCGAAAGAATGGTAGGTTGTACATCTTCAAGTTTCTCTAACTTGGTGATGGTGGGAGAACGCATTGAAAGCGGTCTCAAAAGTGGAAAACTCCAAGATGCCCCGAGTAGCCAAGCTGATGAGGAAGATTTCTTCAGAGGTTCTCAAATGGAAGAAGAGGATTATGAAACCAATGCAATTTGGGAAGCTCCGCGAGCTCCACCTCCTATACCTTATGGTCAACCTCCGTATGTAGCAGCTGTTCAGTGTCAGCACCCGATGCTTCTCGGTCCACAGTACCAGAAACCATGGGGCACTCCTCATGCAAAGAAACAAGTTCAAGGCCATGGATATCAAAGTCAACGTCAGAATCCACGCAAACCTCGAAGTAATTTGGAAAGAAGGAATGCTCCTCTTGATCCAATTCCAGTGACTTACAGACAGCTTCTGCCATATCTGGTTCAAAATTCATTGGTGGTTCCTAAATTTCTTAACCCACCAAAGGTGTTCCCGCTTGGTTATGATCATAACGCGCGATGTGGATACCATGATGGAACAGTAGGCCACTCAACAGAGGACTGCAACGCCTACAAAGCCAAAGTTCAACAGTTGATTGACGTAAGTACTTGACTCTTCAAGGAGGAAATCATTTGTGAATGGCAACCCCGTACTCAAGTGAGCACCAAGACCACAAAAATTCATCTGAATCAACAAGTCAAGACAGAGTTCAAGTCTCCTCAACAACGACAGTCTTTTATTTCTTTACTGCATTTTCATGTGTATCTTGTTTAAACTTTGTTTGCATGTAGAAACTTGTTTGTTTTTATATTAATGCAATGAGTATGTTTGTCTTGAAGTAATCCATTCGTTGTCACCCAATTCATCCGTTATCACTCTTTAAATGATTTGCGAGCATTTCGATACCAACGTTACCAATCCTTTCGCCTAGGCAAAGATTGGAGGGAGGATGACGATAATTGAAAAACGCTAGATCTCTGAATGTATGCTCTTGAGTAAAAACCTTGCTGATGATGTACAGGCCTTGTTTCAATTTCCTAAACACCGGAGTTATAAGGGAGCTAGACCCTCGTTAACCCCTTCGAGCCTTGAAGTAGGAGTTTCTTTTCTTTTCGGAAAAAACCCTCATTTTAACCCTGTGGGCGGGTAGTGTTCAATTAATTTGATCGGGCATTCAGAACTCACTAAGAGAGTGTGCATCAAAGGATACAACAATGGCTATCCTTCAAAAGGTTGAGAAAGGTTAGAACCGCGATAGTCGACCTTCGTCTATCAACAATATGCATCAAAAGAGGATAATACTATATTGGTTATCTCTCGCACATCGAAAGGTCAACAGATGACGATACAATAACAATTATCCCTCATCTACCAAAGACTCAGACAGTCACAATCACTTCCAAATCAAAGACAGTGTAAAGGTCCAAGACTTGTTCAAAAATGAATAGAAAAAGACAAAAAGCCCGCTAAGACAAAACTTAGTAATAAGTCGCTTAGGCAAAAGTCAGGCAAAATTTAGGAAATGTATTATCAAAGAAAAACTTCTCAACAAAGAATAAGTTGTGTGGTCAAAAACCAAAAGATTAGTGATTGTCATGTTTAAAAAACCTCGTATTGGTTCCTCAACCATCATAACGCCTCTCGAGGGATGAGTGCTCGTATCAGGATCGTTGAACTTAGGACCGAAGGACATCATGGAGAATGGGGGGGCACCAAATATTTTGAGCCTAAAAATCCTTTTTCTAAAAATAAAAAAAAAAACCCGTGAACCAAGCCACGTTACAACCCTTAAAAGTCCTAATTGAAGCATGGGTTAATTCAAAAGCATACAACGAAGAGATCGCGTTTACCTGACTCCTACAGTTTGTGTTAAGTATTTGTGTTGGTATCATATGCTTGTCTTATCTGTCATAAAGAAAAAATTTTCAATGTTGCACTCTAAAATTGTTTCATTCACAAAGAAGTTATAATGTTTTTCATACAAAACTTCAAGACGCATAAATGTTACATTATAATTGTCATAATAAACATTCTTCTACATGTAAAACAATTGTTTGACATTAAAGAAGTTCTCATAATGAACATCAGTGAAGAGTTTAACTTTGTCCAAAGAAGAGAAACTTGATTACTCCGTTGAGTTAAAAGTTAATTGTATCAAGAAGCATGGCGTCTAAGGACTCCTTTGAGCATATCACAAGTTATTTTCTCAAGATTCTGTTAACTTGGGGGCAATTAAGTCAGAAGTAAGCTTCCTCAAACTTCTGCCAATCTGGGGGCAGGTCCTTAAAGAGCAACCATTCGGTGACTTGGTCATTCTCAAAGAACAATTAGCCTGGGACAATTGTCATTTCAAGAATCAGTCAGCCTGAAGCAATTACCGCGAGACGTGGAAGTCTCTCTAAGGCTAAATTGGGGTCTTTCGCTTCAATCTTTGCATAACTAATCGCTCAGTTCCGAGGCAATTACTTCGAGACGTTGAAGCCTTTCAAAAAAAAACCTCTCATTCCATCAAGTTAGTTGCTCACAAGTTGTCTGACTGAAATAATTACTTCGAGACGTAGGAGTCTCTCTAAAGCTCATCCTGGAGCAAGTCTTCCCTATGTTTGCATAGCCAATTATCCAAACGTAGTCAATCTGAAGAAGTCACCTTGACACATTGAAGTACCTCCAAAGAGCATATTGGCTCATGCTACTTCTATAGCGCGGTGAAGCCGATCCTTCAAGATTCAGTCAATCTAGGGCGGTCGCGTCGAGATACAGTAATATCTCTCAAAGGATCTATCAATCATGGGCATCTTGCATTGGAATTCAAGATTCTGGGGCAAGATCTCAAATATCGGATTACTGTAAGATGTTCTGACATCCTCTCAAAGCAAATCTCTTGAGATAATCAATAGGTTGGGGCAATGAATGCTATATACAGACAATTTCGTTCTGTATCTTCAAGCTGATCAGAATTTTTTTCTCTCAAGTGTCAACAGTTGTTGCATTTAATTTGAATGGCAGGGAATCATGCTAACAACTTTCTTTTGATGGGAAAATTATGTCAAGAATCTTTCTTGGTCTTAACTAATCAAACAGTCAAAGCATCTTCATGCATTACCATTCATACAGTCAAAACATATTGCATACAATAACATAAATCACGCATTAAATCATGCATCTCATATTGTGCAATAAAAATTCGACCTTGTTGGGTATCATTAAAATCCAGTTCTCGTCTGGTAGTCACCGATCATATCATTAAAATCTAGTTCACGTCGGTAGTCGCTCGTCGATGACAATTTAAATCCGTCGGTAGTCGGTTCACCGATTATCATTTAAATCCGGTTCGTCTCGGTAGTCGGTTCACCGATCATATCATTTAAGTCCGGCTCGTCGGTAGTCGTTCGCTGATTATCATTTAAATCAGCTCGTCGGTAGTCGGCTCGTTGTTTTCATTTAAATCCAGTTCACGTCTGGTAGTCAGTTCTCGTCTGACTATTATCATTAAACTTTAGTTTCCGTCTGGTGGTAAAAATTATTTCACCAGTCTCCGTCTGGTTGTTAAATTTTCTTTCGCCGGTTCTCGTCTGGTGATCTAACTTATTTGGCACATATCGAATAATCCATACATACATTCATAAATCATCATATAAATCATCTTCATGCATTAGTCACGTCACTTCACTCAGACATATTATATACAATATATTCATGCATAAAACCCAGTCAGGATTTGGGATCTTTTCAGAATAAAGTCAAATGCAAGCTTCGAAGGCTATTTCTCAAATGGAAACTTAGTTCTTCTCCCCAACACAAGTTGAATGCTTATTCAAAAAAAATCAAAATGAATCGACAGTGCAATCAACTATCAAGCTGAGTTTCTTTCCCAGAGAAGTGTTTGATTATCCCTAGTGAACTCATGTGTCAACGAAATTTTCTACTCGAATTTCCCCAGTGATCTTCCCCACAGAGTTATCTTCAGAAGTTTTCTCCATTAAAGCTTCATCCTCTCCCCAAGCGAGCCTTCTTCAGCAAGGATTACCATCGCGGTATCCCCTGTGTTGTTATTCTCAACCAAGATCTGTTCAGATTCTTGCATATAACAATCTCTCAGTAATTCTTAAAGTGGCAATAGTCCTCTATGGACCCGATTTTTTGAGATGTTCCCAGCTAATCTCTTTGCGAGCCTCTGGTGTGTTTATTTCCCCAGTAATTCCCTCGCCTCATTCAAAGACATATATATCTCCCTCGACATACAGTTTTAAAGAGTTTCTGATCGAAGATGGTTATCTTCATCAGATTGCATCCTTGTTATTGGTTTACTGTCAAGATTGATTAGAATAAGACTTGTTCACTTTGGGATTATCCATTATTTTTCGATCACGAGTTTAGAACTTGCTAGTTCTATTCCCCAGTAAAGTTGTTTACACTATTATGGCATTCTACTGATGATGGTTATTATCAAGAGAATGGTTATCAATTTTTTTTTTGCATATGGTTATGTGCATTGCTGCATTCGACTGCTGATGGTGATTGGTAGAAGAATGATCGAAGTTTCAACATATGGTTATGTGTTTCTGCTGCTATTGGTTAATAGCGAAAGATGATGGTTATCATCGAAGTTTTGCACATGGTTATGTGCATTGCTGCTTTCGGCTACTGATGGTGATTGGTAGAAGAATGATTGAAGTTCCAACATATGGTTATGTGTTGTTGCTGCTATTGGTTAATAGCGAAGGATGATGGTTATCATTCAAGTTTTGCATATGGTTATGTGCATTGCTGCTTTCGACTGTTGATGGTGATTGACAGAAGAATGATTGAAGTTCCAACATATGGTTATGTGTTGTTGCTGCTATTGGTTAATAGCGAAGGATGATGGTTATCATTCAAATCTTGCATATGGTTATGTGCATTCCTACATTCGACTGTTGATGGTGATTGACAGAAGAATGATTGAAGTTCCAACATATGGTTATGTGTTGTTGCTGCTATTGGTTAATAGCGAAGGATGATGGTTATCATTCAAATCTTGCATATGGTTATATGCATTCCCACATTCGACTGTTGATGGTGATTGATAGAAGAATGATTGAAGTTCCAACATATGCTTATGTGTTGCTGCTGCTATTGGTTAATAGCGAAGGATGATGGTTATCATTCAAATTTTACATATGGTTATATGTTACGTTGATTTGTATCCCGATGGATGGCAGTTTCTTTATTACAAGAGACAGTTCGTCGTTGATTTGTTATACTGATGGATGGCACTTTCTTCATTACAAGAGACAGTCTGTCGTTAATTTGTTATTCTGATGGATGGCAATCTCTTCATTATGAGAGATAATTCATCGTTGATTTTCTGAATACTCCAATGAGTGAAATCTTAGCTTGTTGTCGAATGATCGCTTTGTCACCCTTGCCAGATGAAATATCTTGGTTCAAGAAGAAGTTGAGACTCGTTCTCGGTGGAACGCCAGGACTTCTGAGAGACCTATCCCATTATCAATTTTGTCCTCTTGACACTTTGATGAGCCTCCTCCCCTGCACTCATTCATATTGCACAACAAAAGAAATTCTTATGGTTTCTTGATTCATCGCATTCTTATATCATTCAATTGCATGCATATCATACCCATTTTTGTTTTTTTAGGGCAAATTTGGGTCTGTTGTATTTAATTATCTTTTACCAGACGATTCAAAAATGTTCCTTCAAATCGCCTGGTTAAAGATATTTAAATAGGGGCAGCTGTCACACCCCAAAATTTGCCCTCCTAACTTCAAGTTATCTGACTTAGGCATCATATTCATCTGCATATGCTCCCATTAAGTCTTTGACATTAAACAATTATTCATTCATCGCATATCATATCACCCTGTTGCATTTAAGGCGAAACTCAGGTCATGTTTGTATTTAATTACTTTAGCCATTGATCCACATTATCAAGCTAAAAGATAATTAAATAGAGACAGCTCTCACACCCAAAATTTCGCCCATAATTTTTTTAACTGTTAAATCATATGCATAAGCATATCCTAATTATTCCATCTGATCATGGCATTAATCTATAACATACATGGCATTAATCTATAACATACATTTGCACTTTTTATCAATTCATATGCATCGCTTGCATTCAAAATAAATTTGGTCTTTTGGTGAGTCATATTTGCACTGAATTTTGCATTTTGTGAATTTTTGCACAATTAGTTAAGATTGCATTTTTTTTTTTATATATATATAATATTCAATTAGTTGTTAGTTTAAATATGTAGTTTATTTTATTTTTGTTTTTTGTTTAAGATAAAATAGTTAAAGTAAATTTTTTGTTCCTTTAATAACTTTTATAATATAATAACTTTTATAATAAAAAAGTAGGTAGTAACAATTCCCTCTGATACTTAAATACAAAATGCAAATTTTTTCAATTTCTTTAACAACCACTGTACAAATTAAAAGAATGAAAAATGTTGTTTCTTCACGATGTGCTCTATGCCATCACCTTGTGTTCCTGCAAAACAAGAAAGACAAAATCAGTACAAAATTCCATTGGATCCTCTCCATTCCACTACACAATTGTACAACCATTTCACTCTCTACCACTACTCCATTCTGATTCCACTACCTTGTACCTTGTCCTTCAAAACTTCACCTCCAAGTTTATCCAAATTCCTCATCTACCCTCACTCTCCTTCTATAAAACAGAACAACTTCACCATCACAGGGCATGGATGAACTTCCATCGGACCTCCTTTCAACTCCCAACCAAATCATCACTTCAACCCTAACCTCACTACAATACTCAAACTATCACTTTCGTCACATTTCATAACTCCCAAACTGCCATCAACCACAACCCATCCTCAATCGTCCCTCACAGTCCCTGCTACTATCCATCTTTCGTCTCACCTCTCCCTCCGCGAGCTTCTCCTTCAACATAAATTCCTCCATCTCTCCGAACCTTCCTCTCCATACACAAACTTGCTTCCCTCTTCATCTTTTCCACCGTGACACAGAGCCACTCACTCATCACCGCCGTGACCCTCTTCCACAGACAACCTTACTCCAATACTCCACGAGCTCTTCATCTTCTCTCCAAACGCGTCTTCACCACTTCCATTTTCTTTTTTCGTTACCTCTGCATTCCATACTACACTCAGATTCGGAACAACAGAATAACAAAACAGGTTTTCATAAGCATCTCAAAAGCCATCACAAAAAGCCAGACCACTCAGATCCAAAAACGCGCAGAAAACGCAGAGCGGTAGCAGATCGGATGCACAACTCGCAGAAGAAACACGGACAAAATCAGATTGATGAATTCGAAGAAGGAGACGAAGAGCAGTTGCGAGGATAAGAGTAAACATACCTGATTTCTTCTTTTCACTTTTTGTTGTGGTGTTTGAATTTTCTTGTTTCACCTTGTGATTTCTCTGTAAGAACATAACTTGTAAACTCTCAACATTATGAAATCTGATTTGGGGTTTAGGGTTTTGTTTGGGTATAAGGGTACCATACGTTCGTTCATGTAAGAGAGATCGAGAGCAGAGAAGTCGATGAACGGAGGAAGTAATCGAAGCAGGAAGCGATAGATGGGAGATGAAATGATGATGGAAGCGTGAGAGTAGAAAACAGAAACAGCGAGCGATAGAGACAGGTGAGTGTGAGTGGCGCCTCAGCTTTTCCTCTAGGGTTCTCTTCCCCTCATCATTTTCGTTTGGGCTTAACTCGGGAAGCCCACGTCTTTTCCCTTATGTTCAGTAGCTGCCAGTTCCGAATTACACCCCCAAGACACAGTTTCAACATTTTTTTTATATACCTGTTCTAATTCCTTTTAATTTAGTAAACATTTTTAAATAAGGTTGTTTAATACTGTTCTTTAAATAAACACAATCAACATTTTTTCTAAAAATAATATGCCAAAAAATTTGTTTCTTTTAGTTATCTACCCTTTAGAATTATTTTCGTTTATAAGTCGAATTATTTCTACTTCTTGTATATTTGTTCGAACTTGTAATTATTCGATTCAATCCCCATTTGTACATATGTATCCCCACTCCCCATGAGTTGTAATAGTTTAGGGGAATATTTTATCGCTTTATTTATTTAATTATTCATCAATACACGAACCAAAACATCTCAAACTAATACTCGATTGCGAGCCATTTTCATACCTTGAGTCGACAAAGCTTAGAAGCGTCGCAACGGCCACACATTTGTGCACACACCACGCTTGCTCTTGGGCTTACAATGAAACCTTAATTGATTAGTTAAACATTATTTAATTATCTAATTAGGTTATTTAAAATTGATTAGGCCATCTAATTAATTTTATTAAACTAATTACTTGATTAAATTTCGTTTAATTAGTCGATTAAATTTATTTCGTGCATGCACCTACACAATATCAATTGTCTTATCATTCATGTGAGCCACCTTGTATGTTTTTTTTAATTCATTTACTCGCTTTATTTCATGCTTGTATATAATTATTCGCAATCGTTCATTTCCATTCTCGCACTTTGGTCCATATACCAATTTTAATCATGACCCAAATATCTCCTTCTTTTCACTCACCACTTTCATAATAAATTCTCAAACCTCGATCCAACGTCGAGTTTCTTTTCAAATATTTTTCTAAATGAATACTCTATTTCTCCCTCCTCCCAAGCATATGGTAGTCAGTCCAGTATCGACCCTCGACCGTATGCTTGGTGTCTTTAATTGAATTTAATTAACGTGAACCATGTTTCACCTCACTTAAAACTTTTGGGTAGAAAAAGATGATTTGGATGTTTCTGTCCACTCATCCGAGTAATTGGGGCGTTAGCCGTTGAACGCTTATGGTCCGATACTCGTCTCCCACATAAAAACAAAATGACTCATTCAAACCCTTTTTTATCGCTCATATGCGATCGTTAAACTCTTTTCCGATAAAGAGCGTGCAATAGTCGTTTCAAATACAAACGAGGACTTAGGCTTTTCGAACAAAAAAAACAAGTCCTAGTTCAAAGTATTTGAAATGTCTAAGCGCACGATTTTTCTTATAAAATCAACACAACCAATTCAAACCATTTTCAAGAGGAACTACAGAGTTTTGACTTTCCCATTGCACAAGGGAATATGTAGGCACACGGTTTAAAGACCGTGCCAAACTCAAAATAATAATAAACAAATTCCGTTTCCTTTTTCTTTTATAACTTAGAGATTAGCGAATATACACACACACTTAGAACTAAATGGGTCCCATCGAGTACGATGGATGTAAGGGGTGCTAATACCTTCCCCTTACATAACCGACTCCCGATTCCATATTTTTTGGTCACGTAGACCGCTTTATCCGCATTTGTGGGGTTTTATCTATATTTTCCCGTTCCTTTTGGAACAAATAAAATTAGGTGGCGATTTCACTATTTTCGAGATTTAAATGATTTTTGAAAATCGAGTTGCTACAGTGTCTCTCCACAATCTACAAGCACAAATAAAGGTTGGTTGTTAATATAACACGTACCAACAACAAGACTTGTGTTTCCTTGAGCCTTTCGAGCATCCAAGGTGTACACTCGTGCCGTAGTCTTTTGAGGAACATCTTGCATAGGGCAACAATTCTGGAAATGTCCCATCCGTCCACACTTGAAACACTGCACCGAATTAAACTTATAGTCTCCATGGTGTTTACCGTTGCACTTGTTGCACCAAGGAGGTTGAATCACACGACCACTAAAACATTGCTTCCCCAATGGAGGAGAGTTACGGGGCCTTAATTGTTGCCTTGATCTTTCTTGCTCCTTCCTCATTGGCCTATTCTTCTCTCTCTCTTCCTTGACCCTCTTCAGACTATTTTCAGCCACATAACATTGTCTTAGGCATTCAACATAGGGGGTAAACTCCCTCTGGGACACACTATGAGCAATATCTGCATTCAGCCCAAAGAGAAATTGATCGATCTTCCACATATCATCAGGAGCATAAACACCCTATCTATAATAGGCATCCATGTCTTCAAATTTCTCAGCATATTCAGAAAATAGACAAGTCGCCTTGCTTGAAAAGTTGGAATTCACGCTCTTTTTGAGCACGAATGATGTTTGGGAAATATTTCTCTAAGGTTGCCTTGAAGTGTTGCCATTCTTTTGGAATGGTCTGGGAGGTGAAATAGGTAGATGCAGTATCCCACCACCTGCCATCCGGACCCTTCAATTTTTGGGTAGCATACATCACCTTATCTTCCTTAGAGCACTAAATGGCTTGGAATACACGCTCCATGTCGTAGACCCAATCATGAGCTGCAACATGATCTAAACAACCCATGAACTCTGGAGGACTCATCGTGAAAAAGGCACGAAAGTCGGGTCCTACAGAAGCTTGAGGAACTGGAGCAAGAGTAGCTGGTTATTGTTGTTGTTGTTCCCCTTGCATGCCTTGCATCATTTTCATCATCATTTGATTCTGCTGTTGCATTTGCTGCATCATCTACATCCAAGGAATATGCGCATCAGGCACATTTGCACCACCAATAGGATTAGGAATTTCTGGTTCAATAGGCCTAGTTTTGGGCGTTCTAGGTCTTCTGTGTCCATCAACCATCTTCCTGTTTGTCCTACACATAGAATCAAGTTGATCATGCTCAATGCCACACACAGAACATAAGGAATCATGCCGATAATTACGCATATGAGACAGAATTATGCTGACTTATGATGTTTCATGGCAAAGCCAAGAATTGACCTGCTCTGATACCAACTCTAACACCCCGCACATACATTGCCTGGGATATATGCATATGACATTAAAATGGTATATCAAAAGATCATACATAAGCAGCGTAATAAGTACTAGTACTAATTACAAATTCTTGCCGAAATTGTTATTGCCAAAAGATACAAGTACCAAAAAGAGTACTAATACATAATACAAAGAAGTACATAAACGGAAAGATACAAAAGAGATGAGGATTATCGCCAACGAAACATCGTCACAAGCTAACCCATCTTATCCTTGCCACGATCTTGCCTCGAAGAACCTAAAAAAATATAATTGGAATGGGGTGAGATTACTAAATCTCTGTGAGCCTCCCTATCTTAGGGGTTTGCTCGGTTCTACAAGGAGCATGCATCAAGAACGAATTCACCTAGAATCCGGGGTTAATTCTCACAGTCGAGTACAAGTATAAATAAGGGTAACACCACCATTGGAAGTCCCATAACTAACCAATGAGGTGATGATAAAAAAGCATCAAACACAATATACAGACCCACATCCATATGTGAGGAATCCAGGAGTTATACCTGTCTATCTGGGCTACCAAAACTACACCCTCGATGAGTCGCGTGTACATATTCGTCAAGAGACTTGCACAGGTAAACTGCTAGTCAATGGATCTGTCCTATATAAAGTACATCCGCGACGAGTTCAACCATGACTTTTTCTATGTGGCGTCACGATCCAGCCTCCGTCAAATGCCAATAAGATAGGCCCTAAACACACAAGTGCAAACATGCCATCTCGAACGTACACGCCCATCGGGCGAAAGCGTAGTGACATTTCCCACTTGGTGTCACTAGATGGTAAGTAATCTGGTGACATATCCTATGTGGCATTACACACTTACCAATACTAAGCATACAGATAAGTCTTAAGTGGGAAACACCTCGAAGCCCGCACATGCACATCGCTTTGGCAGCTCAAGTGTAAATGAAAACCGGCATGAAATCCCAATCATCCATGGCATGAATATGTATCATTAACCGCCACACGAGCTACCAATGGGCATACACATAAGTGGGAAAAATTGGCTTTACGACCCGATAGTATGGTTCTACTCTGATTCAAGAATATTCACAATCAATTCAAGTCAAGTATGTTCATCATCCGCACCATGACGGGAAAAAGTGCACACACACGTAACTTGTCGGAAAAGAGCCATCACATTAAAATCACACAATCAACACATCTGAGTGCTCAACCGGAACGACAGGAAAACAATATTCACAAGCATCACACATGCCCAAAAAGTTCACTGAATCACCTTCAACACATAAAGTGGGGAAAATATCCACGCACTAGATTGGAATTCCATTAGCCAATCAAAGGTTAATTACCTAATATAAGGTATTTAAGCCTCATTATTGAAAATTGGTCAAAATGGGAAAACTCGTTAAAATTCTGATTTTTCTCCTTATGTTATGTTCACTAGATTTTTCTAGGTCTAAGGAAGTCATTGAGCAAGACTATGGTCCAAGACCAGTTCCCATGGCCTAAGAAAAGGGACGTTGGACAGAATATTTCATGCTAAGCCCATCCTTGGTTGCGTTGTGCGTGACCTGGGATTAAATTCATTTTTCAAAATGTTATAGAGAGCGCTAAGCCCCAATACCGCGCTGAGCGCGGTCTGTAACTTTTGCAGAACTTAGTTTTGGAACAGAACTGCAATGGAGTTCCAATATTCCACTTAATACTTTCCAACCTAAAAAACCATCAAAACCAGGTGATAAGTGGCAAAATGTAGTTATTTTGTGTATATGTTTTGTGACACTTATCTGTTCTTGTTTGTTAATAATCGTTCAATAACCTCACTTTTAGTGTATAATCAAGTTTTAGTGTATTCGTGTATTATTTGATAGTTTTTCTTATCTTTTGTAGGTATTCATTCATAATTGGAGCATTGAGTAATAAAGTATCGACGACACGGCTTCAAACACGCGATTTTGAGAAATAAAAGAGAACGCATAAAACAAAGAATGAGTTTTTCAAATATTTAAATAGTCATAATAAAGACATGATGAGAGGAGGTTACTATTGCTCTCACAATAAAGGCGTCGAGCTTACGATGTAAAACAAGCATGTTTTTGTTTATTTTTGCTTATGTTTGTTTACGTGTGTGGTGGCTTGTGTTTTAACAAGTTGAAATAGGACTTGCTCTCAATTTCAAATCTTCACTTTTCAACTTGTTAATTCATTTTCACCAAGTTTTTCGTATTGTTATTTGTATTCGGTTTTGTTTTGTCAAATTGTGTTATCCGCAAGCTCGTCGTGTTTAGCTTGGGGAGTTTTGTTGGATGTAAATTTTTTTTTCTAATTCTTTTATTGTTGTTTGGACTCCAATTTTGTTCTGGTCGCTTGAGGTTGCATTTTGTGATTTTCTGAGTTTGATCGTTTCAACTCGCGGATGTATGGTAATGATAGTTTCAAAGTTGGTACACGTCAAGTACTCGTTTACCGCTTTCTATAACATAACATGTTTAGTACATTTATCATTTGTATAATTACCATGCCATTCAGTATTTTTGCATTACTTTCTCATGAATTAAATCACTTTAGTTCCCTTTTTAACCATAAATGTGAGGAAGCTTTTCATTGTTTACATATGTCGGAGGCCACATTCTTGTTTTAACTGGATTTTATTATGTCTAATCTTTTATTTTGTGTTAATTGTATGAATGTATGAAAATGATCAAGAAATTTTGTTTTATTTTGAGCACAACTACCTTGGCCAAATATTCAATTCACCTTGTGAGTGTGTGAACCTTTGTTAACCCCTTTGAACTTTTATCAATATCCATGTTTATTTGAACTTGATGCTTGTCTATGAGTGTCAATTCACTTTTTTGTATGGATGTTGATTTCTTTGTTTCTTGAACCCTCAACTATATGTTGTTGTATGGATTTTTACCTTTCCTTAGAAAGTAGGGAGTATTCACACATTAATGTTGGTTGGATTCAAGTTAGAGAGAGAAATGTTTATATACTTATACTGTAGTTGGTATGAGGTTAAGAGAAAAGAAAAAAAGAAAAAAATGTGAAAAGAAAGATTAGAAAAAAGAAAGAAAAAAAGAAAATAAAAAAAGCTTTGAAAAAGAAAACCAAAAAGAGTAGGAATAATGTTATGTTAATAAGTGAGGTGTTTTTGGTGTGAAATTTTTGATGAAGAATAAGTTTGATTGAAATTATATTATTTGAAACTTTGTGAGTTGATCACTCCCTTAGGTTTAGGAAAATTTTTGTTTCGATTAGCTTTAGGACTTATCACTTGTTTGTTAACCAAGCCACATTACAACCTTGAAAAGCCCTTGTGATTCTTGCATTTGTATTTTCAATACGTTTTTGGATGAATGCATAATTTAGTCTTTTGTTTGCAAGATTGTGGAGGAGTTTCTTTTTTATCCCTCACCTTTGTGTGTTCTTCATCTATAGATGAATTTTTGCTAGGTGTGATTCATGATTGAGCTTGTTTTGTTTTAGAATGTTTTGCATGATTTTTGTACTTAGGATTTATTCGTTTATATGTTATTGTTGTAGTATAGTGGTAAGTTTGTATTAGTCGTGTATATTTTCGTTCGAACCATACATTTGTTTTCCATTTTAAAATCTTGTTGATTCGTGATTATTTGATTATCATTCTTTGTTTCTTTGATTTATTTGACTTCGTTTGAGGACAAACAATGTGTCAAGTTAGGGAGAGTTGATAAGTGGCAAAACGTAGTTATTTTGTGTATATGTTTTGTGGCACTTATCCGTTCTTGTTTGTTAATAATCGTTGAATAACCTCACTTTTAGTGTATAATCAATTTTTAGTGTATTTGTGTATCATTTGATAGTTTTTCATATCTTTTGTAGGTATTCATTCATAATTGGAGCATGGAGTAATAAAGTGTCGAAGACACGGCTTCAAACGCGCGATTTTGAGCAATAAAAGAGAACGCATAAAGCAAATAATGAGTTTTTCAAATCTTGATATTTATTCATATTTATATAGAGAGTTGAATAAGCTTTCCAACGCTTCAAACCGGGCACAATTCCGAGTTACGGTTCTCAAGTTATGGTAAAAACAAGATGCTGATTTTTTTTGGAACAGCACAGACCGCGCTGAGCGCGATAGACCAGGCTAAGCGCACCCTGCGATTTCAGAAATCTTTAAAAGGGGATAAAAACATTTTTAGGTTATGGGTTGGGTATTTTTTAGTCCCAACACCATCAACATAATTTTTTTGATAGATTTGCTTTGAAAACAACATTGGAGCTTGCATTTGGATGATCCGGAGTCGAATCCCTCGTTGATTGGTGTTGACAAACCAAGAAATGTTTGGTTCCTCTTCTTATCTTATCTTTGTAATCTCCTTTGTTGGGTTTTATATGTATATCTACTCTTACTCGTGTATATTTGTCTCCCTCGTCATTGTATAAAGTTTGCTTTAAGAATCTGTGTTGGTGATTGTCTTGGGTTTTTACTCTATGTTAGGGATTTGAGCTTTGCTAGATACAGATTGTTTAGATTCTTACCTAGGATGATTATCTGTTAGGTTCTAAATGCTAGAAATGGGTTTACAGCTGACATTCACTTAGGGTAACTGATCTTAATGCCTCTATGTTGGTTGTTTCGAGATAGAGATAGTCGTTACGAGTGGCGCGGTTGACTTCTGTGTTGTTGAGGTAGGCCAGATATGGCTACCAAGGTGATTGCAGTGGGATTCTCGATTTGGGTTAAAAATGACTTAGGTTGTGAGAGGTATGTGATGACACGGATGAGTATTGTAGGTTGAGTATAACTGAACGGTAGATTTAAGTCTGTGACGGGTAGTGTGCATTCGTTCCAAAAAAGTCGTCTATCCTTTATACTTTTTGTTCATTTACTTTTTGTCTTTTCTTTACAACCAATTTATCCCTAAACTCATTAACAAACGAATTGTCGAATGAAGAATCAATAACCAATCTCTGTGGACACGATACGATATAACCTAACCGGTATATATCACCCGGTAAAAATAATACTTTATTTTTTGCTTGCCGCTTAATACCGCAGCAACACCAGGCACGAAAAACAGAAGTAGAACATGCTAATTATCAAAAAAAAGTCAACATGCATCAACAATTTCTCACAAACCCAAAATCCCAAATTGTTTTCTCAAAACCCCATTTTCCTAAAGTTTCTAACTAGAGACTCACCTTCGTTTAGAGGTAGAAGGAGCTTCAAAATCAGAATTGAGAGGCTATGGTGGTGATGAAACTCCAATTGCATGCAAGAATGGTTGAGTTGGATGAAACCTTCCTTCCCTTCTTCTTCTTCTTTTCACGGTTCTCCCTTTCTCTTTTCTTTCTCTCCATTTTTTGATTTGAATTATAATAATAATTATGAATGAGGTGTCCAATTTTGTCCTTTGTTCTTTGTTCAATATTAACTAGTTTGGTTACTAGTATCACTATTGTATTATTTTATTTTTCTATGCCGCGAAATAATATAGATGAGGTGTTACACCTATCCAGTTAGCACGGATACCATGAAGCTCATAATTCTCCCTAACCTGTCGCATTATATCGGAAAATCTTCTAGAGGTTCTCCTATAATAGTCTTTTTCAATCATGTTCTCGTTCAACTGATCCCACACACATTTTTCCTGCAATGTTGTATGACATTAAAATAAAAAGTTAAGTAATTACAATGAAAATATCATTTAAATAAAAATAACTAAAAAAATAAATTAAATTTACAACTTAAATAAATAACAATACCTTACATTTTTTAAACCATTCTTCTCTATTTGTAACCTCGCCAAAGTTCTTTCAAAATGATTAATACATCTACTAAATTATATAATTTATAACCTTGGCAAGAGTCCGACTCGGTGCGAAACTAAACAACAATATTTTGAATTAAAAATATTGAATATAAATTTATACAAATAATGAAAATGCATACATACTTAAATAAAAGTTTAGAAATAAGAAACTTACTTGCTTACTTGTTTGGGTTGGTAGAGGCCATGTCATTTGACTTGCACTTTGCATTGAAGCAAATACTCTTTTAACCTTGGTATTATCGTAAGATAAAACATGGATTTTATCTACACGCTTTTGCTATTAACAAATTTCATCGCGAACTTGATATCTTGGACTATTACAAAACTTACATTCCTCTAACGATCCATCTTGAGTACCAAACTCATTGTCATAAAACAACATACAACTGTTAATGCAACAATTAATCTTTCTTACTTTTAAACCCAACTTCGACACCCACTTCTTTGCAGTATAATAATTTGCACTACAAGAAATGTTGGTATTTGCTAGGGTATTTAGCCAGGGGTTAAACCCCCAACGAAAAACCAACGTTGCTAGGGGTATATCTCCTCGCTAAGTGAAAATTATTTAAAAAAATAAAAAAATTAATTACGTAGGGTATCCCCTCGCAAATAGGGAAGATGAATTTTTTGAATTTTGAAAAGTTGAATTGCGAGGGGCTACCCCTGGGAAAATAAAGTAGCTCCAAAATTGAAGGCATTTAGCCATGGGCTACCCCAAGAAAACTGTCAAGTGCAATTAGCGATGGGCAACCCCACGCAAGAAAGAACACTTTTGGTCTAATCAACCAGTGTGCAGACTGCGTGTGCAGTCTGCAATTCCCAATGCTGACGTTTCCGAGGGGCACCCCTCGCTAAATATTCCCATTTTGTTTTCGATGGGATACCCCTCGCCAATTGCTTTATCATTAATTGTTCACCGCTCCACTCACTATATACTTACAACCATCATTTCAATATCTCAAATATAACTTCCTCTCTCAACTTATTCTTCAATCTCTTGAAATCTTCATTTTCATCTTCATCTTCATCTTCATCTTCATCCTCAAATCTTAACCTAGTTCTCCAATGCTTCATATTTTTTCAGGTAAAATTATTAATTGTTTTGTTATATGTTTAATGTATTGTTTTCTATTTATTGTTAATTTATTTTCTGTTAGTTATATATGTTTTTTGTATCAAGTGATATATTTTAGAAGAAAATTTCAATCAACCACTGTAATTTTTCATCAATTTCAGGTACACATTGTGTAATTTTTCGTTTTTTTTTTTTGCATATAAATATTTAAATAGTAGATTTAGTATATATTTGTGTTGTAATATTTAGTTAAAAAAATATAAATAATATATTTTTATTTTCAAATCAATTATGTGTGTATATATATATATATATATATATATATATATATATTATATATATATATATATATATATATATATATATATATATATATATATATATATATATATATATATATATTAACTGTAAAAATTATTTATATGTATAGTAACTGTAATATATAAATTAAAAATCACTTTTAAAAAATTAACTGAAAAATAGTATATATATTTATAAATAACTGAAAAATAGTATATATTTATAAGTTAAAGAAAATAATAGTATATAAATTTTCAAATAGGTTTATAGGTTGATAGTGAAACCAAAATAATATATTTTAGAAAAATAGTATATGTATTTTAAAAAATCAGTAAAAGTATTTTTAAAAAACAATATATGTATTATAAAAACAGTATATATAAAATATCAATGTACAAAAAAAGTATGTATAAATTTTAAAAATAGTATTTATAATTTTTTTAAAAGCAGTATTATTAAAAGAAGTATTTATTTATTTATTTTTAAGTATTTTGAATTTAAATTTTTTTATTATTATTTGAATAACTTTTAATATGTTTTAAATTTTAATTACTATATAAATTTATATTTATTATATTAATTATATATTAATTATATTATTATTATTTATTTTATTTTAGATTAAATTTTATTTTTTAAAAAAATATTTTGTAATTTGCCACGGGAGAAGCTCCTAGGTAATTGTAATAATAAATATAGAATCTGCATTTTTTCACGGGCTAAACCCCTTACAAAAGAACTGACGTATTGCAGAACAAACTGCACACCTAACTTGCACCCACCTGCCCCTATGTCTGCAAAGTGCAGGCTGATAAATTATATTGGACACTTAGCGAGGGGATAATCCCCTGTGTAATTGGCGACGTGTTTATCCCCTCGAAAATTGTTTTGCGACCACGTGTTTTGCTAGGGGTTCTGTCCCCTCGCAAATTGTATATTTGTGAGGGGTTTTTGACATTTGTGAGGGATTTACCCCCTGGAAAATTTCAATTATTCTAGTAGTGTTGTAGGCAAGTTGTCTTTCGTTGCGGTGGAGTCTAATATCATTTATGTAAATGTTCCGCATAATCGATCGTGAACATTTCAATTTGACTTGGTGGCTAATATCTCACACACTTTTTTTTTTTAATTAGAAATATTAATCAACTTAATAATATTATTAAACGATACTATTTAATATTTACTATTCTTAAAAATATTATTTTTATTTTAACTATTAAAGATGTAATGATATAAATATATATTATATATTAAAAATACTACTAAATATATAATTATTATAGTTCATTAAGAAAATTAATTTTATAGTTCACATATATTATGTTATATTTTTAAAAAATATAAATTTTTATTTAATATATTATATATTCTATTTAAAAATGTAAATTATAATATATTTTTATAATTTTAATAATATTTTTATACATAACTATTATATTCATTAAGATAAATATTTATATTATTTTTGTTAATAAATTATATTTTTAAAACAATAATATAAACTATGTATTTTATTTTATTATAAATATGTATATATATATATATATATATATATATATATATATATATATATATATATATATATATATATATATATATATATATATATATATATATATATATATATATATATATATATATATATATATATATATATATATATATATATATATATATATATATATATATATATATATATATATATTAAAACATATTATATTATTATTTTTTTAATAAATTTTTTTTGTATAAAATATATACAAAAATGATGTTTATATATATATATATATATATTAAAACATATTATATTATTATTTTTTTAATAAATATTTTTTTGTATAAAATATATACAAAAATGATGTTTTTTTTTAAATTATAGTTTGCGTAAATTTCGATTTTTTTTAATATAAATTTACTTTATTAATTCAAAAAGCACTAAGAAACAAGCGATCCAAACCAGAGATCCAGCTACAACACTGTCCAATTACAATTCCAATGACTGATAAAAGTCAACAATCTAAAAAGAACAAAACTAGATTTCCTACATCAAAAGGAATGCAATGTAAGGTTTGAGTTTCTTTTTATTCCACCCTCTATACACCAAAGTATCTATAATCCTCTTTCCTATACCTGTGATATCGACATTTTCCCCGAAACTTTTATTATTTCTAATCTTCCAAAGTTCATATAGTGTTTCTGATATTGCCATTTTAATGATAGCCGCTTTCACTCCCTTCCCATTCGATTTTTCAAAACTATAATTTAGTTTTTGTTATATATATACATAATATAATTCTGTTTTTTTAAAAAATTAATATAAACATAAAAATTTATTTTCTATACATAAAAATATTCTGTTTTTAATAATCTATTTTCATAATATAAAAATATTTTGTTTTTAATATACGTATAAAATATTCTGTGTTTTTTTAATAAATATATAAATTTTCGTTTTTAATTAATTTATTATATTTTATTTTCTGTTTTATAAATATTCTGTTTTATAAATATTCTGTTTTTATAAATATTTATTATTTTGTTTTTCATTAAGATAAAACATATATTATTTATAATAATATATCCTATTAATTTTTAAAAACAATAATATATATAATATTTTTTCTATTAATGTTTAAAAACAACAACATATAATATATTCTATTAATGTTAATATTAATAACAGTTTTAATAATATTAATATATATTAATTTTAGTAATAGTTTTAATATATCAATTTTTTTTCTAATAGTTTTAAAATTTTCAATAAAAATATATATAATTTTCGTTTTTATTTTATTTACTATATTTTGGCCTGTATAGTCAGAGTAATGTTCATATAATTTTGGAACCAATCCGTTACCTAAGTCTTTATCAATCCTTGAGTAAATTGGTACATCAGACTACATGTTAAACCAAGTGAAATGATCCCATGTGCTATCCATTTCAAACAGACCCACTAATTCATCATGTCTGTTAGGTCTCTATACTCTTTATCATTCACAAAATTCCCTCTCAGCCTGTTAGTCACTTTAGTCCCATTGTTGAAGTCTTCAATGAGACACTAAGGACGTGTTTGCTGATACTGAATCTTTTCTATATCTTTCCACATTTTTTCCTTTTGCTCCAGATTGTTCATATATGGTATATATAGTTGGCAGCTATAGTGTTAAAAACACCACGGTGAATCATTTGCTTTGTGCTCTCAATGTGCCTGATATCAACCCTGTTATCATCCCAATTCACCCATATTCTTCCATTGATATGTGTATTATAGTTGTCCAGACACTTCCCCAGGTTTTCACTCTATCTCTAACTCCTTTAGTTTTCATATTCTTCATTCTAGTCTCAAGAAGAATATTAATCTTAGGCCTAAGATTTTGGAGACGGGATCTTATCTCCGTGATCTTTCCTATTTTATTTAGCCCATTTACATTCCATACAATGGTCATGGTACAGAGTATGGTACCACTAAATGATCCTTCAAAATCCTCATTGGTTCAAACCCATTCACACATTGCACTTGTCTTGGTGTTTCATATGTCATGTGTCATTTTCCTCTATCCATGTTTCTTTTTCCAACTTTTGTCCATTCATTTTGCTGCTCCTTTGAATTTGCATCTTCATCTCCCAACTTCTATGAAGTGTTTTTAGTACTGGTTGCTTATGTTTTCTCTTGATCTGGTGGTTCTTTGGGGATCCATTGCTTAGTGGTTACTTGTATTCTCTCAGACTTGTGCCCCACTTTCTGGCCTTTTTCTTAGAATATGGGCTTCCATTCATATTCCACAGCCTATTTCATCTATTCTCCTTCATTATCTCGAATGGTTATCTCGATGATGGGTTCCTGGGTGATGTCTATTTCCACCTGTATGCGAGCATAAGAAATATGATATCTATTAGCAATACATTCATCTACAGCAAGAGGTGTACCTAATGTTCTTCCTATGTAATTCAAGCCAGTGGCACTCCATAGATAAAATGGAGTTGAGGGAGTTTTACTCAGATTGGTAGTGTTCGAAGCTTGTCCTTCTTCATATTGAAATTCCACTTCCATTATCTGAGTAGCATCAGCATGTTGCGAATAGTGTAGGGCCTCGTTCATCATCACTGTAGTACATATCCGGTACCCTATCCTCATTGTAGTACATATCCGGTACTTTCACAAAATTCTAGAATCGTATCATGTGTTGTTTGATTGTATTCATGCTTAATTCTACGCCTAACACATATATTATCAAGGATGAATCCTAGAACTTTACCTCTTTCATGATATCTTCAACTTCAATTCGATGTTCACTTTTAGTGATCCCAAATTCCATTACCCTTCCATTGTTAGGGTTTATGTTATCTTTTAATGCATCAACCCAAAACTTTCGAGGTTAATTTGGTTCTTCTGATTGTTTCATCTTTAGGGTTTTTGTGGTATTTGATTCTTCATGTTCAACAAGTAGAAGACTTCCATGACAATAAAAAACTATTGAAGTTGAGGTCAAGATATGATAGATGTCTAAAGAATGTTCCAGAGAACTATAATGATTTTTATAGAAGATAATGGATGAAAACACATTTTATCGCAAAATTTTCATTGAGTTTGTAGAGCAAGGTTGGTTCCAAAGCAACATACTTGGTTGAACAATTTCCATACACATGAATAGAATTTTATATGCCTATGGAGGGTTACATCTCGTAATCGATACAAGGTATCATCAAGTGTGCCACTTTTTCTAAGAAACAAAGGATAACATATGGTGAGAGTTCCAATATTCCGGAGGTGAAAAATGAGAGAAAAGAGTGACGAGTGTACATAACATTAAATGCAGATAGTGATGGGGTGGGAGTAAACGCACCATGGATGGAAGCACGTTTAGGGCCCCATGTGGAGCATAAGATAATATCATTGGGCTTGGAAAATAGGAGTCGATACAAATGTTTGCACCCAACCTTTGATTAGAGGCCCAATTCGACATCCAAGGCCCAAGAAAAACCTTGGATGAAATATTAGTGAACTTAAAATTCCTTATGCTCCCTCATATTTCACATTGCTTCATTCCCAAATTAACCCTAGTGGAACTAAAATGTCACACCTTCTATCTCAATTGAAACCCCATATCCGTGTATTGAGGAGTCGAACTAGTGCGGTGTGAAGCTCAAACAGCTTCTATAGGAGTCTCAATAAACGATTCGGATGTTAACAGAGGAAATCGCAGAATTTTAAAGTCATTAGAAAGTGTTCCAAAGAAAGTATGGAGTATCATTAAAGAATTGGGAGTTAAGGGTGAAGAAGATGATGAAGTGTTTGAGGGTGTAATCCGAGAAATGGAGGCGTGAGAGTTGGGAGGTGAGAAGGAGACAACTACATATGTACCATGAAGATAGGAACGACAACATCGTGGGGAGGGAACTCGTGAAGAGGAGCAATTTTCAAGTCATTAAGAAAGCCAATGTAGATGTCATGTTTATCCAAGAAACGAAGATGGTTAAGATGGAAGACAAAATTGTCTTTTCTTTATGGGGATCCGTGGACCGTGAGTGGTCAGCTAGAGGTTGAAGGTCCGGTGGAATCCTAACTATCCGGAAGAAGAATGTGGTAATATTTGAATTCAATTCTCGTAGAGGCTTCTTAGGAATAATGGCTAGGTTAAAAGGAAAAATTCACTACTTTATCAACATCTATTCCCCATGTTTGTTGGTGGACAAAAGGAAGTTATGGTTGGAATTTTGGGTTGAAGCGTAAATTAGAGAAGGGATAGTGGATTGTTGGAGGTGACTTCAATTCAATAAAAACGAGGAGGAGGAGGGGGGTGTGGAAACATTAGAAGAGTGGAAATGGAAGAGTTCAATAGTTTTATTGAGGCGAAGTGGTAGATGTTCAAGTTCGGGAAATATATACACATGGATGAAACCGAATGGAAAGGCTAGCAAATGATTGGACAAAATCTTATTATCGTAAGAATTGGTTCATAATTAGGAGTAGTGGCCCAAGAGGGAGAGAGACATCTCGCACCATAAGCTGTGGTTGAAATCAAGCTCCCTAGATCGGGGTCCAAAGCCATTCAAAGTAAACAATTGTTGGTATAACCATAAGGATTTTCAGACTTTGTAGAAAGGGAATGGAAGGAGAATCACACAAAAGGCAAGAAGGCCTTCGACTTAAAGAAAATTGAAGTCTCTCGAAATAGATTGTGTTGGTGGAATGCAAATGTATTTGGGTGGATAGACTTGAGGATGCAAGAAGATGTCAAGCAACTTAATGTGTTAGAAGACCAACATCAAGTCAAATATGCAAGCCCCAAATGTTCAAGAACTTGAAGCCAAAAACTCGTAAAGAAAGAAACATCAAGAGAATATGTGGAAAACATTCACTATAAAGAGAGTCTTCTCAAACAAAAGTCAAGGTATAAGTGGATTAGGAGGAGATAACAATTCAAAATTCTTTCACACTACTATGTCGGTTCAAAACAAAGCAAGCTATTGTGGCGAAACTCGTAAGAAAGAATGGTAGAATCGGTAAAGGAAATTAAGGAGGCAATAAAGAAACATTTGAATCCAGATTTCAAATGCGACTTCCATGCCTAACTCTTAAGAACATCCGCTTTAACAGTTTATCACCTCAAGAAATGGAAAGTCCGGAAGGAGTTTATCGAGGAAGAAATAAAAATGCGTGTTTGAAGGAGACGGAGACAAAAGCCCAGACCGAATGGCTTCGATTTGAAATTTATGAAAAATGTGGAGTATTGTGGGAAGCGATGTGGTGGGGTTTATCCAAGAATTTCACAACTGGGAAAACTACCAAAAGCTTCTACTTCTTCGTTTTGGCGTTGATACCGAAATGTGAAAACCCGTTAAGCCTTGAAGAATACGCACTAATTTGCTTAATTTCCGGCTTCTCAAAATTCACAAAAGTTTTAGCAAAGTTGAGGAAGTGTATTGGTAAACTTGTATCTAACAATTAAATTGCGCTCATCCCGGAGACAAACATGGATGGGTTTCGGTGACTAACGGTCATTGACTTCAAAAGAAATAAGAGGAATTGCTTATTATGCAAAGTAGATTTTGCACAAGCATATGATGTGTGGATGGAATTACTTAAGAGGTATGATGAAAATGATGGGGTTTGGAGAGCGATGAAGGCGCGGATGGAAGTCAGAGTGTTTACAAGTTCAATGACTATTCGTCAATGGAAGTCCAATAAGAATTTCAAGCCAAGAGAGAATTAAGACAGAGACCCCTTTCACCATTTTTGTTCACCATTGTAGCATAAGGTTTAGCAGAATGGTCGAGTCATAGCGAGGCTTGTAAAGGATTTAAAGTGAATAATAAAGTTGAATATAGTCTCTTACAATTTGCGATGACACAATTCGATTGGCGAAGGATCTTGGTCAAACTTCGGACTATTAAGGCTGTTCGAGAGGCTTCAGATGGTTTCCGATTGAAGATAAATATGAGCAAAAGCAACTTATATGGATGGGCATAGAATCAGATTTAATGGTGGCAAGATCTCTCACGTGCGAGTTGGTCAATTTCCATTTAAATTCCTAGGATTATATGTTGGAGGTAACCATAGGAGGCTTAGTTTTTGGAAACCGGTTCTCAACAATTTCAAATCCAAACTGTCATCTTGGAGAAGCAGAATTCTATCAATAGGTGGAAGAGTAACTCTATTGAAATCAGTATTGTCAAATCTTCCTATATACCAGTTAGCTTTTTATAGAGTACCGGTTAAGATCGTTCGTCAAATCACAACTATCCAAAGAAATTTTCTGTGGCAAGGAGCGGAGGACAAGAAGGGAGTGGCTTGGGTGAGCTGGAAAAACATTTGTAAGACAAGAGAGGAAGGTGGACTCGGATTAAGGACACAAAGACAATTCAATAAAGCGTTATTCAGAAAGATTTAAATCATATTTTTGTGCATTGCCCAAGTTTGAATTCACTTTGGAGGAAGTTATATCATTGGTGGGAATTGGAATTTGTTCAACAAGATGACTGCAGTGACCAACTGTTAAAGTTTGTAGACGCATTGAATGGAAAAGTACCAAGAAAGAACGGAGGGAGTATTTGGTTGACATGCTGCTGGTGCATTTGGAAACAAAGGAACGGAATAGTTTTCAATAACGCAGTAAGTGATCTCGATGAACTGTACTACAATATTCTATGGTTTTCTTGGTGGTGGCTAGCAATTGATGCGAAAGAAAGAATCCAATGTATCTGTTATGAATGGTTTAAAAAACCAGAATTATGTTTATAAGGAATTTCAGTTCAAATTTCAAAATTTTATGTATCTTTTTGGGTTGGAGTACCCCTAATACTCCTTTATTAATCCAAGTTTCTTATCAAAAAAAATTCCTATGGAGGGTTAGAGTAGTATATTTATATTCTAATATTTTAAAGGTCGTTAATATTTTCTATTGTGCAAATCAACCTAATCCAATTTGATGGTAACGTTGTGGATGTGCCTTCAATTATTATCTAGAAAATGGGAAGGATTATGATCCATGAGAAGTGGAATCTAGAAAATCAAAGTTTATCATTTTAAGATTTATTACTTTTAGTAAGTCTCGTTAGGGAAGGAAGAATAAATTCTTCAAGAAACACGCTTTAGAAACTAGGGCAAGAAAGATTCAATTTGAGATGAACATTCATGCTATGGATAATAGTTGCAGTCCTGAGAAAACAATTATATATACATATTATTATAATTTGATCCATAATAAGGTTTGAAGGAATATTGTACCTTCTCAAAGGTACAATTTTGTTGGCCTTTAGTGTTATGCTTTAGTTGAAGGGGTGTAAAACTCTAAATCAGATACTTTCAGATAGGCATTTGAAAGTATATGGAGTCAAATATGGTTAAAGAATTAATCATGCTTGTAGGCTTTGTTAGAATTAATCATACTTAAAGAATACTATTGAAAGTATATGGGTTCAAATATTGGATAATGAATACAACATGGGTAGATAGCAACAAAGTGATTGATGGGTAAGTTGTCATCACTATATTTTAAAATCAAGGTGGAGTATCGTAAAAGTATGTCTTAAAACTTTAAGTGATGAAAAGAAAGAATTGTATTGTGAGCGGTTAGAAATCAAAGTCAAGAAAGCCAAAAGCACGAGAAAGGTCGAGAATGGCGCAAAAGCGCGATGGTGGTTTAGCGTTGTTCGCAACAACAATCGAGTCATAAGGGGAGCTTTGATGATTTGTGGCGTAAATCGAGACCATGTGGAGGGAAGTCCTCGACTATTGGGTCTAGTTTCTGCGGTTCACCAAAGTCAAAGCTTATTATTTTAATTCACATATTCTTTCGATGATAGTCCATAGTATCAAATTTAATGTTAGAAAAAAACTCTAATATAAACTAAATTAAAATAAAAGATATTATAAAATATCTCCAATAATCTAACATGTTGTTTTTGGAATGTATATGTTGAATTTCTAAAGTTTTGTCCATTCTATTTCTCTATTAACCTAATTTTTTTAAAAGAAATAATAATTAAATTCCATAAAAAAAGTTATAAGCAAAATTACTTTAATTAAAATTCAATCCAAATCCAGAAATAGTGTCCAAAAAGATTTGTCCCTTTGTATTTATTCCTTCATTTCGATATATAATTAAACTGTTTCTATGTATACAGTGACACAAAAATGTATCACAGCAAAAGAAGGAATATAAAAGCAAATCAAGACACACAGAACAGAATAATATTGATATGACCCAATATTCTTTTTACCTCTACCTCATAGCAAGGGACAACCGTGCATGTCTATAAATATAACCCCAACTATATATTTGTTTATAGCTCAACTGAGATTGGTGAGGAACTTTTCATGTTCCTCAAAGGCTTCCGGTATTCAGTCATATATTAAATACTTGAATGCTGGAAGGTTTTGTAGGAACTTGATAACTTCTTCTAAGTGAATATTGAGTACAAAACCTATTCATTTTTATTTAGATTTTATCTATCAGTCTTTGGTTGTCCCTGAGAACAACAACTCTGCTGAGGCCATCCAAAGGTTCCCGCAAATCAATATGCCATCGCCCATCGCTTGGAGGGTAAGAGTATTTTATTTATTTAAAATGGTTTTTAGAGATAAAACTCATATATATATATATATATATATATATACCGATTGGTTTCAGAACCCTATCTTATACGTTAACTAATAGCGGATCAAGTAATTTGTATTAGTTCTGGTGGTTATGAGATTTAGTCTGATTTCTAATTGGTTGGCATGTAATTCCTTTGGTTCTTGTCCGCTTCTTTTCTGTTGGGTTGTAGGAAAAATACCTGATGGAAACTGAGTTTACATATAAAAAGAAATTAAATTTTAAATAAATTTAAAATTTTCTCTCTATCCTACTCGATCACAATTCAATTAAAAAAATTAAATTTTAAATAAGTTTAAAAAAGATTTATTTTCATTAAAAAATTTTAAGAATATAAATTTTGATTTGTTTTCATGCAAATATATCTCTAACTTGTATATGTTTGGTTGACATGTTTTCATGTTAGTTTTCTAGACATTCCCTTTGCTTTAAAATTATCTGTATTTTGAATTTTTTTAAAACTTTTTATTATTAATATCTTACTTTTATAAAAAAATTAATTTAATTACTATATTTTCCTTATTAATTATACAGTGTACCGTTTATTTTATGAATTTACTTCATTGTAAATTGTAGTTCATCTCTTCCCACCAAAAAAGAAAGTGGATAGCACTTAAGGAAAAGCAAATATTGATGCATATTGTAATTTAGCAGATGTTAGAAAAATAGTTCTATTATTTTTAAGGAAAAATAATATATCTACATATATGGGTTAACAATCTCAACCAAATTATTTTTAAAAATAGTCTTAATTAAAATAGTTTTAATGACTGACAAATTTTTCACATATAGATATATTTCGTTACAAAACTAAAATGGAGAAAACTACAGAGGCTATGGCGATCAGAATTACGTAGGTCATTTAGTGATGTGATACTATGGGTAGAAGTTATCGATCACGATATTTCTTGGATTGAAAGTGTTGATCTTGAATCACTGTCATTGATTGGTATTGATCTTGAATTGACCTATTTAATCTTTGTTACGATTGTTCAAAGGGTACTGATGGTTAGCACTCCAAACACCCAAATCAGCTTTAGAGTTTTAAATAATTATAATGTGAGTGGAAATTAGAGATTGTGTACATGAAAATCTTCTGTAAATGTATTTATACCTTGTACTTGGTGGAGTAGGTTGGACAAGTGGGTCTTATGTTATTTTATAGGAAAATGTGTAGCAAGATATCATGATATTGTGTGAGATATACTAGTACACTGTGCTCAAACATGAAAGCAACATGTGGAAAATAATGTATAAGTATGAGATGCACTTAAGCGAAAGGTGGTGAATAAGGTTTTACTAATTTTCTCAGTATTTTGTAGGTGTTCTTATTCTTTTCTTTTCCCACAATAAAGTGTATGGACATTAAATAGTAATGTAGAAAATAAAAATGCAGAAAAGTAAAAGATACACAATAAATTATATTAGTTCCCTTATCAACCAATGTTCCGTCTAGTGCATTCACACCTCTGAAAGATTTCACTATATTATATCTTTTAACAACATCACACAAAACTCTCTTACAATCTTCTAATTAACAAAATACACCAAGTCTAAAATGGACTTTGAATCTCCCTAATTCAAAGGATTTTTTACAACAAACAAAAAGAACATTATTTCCTATTTGAGAATATATGCAGAAAGTACACACATTTTCTTTAAAGAAAATGTCACCACTCACTTGGTGAATAATCTATAATATACATAAATTTAGTATTCGTAATTTTGTATTCTTTCCAATATTCTGAAAATATAATATTCTATTTCCAATGACTAATTCAAAAATATGTTAATATTGATTGCTCAATGGTTTATGAAACTTTTTTTTTCTAATGTATGGAATTATGGTGTAAAAGTTTCTAAGTAATTATGTATGAACACTTGAAAAACAGTAACAATTATTTTAGAAATTGTGATGAAACAAGTGTCTTATCACATATGATTTCTTTAGTCTTTTGTCCATCTTGATGTTGACTTTGTTCTTTTTTAGAAGTGTAGGGCCTTCATTTTGACATGTCATATTATTTCAAGTTCAAAACAAGTAACCTTCATCATTTAATTTTGCTTTTTCTTTTTTATTGATTTCCATTGTACTCCTTTCCTTCCTTAAAAGAATTTTTCAAATTTCTTGATTATATCATCTTCTTCATAACTAGTGGATTGAGATTCATCCTCTTGATTACTATCATAGCCTTTGAGTGTAGTTTTAAGGAAATACTTTTGGATTTCTATTCTTGATCTTCATGTTTTTCTAGCCTGCTCAATCTCATGTTCATGAAGTTTAGTGAACAATATTGTGGAAGACATTTTGAGAGACTTTTCGCTTCGATATAGTTGTTACCTTTGGTAGCCATGCACTTGTCAACGATCTAAGAACTTTGATATATCAATCATTATTTGTGAATGTTTCTCCAAGTGCCACCAAATAATTTGTCAAATGATATTTCATCATCATTTGTTGTTATTGCCACCATCTAAAAAACAAGAATAGCAAAGGTCGTAAGATCAAAAATTAAGTTACCTTTACATGTTCGATGTGAATCGTAAATATTAGATGCAACTTAAGAGAGAGGGTGAATTACTGATTTTTCTCGTTATTTTGTGGGTTCTTATTCTTTTTTCGACAAAAGTGTATGATAATGATATTGGAAATATTACAAGTGTGGGTGTGGGAAATAGTCTCACATTGAATAAGAATGTGGTGACTTGAGATTTATAAGTGGGAGAATCCACTTACCTATGACCTTAAGGCTTTAGGTGGACAAGTGGTGTGTCTCCCATAAAGGTGTGTTGCTCAAACGGAATATCCCGAATTAAAGAATGCTCCTCGCCGATCCTCCCCAATTGTTGCGCCAACAATTGGTATCATGAGCCTTTGATTTCGAGAAGGGACCAAATATCGGTATCGAAAGGAATCTCCACATAGGCAAGGGTAAAAGTCCCGCATGTTGGTAGAGGTGTCTCGTTGAAGAAAGTCAACGCCAAGTGTGAGGGCAAGATTGTGGTAGACTCACACTTGAGGGGAGTATTGAAAATATTGCAAGTGTGAGAGTGGGAAATAGTCCCACATTGAATAAGAATGTGGTGACTTGAGATTTATAAGTGGAGAACCCACTCACCTATCACCTAAGGTTTTAGGTGGAAAAGTGGTGTGTCTCCCAAAGGTGTGTTGCTCAAACGGAATGTATCGAATTAAAGAATGCTCCTTAACCCTCCCCATTGTTGTGCAACAATTGTCGCGCCAACAAATGATAGGCACAAGAAATTAAAAGTGGAGAAAAATAAAAGTGCAAAAAAGTAAGAGAGGCACAAGAAATTATACTAGTTCCCCTTATCAATCAGGGGTGTGTACATTTGTCGAATAATTTACCACGGAGAGATAAATTGAGTACAGAATACTTTATGTGCTTTCCAATATTCTGAAAATTTAATCTTCTATTTCCAATGATCAATTTAATAATTTGTAAGCATTAAGTGCTCAATAGTTTGTGAAAATTTTCTAAGATATATGAAAATTATGCAGTTAACGTTTCTAAGTTATTATGTATGGATGTACATGAAAACGGTAACAATTGTTTTAGACATTGTGACGAAAGACGTGTATTGTAATATGAAAAGCACTTGCTTTAAATGCATCACTAGATGCCTCTTGAACGAGTAGCAATTTTGGAAAGTATTCATGATTTAAGGCAATGGTTAGGAAAATATTTTATTAACAATTGCAATGTAAAGACATCATATTGGTTCACTTTTTCACAAAGCTTCAAGACTCAATGGATTTCACTAAGGAATCAATCAATTGTTCCATTTACAAAATATTAAAAATTTCAAAGCATCAATTAATTGTTGTCGAGGATCAACTGACTTTAGGTTCAAAATTATAGGGAAAAGGAGACCATATAATTGATTGCTTCAATAGATCAATCGATTGGCACATGAATGAAACTCGAATTTTGAAACTCAATAGCTACAACCAATCGATTACACCATTGTGTCTATCGATTTTACCTTTTTAAAACATGACTTTTAACTTTTTAAAATGTGTGCTTTGAGAGTAATTCATGCATGAATGTTTAAGAAACATATAATGGTTTAGCTGAAAATATTTTGATCACCTAAAATTTATATACATATGAATTACCATCGTACCTTAATCTTTATGATTCAATACTTTGATTTCCAAAGTTTATGCAATCTTGATATTTGATTCCAATCTTTTTTTTTTGATATTTTTTCATTGATAAGTTTTTTTCTCCATCAAAACTAAATTAAGATAGATGATGAATATCTTGTTCACATAATGCTCCTAGTAGGTGAGACATTTTGTCTCATCCAAGCTATTATCTGCTGGGTAAATCTCGCTTTGATTGAAGATTTGTTTTTTATTTATCTAATCATGTTTAGTCGTTTATGTGCTTTACCAAATAAGGAAGATTTTCCAAAAGATCATTAGAACAAATATCAAAATAGATTAATTATGATAAGATCAAGATCTAACCAATCAATTATTCCAATCAACATAATGAAAAATTTGTTACTTGCACTTGTGGATTGTCAATTCTATTCAATGGCGGATTCCCTAATAGGCTTTGAAGCTGGACCTTATTTCTATTTAAGAAAAGAATTCATTGTAAAGACTTAGACCTTGTCGAATCAAGCTAGACGTGTTTGATAGTTTGAGTTTATTTGTTTTGTTTTGTTGTACTCTTTTCTTGACTTTTATTCCTATGTTAAGTAAAAGAGTATTGTGAGTTGTAATTTTGTTCTACCATTTTAAAACTATTGTAATTGTCCAAAACACTTGAGAGAATGTTTTGGTGAAAAAGGATAGGGGTCTCGTATTCATAGGGATTCTTGAATTAAAATTGCAGGTATTATAAAAAAATAATATTGAACTAAGAGAGTTTAGATCAAATTATTTGTATATATGTTTATTAAAAGTGGATTTCCTTTCTTGAGTGAACACTCTCCAAACATATGTGGTTTTGCACTGAATTGTAATTCTTATGTTAATTTACTTATTTTCTTATTATTATCATTTTACTTATTACACACTACACTTCTCATACGAATAGTTACCACATTGTGTCTAACATCTTGTCATTTGACAAATAGAATTTCAAAGAATGTTGTAAAAAAGAGAATGGTGATATTAAAAGTAACAAATTTATAAATTTAATTAATATGTGTAAAAAGATAGAGTTTAATAGATATGCACTGACAGTTTACACTGTCATCTAATAGAAAATCAACACTAGTGTATCCTGTCATTACTTTTAAAAAAATAAAATAAAAGCGTGATGTGACTAAATACATAGTTGTGATTGATTGACGTAGTGCATCACCTATTTTGGGAGTTGAAGACAGAAATATGAAGTTATTGATCAAAATGTTGAATATTAACGAATACATGAAATTATTCATCAAAATATTGAATATTAACGAAAACATAAAGTTAATGATCAAATTATAGAATATTAACGGAAACATGAAGTTATTGATTAAAATATTAAATATTAACGAGAACATAAAATTAGTGATTAAAATGCTAAATATTAACGGCAACATAAAATTATTCATCAAAATATTGAATATTAACGTAGAAAATTCAATTACCTTCAATTATGTATTCAATTTTTATAACATATTTTTTTCATTAATTATGCATTTAATTATTTTTTTAATAATCATTAAAAATGACATTACAACATATCACATCAGTACACATGCGAAGACTCAGATATCCTACTAATTTTAGAATATTATAACAACCAAAATAATAATTTAAAAAATGTACCTAATCTCTAGAAAGTTTCGTCCAATATAATTTTTGAATTCTTCAAACTAAATAATATTATATTATGGATAAATTTAAACTCCACAAAAATCGTTTTATCTAAGTATTTTAACTCTTTAAAATCTTCTATTTATAAAAGTTCTCTTTTCCTTTTTCACCAAACTCTTAAATAAATTCTTAATTGAATGTTTTGGAAGCATGAAACACACATAGATCTTCTAAAGAAACTCATTCACAAAATATTCAATTTAATTGTCTCATCGGACACACTTCTGTTGTTAGGACAATGGGAGGAAGAAGTGTGGCATGTAAGAAAATCAAAAAATCATATAAAACATTTACAAGAGAATAAATTAACTAACAAAACATTTCATTAAAACGAATGCCAGTCATAATTAAGGATCAAAGCTTAGTAACCCATCAAAGGATCCCACGATTTCAATATCACTGGTCAATAATATTATTAATCAGACCGTAACATATGGTGCCGTGGAAGCCTTTGAGGGTAACTAAATGCTTTCTCCTAGGTACAGAAACCATGCTATGATTTTTATTAACAAAGAATGAAACCCTATTTATACACAAAGATTATACTCATGATATCGCATCATTATTTTAAAATATTGACAGCAAACGATCGACATGCATGATTTGCATTATTTGGTGTTATGAGTGTTTGATTCACCAAATTTTAGATAAGATTACTTTATGAATGAGTGGTTTAGAATTTATTCTTCATGAAATTGACTGTTTCAATGTGTCTATGATAGAGACATTTCTTTCTATTTGCTTTTAATTTTGACAAATAAAAAGATTCATACTCCTACATAGTATATTTGAGATATGCAATTGCCTGAAATGTGATTACTATAAACATAAAAAATGCGATTGGTAGTTGACATTCATATATCCCCGATCTTTAGCATCCCGTGAAGAGAATCATAATTATATATAAAACATTCATTTTGATCTTGACTTTCATGGAGAATAAGTTGATTAATTCTTCCTGAAGTAAGCACAGATAATTATACAAAGAAACTTTTTTGGTTTAGCAGACTTAGATTTCATAAACTCGTTAAGATTATAGCAATTTTCGAGATTCAAAGAGCGTTTACAAAGCTATTAAAAGCGGTACAAGGATAAGTCTTCAAGTCATCGCCTTAAGACTCCAAAATGCATAAAGTATTATCATAACCATTTGCATTTAGCATATTTGGTTTCCTAGCACTAAAATCAGTTGATTTTTTACAAAGAATTTTAAGGCTTATAAATAACGTGCATCTCCTAGGTCTACGAATGTAGTTTTTAAAAAGATTGATTTTGCCATCTAAAAAAAAAAGTAGCGGTGTTATTTACTTTTGTTTATGAATGTAGGTAAAGTTGCACCGAACTGGATTAATAATTGTTGTTGTTATTTACTTTCTGCAACTTATCATAATTGTGTAATTGTTTTTGTTGAAGTTACTGATTTGATCCTAGTGTCACAACATCTGGTTCGACATTTGGAATCTATGAGCCAAAATTTTAATTAGCATCAGAGCATGCACAATGTTCTCCTTACGATGAGCTCCAGAAGTTACTGTGTCATGGACAAGGAAGAAAGATTCAACAATAGACCACCATTTTTAGATGGAACCAACTATGACTATTGGAAGGCTCGTATGATAGCATTCTTGAAATTTGTGGACAATAAAACATGGAAGGCTTTCATAAAAAGTTGGAATCATCCTGTTGTGAAGGACAAATATGGGATTGAAACTTTAAAGCCAGAAGAGGATTGGTCTAAAGAAGAAGATGAACTTTCTCTTGGAAATTCCAAACATGTTCAAACTAATAAACAGATGTACTATGCCCAAAGATGCTTGGAAAATTATCAAAACTACTCATGAAGGTACATTTAAAGTCAACATGTCTAGACTTCAGCTTCTTACTACCAAATTTGAGAATTTACAGATGAATGAGAATGAAAGAATCCATGATTTTCGTATGAACATCATTGACATAGCAAACTCTTTTAGTACCTTAGGAGAAAAGATGATTGAAGTGAAGTTGGTTAGAAAGATTCTCATATCTCTTCCTAAGAGATTTGACATGAAGGTGACATCCATTAAAGAAGCTCAAAACATTAGTAGCATGAGATTGAATGAATTAGTTGGATCACTTCAAACATTTGAATTAGCTATCAATGGCAACTCTGAAAACAAAAACTAAAGTATAGCTTTTGTATCCAACCTTGAAAATGAAGAATATCAATGTGACCGGATATCGAGGAAGGAATTTCAAATACTATTGTTCTATTTGAAAGGCAATTCAACAAAGTTCTAAGTAGATTGGACAGGAGGACAAGACCATATGTCAAGAACATATCATCGACATCAGAAAAACAATGATTTTCATATAAGTGCCAAAACTAAAGAAAACTTAGTCTTGATAAAGGTGTTCAATGTTATGAATGTGAATTTTGGTCACATTAAGTCGAATATCCTACTTTCTTAAAAAGACAAAAGAAGGGTCTTTATGTGTCTGGTCCGGTGATTAATTAGAAGATGAAACTAAAGTTGAGATCAAACATTTAACGCTCTCATTGGAAGATGGGGATCGATGAAGAATCTTGTGAAGAAGAAGGCTTTGCGTAAGAAAACATAAGGAGACGATTTCTCAACTACAAGCGACAAGGAAGAATTTTAGTTGACATCTCTAATCTCCAAGATGAAGTGTCTTTGTTGACCTCAAAATTTTAAAATATGATCAAGTGCATAAGGATGTTGAACAATGGTTCTAAAGTGTTGGATAAAATCCTTCAAGATATAGAAGGAGGCAAAAGGTCTATGGTGTAGGGTTTAATTATCATTCTCTACAAATTAAAAAGAAAACATATATGGTGAAGTTTGTTTTTGGAATAACGAATGAGAGCATGATGTTTGATCGATGTCACGACATCCTATAAAGCGTCAAGAAACTCACCAAGAACCAAGCTACAACTTTGAAATGTCATCTTTGTGGAATCATGGTTACATAAAACCATTTTGTTATAAAATGTATGGTTTTCCAAAGCATACATATAATCCTAGGGAGAATTATGTCGTGGTTAAAACTAGAAAGGAATGGAAAGTAAAGGATAAAGTTACTAGTCTCATATCCCACACCTCTCTCGAGTTTCATCCGGAGAAGACCGGTACTTTGACAATGGATGTTCCGACATATGACCGAGTGAAAATTTCTTGGTGGATATTAGGTCTCACACCACGAGTTTTTGAACTTTTGGTGATGGTGCAAAAAGGAAATCAAGGGAGTTGGAAGACTTGCCAATGAAGGTTCTCCAAAGCTTGATGATGTTCTACTTGTGAAAGGTATATCCGTTAACTGATAAGTATTAGTCATTGTGTGATCAAGGATTTAAAGTAAATTTCACTAAGTTTGAACGTGTGGTCACTAATGAGGGAATGAAGTGATTATGCGAGGAACCAGGTCTAAAGATATTTGTTATCTATGGACACCTCGAGTAATTACTTGTTCTTCCACATGTTTAATGTCTAAGGAAGATGAAGTCAAGCTATGGCATCAAAAACTTGGTCATTTTCATCCAAAAGGCATAAAGAAGATTTTTTTTCTCAAGAGAAGCTATTAGAGACATTCCTAAACTCAAAATTGAGGAAGGAAGAATTTTTGTGAGTAAGGAAGGCATGAAGTTATCACCCAATATCTGACTTCTTCAAAAGTTCTAGAACTACTTCATATGGATTTAATGGGACCTATGCAAGTAGGAAGCCTTGGTGGAAAGGGTTATGCATATGTTGTGTTGATGATTTTTGATATTCACTTAGGTGAAATTTATCGAGAAAATCATATGTCTTTGATGTTTTAAGGATCTATGTCAAAAACTTCAAAGAGAGAAAGAAAGTGGGATTTTAAGGATCAAAATTGAACATGGGAAGGAGTTTGTAAATATGATACTTGTTAAAATCTACTCTTCTGAAGGATTCATTCATGAATTTTCTTCTCCCATCGCCCCTCATCAAAATAGAGTTGATGAGCGCAAGAATAAGACTCTACAAGAGTCAGGTAGAGTTATGCTTCATGCTAAGCATCTGCCATATCATTTTTGGGTTGAAGCTATTAATACAGCATGTTATATTCATAAGTTATTAAGACTGGTACTTCAGTTACTCTCTATCAGTTGGGAAAAGAAGGAAGCCTACTATAAAATACTACATGTATTTGGTAGCAAGTGTTATATTTTGGTTGATCGTGAATAGAGAAGAAAAATGAATCTCAAGAGTGATGAAGGAATATTTCTAGGGTACTCTACTAACAGCAAAGCCTATATATTTTTTAATTCAAGAACCAAGGTAATGATGGAATCTATAAATGTGGTGATTTATGATTCAATTATATAAAGTGGGCACGATTTTGAGAACGGTGTTGGAACATCTTTTCCAGATGGAATATAATTTTGAAAAAGAGACAGGTGATAACACCAATAATGAAATTGCTAATACTTAACATGATGAAAACATTTCACTTGATGAAAATCATGCCAATAAGGATCCTTCAATCAAAATTCTAAATATCATCCCAAATACCTCATTATTGAAAATCCAAATGAAGGTGTGATTCCTAGATCAAGATAGGTGGTTTCTAACTCTTGTTTTGAATCTAAGGTTGAACCTCAAAATGTGAAGGAAGACTTAACTAATGAATTTTGGATCAATGCTATGCAAGAAGAGCTAGGGTAGTTCAACATGAATGATGTATGGGATTTAGTTCCTGGACCTGGTTGAACAAATGTCATAGGAACAAAATGGATGTACAAGAATAAGTCTGATGAAAATGGAGTTTTCATCAGAAACAAGGATAGACTTGTAACTCAAGGATACACACTGATTGGAAGAGTATACTTTAATGAAACTGTTGCTATAGTTTCTAGACTTGAATCTATCATACTTGTGCTTGGAGTAGCATGTATACTGAAGTTCAAGATGTTTCAGATGTATGTAAAAAGTGTCTTCCTGAGTGGGTACTTACATGAAGAAGTGTATGTTGAACAACCAAAGCGATTTATTGATCCATATTTTCTAGATCATGTGTTCAAACTAGAGAAGGTCCTTTATGGATTAAAGCAAACTCCTAGAGTGTGGTATGAAAGCTTGACAGAATTTCTTGTCAACAATGGCTACAGGAAAGAAGGAATAGACAAGACCTTATTTGTTAAGGAGGAGGATGGAAATCTCATGATTTCATAGATATATATGGATGATATTGTGTTTGGAGGGATGTCAGTGATGTGCGATAAACCTAATGTGTCTAACGGTATCTTTAACTGCAAGCGCACAGCCTATCGCGGTAGTAATAAAAGATTGTCGAACCCACAAGGACTTTGTAATCACTCTAGTGCGGGAAAGTAAAGCTAGTTTAGCTAAGGCGGAAATTGTCACGTTTGGTTTTAGGAAGGTTGAGGAAGGTAAACTAATAGGTTTTAAAGTAATTATGAAATGAAATGGTCGGTATGCAATATAGTCGACTTAAAGGATCTAATCTGGCTTAGGCATATTAGGATGGTCAACTTGGTTTGTCTGTAAAATTAATCTTTAAAACCCTCAACTCACACTTTCATGGTCTTATCTCGATTATACGCCTAAAGCCCTATACCGCTTTCGCTAGCCTATAAGTGTTTAGAAGTAATTTTTGGAAACTTAATTAATTCTAATTTGGTTTAAAGCGCTTTCACTGTATTTAAATCAAATGCCTAACTTTAGCTATCCGGTTAAAAACCTCACACTTTCGTGGTCTCGATCTAACCTATTTACTCTTCTTACTTTAACGAAGGTTTTATTTTAAGCATAAAAGTTATAACCAGAGTTAAGTTGATTAAAGTTTTAACCTAAGTTTGATCAGATGTCTAATGTCTCTTACTATCCCATACCGACACTAAAGGTTTAGCTATCCATGGAAATTAAAATAATCGTACAGGAAGTAAAAGCAAACAAATTTGAATTGGACATTATAAATAATAAATTAAATTGCATTAATTAATTAATTAAAGGTATGTAATACAATTGCAAAATAGAAACCTGAAAATAAAGCCAATACTTCAATCCTTCTTCCACAAATCGGAAACTTGGACTTGGTATCGGTTGAAATGTAAAAATTCTGAGGCTTGAATAATAAATCCTAAACTATAATAATAATTTCCTGATGTTGGAAATTATTATTTGGGCAATGAAAATGAAAGAACGGAAACATCGATTGCGTAAAAATAACAATCAAGGAATAATGGTTTGATTTAGAGCTTCCGCCAAGTAAATTCTCAAAACTCTCCCGCTTTACATTGAACGCCGGGTATTTATAGAAATAGAGACCGCAGTTGATTTGAATTCACACGTAGCTTTCCTTGAAAATCTCCTCGAATGTAGCAACGTGGCGTTGAGGAAGAAGTGGTGGACGGGTTTGTTGGAGAAATCGAGTTTTGAAAACTCCTTCGCTCCACTTTGCCACGATCGCATCTTTAAGTGATCACGCGCTACGCTCGTGGCCTTTGTGTTACGAGGAGGGTTGGTGTTTTCTCCGTGTTACGGTCGTCATGGATGTGTTACGGTCGTAACACTCTTCAAGATGGCTTACGGTCGGCTCAATACGTCACAGCCTACAAAATTTGTAATCTTTGACGTTTAATCTTTTCTTCTTCTTTTGGTGTTTTCTTGCATTGTTTCATATTTTCTTGCTTTTGAGCTAAGTTGTGAATACCGCAAAGTAATGACAATCTCGAAATATTCGGAGTTAATCGGTCAAAATAATACAAACGGGTTAATTTCATGTAAAATAAACGATATGATTTCGTGTTATCAATGACATTGGTGCAACATTTTGTCAAGCAAATGCAATCAATTTGAGATGAGTCTTGTTGGTGAATTAACCTACTTTCTTCACTACATGTAAAGTAGATGGATGGTTATATCTTTATTTCTCAAATTAAGTATGCCAAGAACATATTGAATAAGTTTGGTGTGGAGAATGCTTGTCGCAAGAGAACACATGCACCCACTCATTTGAAGTTGTCTAAGGATGAAAAAGGTGTTGTGGTGGACCAAACTCTCTACAAAAGCATGATTGGTAGTTTATTATAGCTAGCATACATGATATCATATTTGATGTTGGTGTTTCTGCAAGATATCAAGTTGATCCCAAAACCAGCCATATCAATTAAGTGAAAAGGATTTTGAAATATGTCAATGGAACAAGTGAGTATAACATATTGTATACTCATGGGTCCGTATAATGCTTGTAGGATATTGTGATGCGAGGAGGAAGTGTTGATGACAGAAAAGCACTTGGGTTCTTCTTAGAGAATAATTTTATATCTTGGTTCAAGAAAAATTATGTGTCCTTATCCACTATGTGGTTGAATATATTGTAACAGAAGTAGTTGTTCTCATTTATTTGGATGAAACAGTGTTAGAAGAGTATAATCTCAAGCAAGATATCATTACATTATTATGTGAGTACAATCAACATTTACAAAAATCCTATTCAATATAGCAATTAGCACATTGACATCGACATCATTTTATCGAGATCTTGTTGAATACAAAGTTGTTACTCTAGAGCATGTGACCACCGATAAACAATTGATCGATATCTTTACCAAGGCATTTGATGCAAATTAATTTGAGAAATTAAAGGGTGAATGGGGATTTGTATTCTTGAGGAACAATGGAAGAGAGGAAGTTGTTATTGCTACTATTGTCTTATTCTTAGCGCTTGTCATTTTTTGCTAAAAGGGGAGAAGTTGCTTGTGCTCGTGTGATGTTTTGATAAATGTTCTAACATATATCCTATTTAGGGTAATTTTTATCGCAATAGTTTTGTTTGTATAGCATCTGCTTAAAATACCTATTTTTCATGCTTGTTTTGTTTCCTTAAGGGGACTTTTGGTTGCACTCTTCTGGGGAGTATAGTGACATGGGAGCATGGTATGTATGTATTTTTGTTTGTGATATCGCTTTTGTGATGTCGACGGATTTCATGACATCGTGTTTCTGGTGGAATTCTGAAATGTGAGAGAATCGAATTCTCTCTATGTGTGTGAGATTGAGTCTCTATGTATGGGTATACGGCTTGTGAACTATGATTTGGTTTGATGCATGTTACTCTGATTGTGATTCAAGTATGCATGATGTTCATGTATCTTGTATTTTATGATTTTTTTTGTTTGTATCTTCAGCTTTATCTTCCACATTATGTTTTAGCCAAAATTTTCCAAAGGGTGAGATTGTAGGTTCTGTGGTTTTAGGATTGGCAACAATTTTTCTAAAACATGGTTCTATGCAAGATGTTGGGACAGGTGTTCTGACATGTTGATGATTAGTGAAGGTGATTTTGTGATGATGTTGCAACATGTTATACCAGAACATCAGTTAAATTCTGGTTTTCAAATTTTTGTAGATTGGCTTGATAATTTTGAAGATTCTGTATGTTTTTGTTACTCATGCAGTCGCAGCCAAGCCATAATGTTTTGGGAAATTTGATGTTTTGTTTTGGTTTCATAAAAAATATCTTTGAGCCTTTTTAGGAAACTTAGTATTTTAGTTCCTATTATTGTGGAAAAGATTTTTCAATTTTCTTACAACTAGAAGATTAGATTTGTGTGAATAGTCCAAGCCCAAGATTGCAAAAGTCTATTTAAGAAGACATTCCAAACTTAAATTACTTGGAGAACCCGTGAAAGAATATTGTACATGAGATAAGGGTTTAGGGTTTTAGTTTGTCTTTATTATTTTGATCCTCTCTATTAAATTTTTATATTATAGGTATACAATTTAGTTTTCCAATCACTCAAGCTTTTAAGTAAGAGTGGATTATAGATCAAGTTATCTTTTGTTCATCTCACAAAAGATTTTAGGCGTAACTTATTTTGTCTTTGAAGAGTGTCTTCTTTCTTTTGGTTATTGTTAAGAGTTTGTACAGGGGACTATTGAAAGTGAGAAGGGTCTCATATCTAGGAGGGTCTTAGATATAAATTGCACGGGTGGAGATTAGAGAGAAGGTTTTAAACAAGGGGTTGTCTAAAGCTTCAAACTAATTCTATTTTAGTGGATTTCCTCTCGGCTTAGTAGCCCTCGGATATAGGTAAATTTGCATGAAATTGGGTTACTAATTTTCATGTTATTTACTCTAAAACTTATCTTAATTGCATAATTGTTTCTATTATGGTTACTTATTTGATCCCAGTGTTGCAACATCCGTTCGAAATTTGGAATCAATGTGCCCAATTTCAAGGTGAAGTCATTAAATAAGACATTTTCCAACACATTCTCTCACTCTATGTAAACCTTTAATCATCTCCTTTGTTTTCCACATTCTTAACCACGTAACACTTATAATTATTTTATTATAATTGCTTATTTTTACTTTATAACTTCTTGTATTACATTATGCTTAATGTAATATTCAAGGGATTGATACTCTTTCTTATCAGTGGCAAATAGTTTGGTCATATAAAGTTGCATGTAAAAAATAGAGATCACATTGTTTAACTGTTCTTACTTTGATTTTTTATACTCTTTTTTTTCGCAGTGATTCTTGATGTCACTTTTAGCTTGTCTATCTTTCATGATATGGTAGTTTTGATTTAGTTACTCATTTTAGTGGGTCATTTTATTTCTATTTTGCTTACCTATTGATTTTGGAGATTTATTTTCAAGATTTTTCATTTGAAAAAACTTTATAATATAATATTTTAAAATTAAAATTAAAATTGAAATAAATATTTATAATAAATATTTTTTTATAAGCATAAATTAAACAATAAAAAAGGAAAAATAAAAAGGGAATTTTTTCAAATAACCACAATTTTCCAAAAAAAAAATACTCAAATAAGCACTATTCAGAAGAAAAAAAATACGAGAAGTTGTTGTGAGATTACTAAGAGAGGAACCAAAGAGGCACAAGTAGATCGTTCGGTGTTTAGAGAGACCTTCAATCCAAGGTAAGCGTGGTATTCTAATCTTCTAATGGAATGTATGATGATTATTATATGGGAATTAGGGTACAGGAAAAATTGATTGCTCGGAGAAATTGTCCGTGTTTTGATATTGTTTGGTGTTTGTATTGCAATTGTCTGTGTTGAAATTGTTTGTGGATTGAACGAGTAAATTAATTAATGTTAAATTTCACTGATTAATGGATGATATATGATGGGATTCGTTATTAATGAGTTGGAGGAATAACAAATATCGTTAGCGTAAAATTGCAAAATCAAGTATGGCGCGCATCAATGGCACACTCGGTAGGGAGTGTGCAATGTAACACTTAAGAAGGAGGACCTTGTCGAATCGAAGGCAGCACAAGGGATGGATTCTGATCGGCACCCTGTATAGGGAGTATTATATTATTTTTTGTTTTCTCACGTTCGTCTGTTCTGAGATCTTTTTTTGTCTGTGCCTGTATTCTTTTCTTTTTTGTTTGTAATTAATTAAGTAATGGCAAGTAGTTGAGTTAACTAGTAACAAGTAGCAAACATAGAATAATAAAGTTTGGCATGAGAATTTTATTAAGTTGCAGTACCATGCGTATAAGAATAAATAGTATAGAGTTAATACTAGTAATATAGCAGAAAACTAATATTGACAGGAAGGTGAAGAATTTATGTAGCAGGGATTATTTAGTCACAATAACTTATAACATGAACATTTGATAATGATTGAGTTAATTAATTAATTATAGGGAGTAGATGTTGTAGGATAATAAATTGGCAGTATTAATTAACTTGTTCAGGCGTCGAATTGTTACGGTATTGATAAATTACGAGAATTACGAACTTTGATGAATTGAGTGTATTTTCTTGTGTTGATTTGATGATGTACAAAGTAGGCCTTGTGCCAATGATAGAACAAATGTTGTTGAATAAATATTATTCTGATGTAGGCGTATAGCCAGTGTTGAACTTGTGATGAAACTGATGATGAATTGATGATTTTGTTGTTGTTATTGAGTTGCATTGTAAGGTTGCATACATGGCATAATTACGATGGTCGGATTGGCAAATTATTGCGATGTGAGCTTTGCTCTATTTACGATAGCCTAGATTGGCAACACGATGACGATGAAGGCTTATGTCTTGTTGATGCCTCATAATATGGGCGCTTTTATGATGGGAGTTTTGCTCCAAATGGTACCATATACATGTGCATTCAATATGTTGTTTCATTTCATATTTCATTTAGAGTCATTGTGATTATTGAATGTATGGTGAAAATTGTTGATTGTGTAAATAATTACTGAAGCGATAATTTACCTTATCTGAATTCTGATATATTAATTATCATACGCCTTATTATATTGTTAGACATCTCACCCTTCTTTTTTATGTTGCATCTACGTGGACAACGTCTGTAATCTAGAAGGTTGTCTACCTTCACTAGTTCAAGTCGGTGTTTGTCACTCTAATACGTAGCACTCGGGGGAATAAAGCATGTTTTGTTTTATTGTTGATTGTTATTCTGTTGTTGGATGTCTTGAGTTATTTTCTTGAAGATTAATATTTTAAGTCATTTTTTAATTGGAAAAGATGTTATGATTATTTGTCATTAAGGATTGGTTGTTTTTGAATTGTTTTGAATGCGCCATAATGCCAAGGGATGTTGGATGAACTTTATGAATCATTGTAGAAATAAAAGTGAATTATTTTGAAAGACTAAATTGGCTGTTATTAATTTATCAAACTATGTGCTATGTATCTGAGCTACAGGTGATGGTTTGTTGTTGTTTTACGTTGAATGTGTGACACTCCATTTGTTTGTTGGAGAATTTTTGTAACTATGATTTTTATAAATTACTTGGGTAGAAATGGGATGTTACAAGTGTGCACAGTGTAACTATTTAGTTCATTTGAAGTGTAACTTAAATACAACATTGATTTGAGAACCGTAAGTGTACTGATTTGTATGCTTTTTATATAATAGAGTGCGATCAAAATAGATTTCAAATTTCGGAGCATATTTGAAAATTCACAGGGGCCTAAGAAACACTTAGGATACATTATGAATTTCTCTAAAATTAGGGTCCAATTTATCAAAGTCCAATAAATTGATAGCTCGACAAATCCAACCTTTAAAAAAATTAAACGCACAAGTGTTATAATTAATAAAACAATCTACATTGACTAATATTTGCACATGCATCTTCCTCTTTAAAAACTTGAGATATTTTGAATCTAAATTAACATATATTGTGTACAATTTTCTTACATTTAATTAAAACATGTCAATGAACAATATTTACATTAGAAAATGTATAAATGGCCATCAATGAGTTAGTTTCAAGCCAAATATTTCACCAATTTCTCTTGTTAACATATTCAATAACAAGAAGGATTCTTTTCAATTCAACATGAAAGGATGTGAAAACTTTAATTTTAGTTGAAAAATATTGCAAGAATGTTACTAAATTATCCTTAAATATGTCACCACAAGTTGATATTCAAGGATTTTCTATTAAGCCCCATCTATATTGCACTTAATTCAATTATGACTCGGAAAAATATCAATTAACTTGTATGATTCTATATGTGGGGGGAGGTCGACATTTGATGTCAAAATATTTAATAACTCTAAAGTCGTGAATTGAAGATTATGTCATATATAGCAATTGTTTAACATGAAGTATTCCAAATCTAAATCTATTTTGAAACCTGATTTTATTTCTTGTGTGCCAAGTTTTCCAAAGATTTGTCATGATGAGAGTCATTATAAAATTTGGAATTTGAGAGCTCTAACTTCTACCTTCAAGTTTCAATAACATTTCAGAATATTTATTTCAATGTCCATGCCAAACACAAGCTTCATCTAGTTCTATAAAACTAAGATATACTTGCATCTAAGAAATAAGTTGTATGTAGTTTCCACATCATGATAGCATAGAGAGCACCTCAAAACCATATGCATTATACTTTCGAATCAAGTTATCCTATTACAATAACAATATGCATTAGCTTCTAAATCACTAATAACTTAGCAAGAGGTATGTAGGGATTTCAAATGAATTTTGTCAAAGAAGGTTCAATATGATCACCCCGATACATTTGTAGGAATCTTTAAAAGATAGGTCACCATTTTTAGATCATCTCCAAATGAGTTTATCAGTAGTAGTATTATCAAATGACAAATTAATCATCAAAACACTTTCAATAATTTAAGGATACAAATTGGATAAGCCATAAGGAATGTTCCAATTGACATCTTGGATAATTGAATGACCTTAACAGATTTCATAAATTAAATATCCACTAGCAATAATTGGTTTAAATCTTTAATTTTGTATCTCAACTGATTATCAATCCATAAATCAATGTTCTTGTCATTACAAACTCATTATCTATTATGTTCCTCCAAAAAGGAAAATGAAATAGGTCATATTGAAGAACAAAAATATGATGCATGAGTGGTTTTTGTGCTCGAAATATCTACTAATAAACATTGAAGACCATTGATTATCAATAGTAAACAACTTTCAACAAAGAGATAAACAACCAGCTTTATTTATTATCTTAATATCTCTTGGACCAAAATATTCTTCGAACAAAGATGAGCAAATAACCTTCTAAGATGTAGTAGTAGTCAGATTTTTATTGTCTATGCTACCCATCAACATAAAAAATTTGATGCAAGATTCTAGTTTGTTAAGAATATTGATTGGCCATTCATAAATACTAAGATTATGCGTAAGTATGCCTTCTATGATTGATGGACTAATTGAACATGCCCTTCCAAGTAGCTAGCTTAGCCAAAATTCTATATGTTATGACCTAAATAGAGTCATTTCTAAGCTTACATTTGAATATAGGAACTAGGATATTTAAATGGTATCGACCCTCCGTGAATCCAATAATATCTACCATGTGCCTCACCTAGATCTGAAATTACCTCCATCGTAAAGCTTACATTTAGTTAGACTAGTGTGTTTACCAAAATTTTGAACATATTCTTGAAGAAGATGATTAATGAGTTGACATTTTTCTTAGTAGCTTTTCAAAATATCATAAGGTCATCTACTAAAAGAGTGTGTCTAGGAATGGTTGTCTCATCGAGTGCATCTTTAGTAATGCACAAGATCAAGGATTTATGGCTTATGAGGTTATTTCAACGCACTCATAAATATGTCGCCCCATAATGTAGTCTTTTGTGTTCATAAACAATTTTGGAGCTAATAACCAATTTATCTACAAGTGATATTACTGATGGAATTTCACCATGACTCGTCCACTATTATCTTCATTAAGTAAGCTCTTTCATCTGCGTGATTGTACCATTGTTGAGAGACACCATCATCTCATCATGGGCACTTCAATCTGACATTGATCGGCGTGTCAGAAAGTTTGATACAAGGTGTAACGCCCCCTTCTAATTCCCCAAATATTTTATATATATATATATATATATATATATATATATTACACAATCAGAGTAAATAAAATGCATAACAAGAGGACGTCACATGATTTACTTTACAATTAAAATAATACATGCACACTGGTCATAATCATAACACATATTTGAATCTCATGTTTTAAAACAAATCATGCATTTCACAGTGGATTAATTCTTATTCACAGATACTATCAATGATTACATCCCATACTATAATCATTGGATGAAAAAGCGATAAATCCATAACATACTCAAGTCATCAAAATTCATACATCGGCACCAAGGCCACATCAAGATAGTATCTCAATCATACAAATCAAAATAGATGAGTATACATAACAAATATCTCATCAAAGTAAATCCAGATAAATCGTATTACATGACCGAGCAATGACTAGACTACCTAGTAACGGATAAACTATCTAGACTCTAACTAGTCTCGTGTAAGCACCTCATCCTCGAACTCGCACGTCACCCATGTAGAGAAAACATCATAATGAAGGGTGAGAATTCACATCATTATTCAAAAGTATATAAATGGAAATAACGAAGAAACGCATCTATTCACGAACTCCACACACTTCAAGTGATATTTCAAGATAACATGATCATACAAAATTACAAGTATAATATGTTCATACATAGCATAATTATCATCCATTCAAACAATCCAATTAATCCATATGATTAAACATCACAATTTCATTTCACACATTGCATATTCAATAATGACTCATGTGACAACAATGAAATGTGACTCAATATGCATGTGGTACCAAGTTTTGGAAACATTTCATTAACCCCGCTCGATTCATTCATAGAATCCAAGACCTTACTTCCGATCCGGACAAGACCAAAATCATCCGCTACTTATTCACAATGGAATCGAGCTAAATGTGAACCCAACATTTCACCGCTACTTATCCATCATGGATCGATCCAATTTGTGAACCTACGCCACCGCTACTTATCCACACAAGGATCGAGCCAAATGTATGCATGTACAACTCATCAATACAACATATGCAAAATAAGATTATTCACAAAAACTCAATTATCCAAGCATATCATCATCATTCAACTCATGTGAATTTTCCATAAATTGCACAATATCATAATTCAACCACGTCGATCCTTACATGTAGCATATACATATCACCACACATAACAATTAGCATATGGCATATCATTCCACCAATGTTATTCAAAACATTCCATCAAATAAGATTAGCACATACTATACTCAAGTAATCAAACATACATTGAAATAGTATTCAAAACCAATCCAAAACACATTCAATCACAATTGGATCAATTAATCACATATATGAAAATGCTACAATAAATATAATCATATAAGATTTCATGTCAAAAGATCCTAAAAATAACATTTTCATTCCAGTCACGCTAAGCTCCCTATCGCGCTAAGCGCACCTTCTGAACAAACAACCCCAAAAGTCAAAACATTTCGCTAAGCATGTCTTTTCTCGCTAAGCGCGGTTTGATCGCACTTTTTATGCTATGAACCAGCTTCCTTCTCCCACGAAATTACCACATAAAACTCATTTCAATCAATCTAATAATATCATTAAAGAGTGTTCTAACATATTTCTAATCATGGGTCATCATTTCTAAGTTGAAAAACACAAGTTCAATTCAAACCCTAACATTGAAAGACTCTAGAAATTGAAATTGAACAACCTAGCATGTTCCTAATCATTACCCATAACATACAATCAAATAATAACATGATTCTCCACCCTTACCTCTTGAAGATTCTCTTCTAGGGTTTCCTCTTCACTTTTCTTCTTTCTCTCTCTTCTCTTATTTCTCTTCTTTCTCCAAATAAAAATTCTAATTATGATTCTTCTAATCCTTACTAACTAGGATTGTCTTATTGGGCTTAATACTTAACACATCTCTATTACTTTCATTCTCATAAATAGGCCCAATACTAAATAACCACAATTTATTCAGAAACACAATTATTTAAATAACACACTTATTCAAATAATTCAAATTCCAATTAAATCACCCAATTGAATTAATTATCACATAATATAATATATCATAATAATTAATAATTATCTATTTAAAAATCGGGATGTTACAAAAGGAGTCGGTCCCTTATTCGAACCGAACTCTAATTTCACTTATGGATCATGAAGAGGAGAAGCACTCACATTGGGTCAAACAATACCTAAAGGTCAAACACTCACCCAAAAAATGAGAGACACCATATATTCTCCCAAAACCTTAAGGTGATAGGTGTATAGGTTCTCTAACTTATAAAGTGTTCAACCTTCATTTTTCTAAGCAATGTGTGACTTAGAATTCACACTTGTTTCTCAATACAACTCACGGTGTTTCTCAACAAATGGGAATATGGAAAATAATGATCGATCTTACTCAAAATACAACGACGCTTGAGTGCACTCGAGCATCTTAGGGGGAAGCACCACGCCCATGTTTATAAACCTATGGTTGCGTGTAAGAAAATCTTCCAAAATGTCTCAATGATGAGACTAACATTTATTCCACATGTTCCCACAATTTCTTCCACTTCTCCATATAAATATATCGGCATAGAGAACTTGACTCAGATTCTTGAAAGGCTTCCCATATGACATGCCATGACAAGCCTTAGAGAAAACTCTTTTGGGACAGCCATAGACCAATGCAATATAAACTCAATAGTCATCCATCATATATAAATCACCATCATGTGTACAACCTAACATATGATTTTAAAAATAATTCACACTGTCCCTTTTTTGTTCAACCTCCAACTTTGATGTTGGAGTGTTAATTTTGCAGATCCACTTTAATACTAACACATCAAAGATCAGCACCACCACATCAAAAATTCTCCTCATTAATTCACCAATAATTGGATTCACTATCGAAACAATATCCGCATGATCATGATCGATTTGTGTTGTTTTATTTATAAATTTGTTTTTTATAAGACAACCTAAAATGTTGAAGTTGGAATGGAGGCTATAATTTATTTATTTTTAGGGAATGTTTATGTCTCTCAATTACAATGATGGAAACATCAATGCTGAATTCTAATAAGTTCCCTATTTCAAGGAAAAAGTAACACACTTGATTAAAAAATAATGATAAATTAACAATCAAATTAATATACTATAAATCTATGATTATTCCATCATCAATGAGCCAATTGCTTTAAAATTCATGCATTGTAGGCTACTAATTAAGATTCGGTGGAGAACAGATAATGTTTGCATTTCATTCATGTGTTAGAAGGACCTCTCTAATTTACTTAATTATGTGACAGCCCATGCATTTCAATATGACTTCTCAATAAACGTTTTAGTGCGTTGACATTCTGGTAAGCAAAACGTGTCAGTTTGCAATAAAACAGCATCATATCGCATATCAAGCGTGCTTTGGAGATGCATGGAACTCTCTTCATGCAGAATATGCTATCCTTCCAAAGCGCCACATACATATTCTACACCAATCTTGGAATATAATTGAATCAATTATACATGTTGTTTTGACTTTATTCCCATTTTTTCTTTAATAAACTTTTAATTCCACTTATAAAAGTCGCATGGGAGTATAAATAGTAATTGTGTGTTGACTCTCTGCTCATGAGATGATAGATCTGTAAAAAGATGTATTACCTCATTCTAGGACTTTTAAAGGAGTCTATAGTGTAGGTGTTCAAAATCAAATCGGTTCAAGAAAAATTATAAAATTGAATCGAATTAAATTGAAATTGTAAAAATTGTATTTAGTTTGGATGTGTTTGAGTTATTTTTAACGAATCGACGATTCGTTCGATTTTAGTTTGTATTTGCAAACTGAATTAAACCAAATCAAACCACATTATCTTATAAAATATTATTGACTAATATATATTTATTTAATTATTTAAAGAAATCAACATGTATTATGTGTATATTTTATCATATTCTTTGTATGATATTTATTTTAATTTAAAATTATAAAACTAAAATATTATTTATTGATAAATATTATTTTCACAAAATATACTTTATCGTATTCTTTGTATAATATTTATTTAAACATGCAATTTTACGTATATCATTTTTAGATTTAAATAAAATTATAATACACAATTTTATATATTAAATTATAAATTTATTTTGACAATTATAATTTTTATGATAATATATGAACGATTAAACACAAAATTATATTTTCTCTATTTGTGTATATATAACTCAATAATTTTTAAAAAAAAAAAACTCGAATCAATCTAAACAAGATTAGTTTAGTTTGGTTTGGTACGATTTTATTTTTAAAAGTCAACCAACCAAACCAAATCACACTTTTTTGTTCGAGTAATTTTTGTTTCAAAATTTTTCAAACTGCATCATGAAGACCCCTAATCTATAGTACTATGGTGAAATATTACATTAGACAGAGAAACTACACGTGAGTTTGCCCACTAAATTTCTACCAAAAATAGTATGGCATTAATTAAATATATGGGTGATTCCACTAATGGAAGGCTATTTGACGGTGGACATAATTAATTATTGTATAATTGAATTTGATATAATTGATTTTTATAAAATTTCATTTAGCATAATTAATTTTGTTTGATACATTTATGTAAAAGTGAGTTGAACAATAAATTTCAAGATAAAAATCATTCGTAATTAATTTTGGAGTCATAAATTACAAATTCTAGCTTCAAGTGGAATCAATTTTAGAGGCGTAATCAATTCTACTTTGATGAAATTATCATTAATATAATAATCAAGATTATATGTAAATAAAGCAAACGGACAACAAGTCGCACCGCTACCCCTTTTAGATGGCAAAATCAATCCTTTTAAAACTACATTCATATTCTTAGGTGACATAATATTGCTATGCATGAACCTTTACATTTAGAACCGATTCTATTTTTAATAAACCAAACATTTCAAAATCATTCAAAACCAATTATATACTTCTAAAATTAATTCTAGATCTTCTAAAAGTCAATTCAAACATTCTATAACTCTCACTTGATACATCACAATATTTTTACATTCAAATACAAAACTCTTCACTTTCCAAATCCAACACCAATAACCATCGATGCTCTTCCAATAAATTAAAGTAAGTTTTTAGTGAATTTCTTAACCCACCTCATAGTCTTCTAGCGCACCACGTGAAATTCCACTATTGCCCTAGAAACCGAAATATACTTCTAGTTCGCACCTTATACCATGCAAATCTCTTTGAAAATAGTTTGGTATAAACGAAGTATACCTCCTGCCCAAACCGTACGATATTTTCGATTTCTAGATACACTTAAAGGGCGCCGTAACCTTTCTCTCCATAATGAAAACTTTTGAAAAACAAACTCAAACCTCTCAATCACTCTCTTCTATCCTTCTCTCAAAATCCAATTTTTCCTCAAACAATCAACACCAACGCCACCTAACGACATCATGTACCTTAGGTTCTTTGTCGATTTAGAGAGTTAAGTGGGTGGAAATCATTGGTATACTTGTATACCAAGTTGATTAAGGCGACTAAGTGGAAGAGGCAAATAACCTAAGCATGTCTTTATGACTATATAAAATATTTCTTAGCTTCCTTTAATTATTTTGATTTTGAAACTAATCGGTTTAATTTTGATATTTCGGATGGATCTCACAAGATTTCACAAATTTCAAGATGGTCATTTGTTGAGGTTATATTGAGTTGATGCCTCATGCATGTGTGAGCCACTTAGAGGCAACCAGAGACACCTGTATGGGGTTTACATGGACCGGATAGTTCATGAGGACATCCACTTCAAGCCTACGCCGACCACCGTGAGACAATATCATTTGATGATGTTTCTATTTACAGTTGGTGGCTCGTGGTACTCGGACTACCGCTTATATGTTTGAGCGTGATGCGTCGGCTCGGTATACATAGACCATTCCTCAGATCATGCTTTATCGTCCCTCCGACGTGAAGAGGGGGAGATGGATGAGGTTTTGATGATTTTGAGAATCATCTCGCACTGAGGAGGCGGATGTATCGTGGCTCCAAATGACCGTGTTACGCTGTATGGTTACATGTTGTGGTTCTTCAAGGTTTCCCATCCATACATGACACGGATGCTCTATGGGACCCATCCAGCAAGTTCATCGAGATTCGGAGGAGGAGCAAGCGAGGAGGATCATGCCCAGACGTGTTGCCTAGGTGTCGCCGTATCATGGAGCTTCAAGGATGGTATTGACAAAGGGTTGTTTCTAACGGATCCGATGTCAAAGGAGTTTTGGAGGCCATCATGGCATGAGGCTCTGGTGTCCTCATATGGAGACAATGAGGGACGCCGAGGTGACATGTCGCCACGCCATACGCAGAGTTTAGTTTGATTGTATTTTGACTTTAGTTTTTATTTCATATTGTATCGAATCTTTATTTTGAATACCATTATTATGAAATGCATTTTGGATAACACGTTTTGACGTTTATTCGATTAAAAATTGTAGGTATTTAATTTGAATTATAAATTGAATACTTTGTTAAATTGTTTATAGTTCTATTTTTTTGCTAATCATGTAACTCGAATGTATACTTCCAATAAGAAATCGAGATATACTTCTAACTTTCACTCAAATATTTCAAAATGGTGCGAAGGTAAATAAACTCCAATTTTGTGAAGAGCATTTTGAATTTTCATGAAATGCGCCGACTCTATAGGGTGAATTAAGAAATTCACGATTTTTATCATTGTTAAAACTTTTGGAAGAACCTACATTGAATAATTATACGAGAGAAAACACTATAAGAAAGTTTTAGTATGTGAGATTTCGTGCAAAAGTCCTCTCATCAAGGTTTAACGTGAATTTTGAAAATTAAAAAGAATCATATATTATAATGAAATATATATTTTCTAACGAGTTTTCACTTTGAATGAGTATGGCCAAGGTAAAAACAATGGAAGTCACATATCCCTTCTAATGAAAATATAACATATAGATGCGCGTTTTGATTCTAAGCAACTACCTTTTCTTATAAAAAAAACTACATATTTCTTCTGATAAGCTAGAAATTGATAAGAAAAATCTTTCAAGGATGTACATTCGATTCTCAACAGCTACATTTTTTCTTTTATTTAAAAAAAAATAACTTATTGTTTCAGTTGAGCAAGGAATCTATGAGAAAGGTATTCCCATGGTTGAGGTGGAAACGGATAGACAAAGTTTCATCTATCTCCTCGGTTGTGTCACCCAACGAATACGAAAACCCTAAATATTAAATATTTCCCATCGATTTTCTATCTAACTAATAGAAAAAATTTGTTCATAATTTATTTCCAAAACAAAATGTCATTTCATTCATTCATAAAATACAATCAAAACTTAGTGAGCCCTAAACGAAACTTCATCTTCTCCATCGAATGAAACTCGTATTTCATTTCTCCACTAAACAAAACATCAAAGCATCATTTCTTCCATAAAATAGTTTATAAACTTCATCTTCTCCACTTGAACGCTATTACTACCACTTGAAGAAAAAGGAACGAAACACGAAACAAAAGAAAGGAATCAAATCTCAAATGAAACTAAGCTTCATCTGCATTTGTCTTCGTCTCTTCATCATGTTTCACATATGTAAGTAAACAATACAATTAATGTTTAAATACACTAACAAATTAAAATTGCAATAAAGCTAAAAAAATTGTTTATATTAACTTATCTAAACATTTGTTTAGGGTTAAATATGTCAGAGGTCTCTATAAATATGTGACCCTGTAATTTCAGTCCCTCTAAAAAATTTCTTTAAAGAATGATTCTTCTAAAAATTTTAATTTTAATTTTTAGTCTTTGCTATTTTCTAAAATTTTGAAAACTTTATTTATCCTTAAATTTTTAAATTTTTGAATAATTTTTCATACATGTTAAGAATACTATAAAATATTTTTTTATTAAATTTTAGAATTTTTTAGAATTAGAATAATCAAATATGAATTTTTTAAATTTTAAAAAATAATGAAAATTTCGACTTTAAAATCAAATTTTAAGTTACTTTTTTTCAAAGAACTTTTTATAACATCTAAACATGTTTGTAAAATAATCATTCAAAAATACACATTAGTTTAACAGCAGAGTGATTAAATCTACATGCATAATAATTTTATAGGGACTAAAACATGTTCATTTTTTTATAAAGACCAAAAACAAATTTTGATAATTTATAGGACCAAAAATATATTTAACCCTTCATTTTGTTATAATTTATGTGACATTCTTTTGCTTTTTTAGTACTTATAGTTCATAAGGTTTTTTTTAAGTAATTTTCATAAATTTTCAAGATAAACTTTAGCTTTTGTATTTTAATTTAAAGTATAAAATACATTATAATAATAATAAATTTAATCATATTTATGTAAATAAGACATACTCATAAGTTAAAAAAAAAAACTTGTTTTCTATAATATGTAAACTAGTTTTAGCATCAGTCAAGCTCTACTCTAATCAAAATTCAATCCTATTCAAGCAATAGCATTCAAAAAGATTTGGCCCTTTGTATTTATTCCTTAATCTCAATATATATTTCAACTTTTGTGTACTAGTGACATGAAAACGTATCACACAACAAAGGAAGGAAAATAAAAGCAAATCCAGACACACAGAACAATATTGATATGACCCAATGTTCTCTTAACCTCTAACTCGTAGCAAGGGACAACCATGCAAGTCTATAAATATAACCCCAACTATATATTTCTTTATACATAAACTAAGATTGATTGAGGAACTTTCATGTTCCCTCAAAGGCTTCCAGTATTCAGTCATACATTAATTTCTTGAATGCTGGATGTTTTGTAGGAACTTGATAGCTTCTTCTATATGAATATGATTCAATATACAAAACCATTCTAATGAAATTTCATGTACTCATCATAGAAGAATCCATTTGGCTACAACAGAACGAAGGATCTGAGGAGCTTAATATTGAGTAACAAACCTATCCATTTTTATAATAACTTATATTTTGTCTATCACCTTTGGTTGTCCCTGAAACCGACTATCACCCTAAGATTTTCGCTAATCAACACACACTCTGAAACAAAGTGATGGATTCTCCTTCCTTTTCTTCCTAACTCTGATACAAAGTCTTAAAGTACTCAGTTGTATTTCACCGAGTATAAATCAGTGTCAATAATTCAATTCATGAGCCAGTTTCATATACAAAAGCAATCATATACCAAACAACCCAAAATATAGGCTGCAAAGAATGATGTCATGGAGTAAAATGGAGAAAGCAAACTCCCAGCACTAAAATGCATGTCTAGAACAAAAATCAATATACAGAGCATTAAAATAGAAAGAGTCAAGGTCTTGCTAGCACCGAACAGCTTTGATACTAATTTCCCAATCTGTAAATGTAAAACAACATGATATATTATGAACGATATATTTATCGGTGCTTAGATATGAAGAATTAATTTACTTAGATAGGAGAAATAGGAAGCACTCACTTTTCATACAACAGTTGTCAATGTCTTTACATTCTTTACGATGAATGGTTTATCTGCGATCAATCAATGCATTTTTAACCGAGGTGGTTATGGAAATATTTGTATAGAATTCATGTAACAGAAGTTATAGATTTACCTCATGATAATATGACGAGTCCAAGGTACAAAGATGCGCAAAGAAATACAAACGATATCATCCCCTAAAAGTGGAATACATAACAGAAAAGAATGTCAATGATGAATAGTTAAAACAAAATAATGCATGCTAACTATTAGATTTATTAGAGAATAATGTGAGTTAAAAATATTCCAATTTCAATCATATATAAAACCAGTAAATTTTGGCCCAAAAGGAAATTTTTGTATTGAAGTATGTTTCCATAAGGAAAAACTCACCAAATAACTCCCCACCCAAAACCATTACAAGGGCATGGACAGACTTCTGCAAACTTCTCAGCATCACTAGAGTTGACTCTTCTAGATATTAAATCATCATAAATATCTACATCATACAAATTTCAATCATATGATAAAATCGACGAAATATTTGTTATCCAAATTGGAAATAAAGCTTAAACAAGATGGTTGAATTGAAAGTATACCATAAACTGAAAACAAACTGTTCATCACACCTGAAAACGGAACATAATTAGTTGTCCATACATTTCAAAGAAATGACACCAAATACCCACTAGAAACAAGTTCAAACTATTTGTAGGAGAAAGTTAAGAGGACGGAACATACCAATGAAGAGAATGACATAGCGGAGGATATGGACTTTGGTTTTCTTGAAGAAGCCAAACCACAGCAATAAAAATAATAAATCCTGATATTCATTGATTAAGAAGCATAATGTCAGAAACCGTGATGGTATATTCTTTCCGTTTTGACTTTATATTTGAGAAGATAAACCACTCACCAATACAGAGTCCTCGGAGTGTCCACTTTTGGGATAAAAGTATGATAGTAAGAAGAAAAAAGGATAAAAGTCAGGAATAAATATAATCAAAGGATTTGGTAAAACAATTTTTTTTCTACATGTACAAGCATCTTACGTTTTTAGCAACAAAGAGAACAATAACCAGAGCAGCAAGGAAGCAACCAGCAGCAATCCTTGCAGTGAGGATATTTGTGGAAGCAAGAATCAAAGCCATTCCCCAAAATGATGATCCAAGATCTAGGGGAAAACAAATCATAAAAATGGTAGATCCAATTAAAAATACTTTTATCAAATTCAAATCATATGCTTTTATGGTTTAGGTGTACGTGCTTCTATTTGTCAACCTTTTATTCTCTGGCACTTAGCATGTATACAATTTCTTGTCAAAACCATAGATAACTTGGTAAAAACAGTGGATAATATATGCTAACTAATAGCAGATGAACCTATAGCGGATAAGTTAGTTGACAGAGGACGCTAACTGATTGGATTTGAAGTGTTTGATAAAATTAGCAGTTGAATTGAACTAACTAACTCTTAACTATAAAATCACATCAAAATATATTTTAAGTAATATTTAATGTTTTCAATGAAGATAGTGGCAGTAAAAATAGGAGGAAAATGGTGCGCTATTAGCTCAAATGCTACATGAAATTACGTTTGAAAAATGCTATATGTTATTGAAAACTACTATAAGTTCGTGAAAGAAGAACTGTTATCAAACAAATATATTTTTACAATACAGGCTTATACGCTATAAAGAACGGTTTGACCTTCCCATACAAAGTCTTCACTCATCGTGAGGGTGCATAAACAACTAACATGTAAACACCCAGAAATATAAACTGAATGAGAGTAATGGGAGAAAAGTGTGTTACATCCAGCAGGCAAGATAATCCAGTATATTCCACCGCCTGTGTTACCCCACCCTCGCTTCCATGAACCTGGATACCCTCCACCTAATGGCATCAGACGAACAATGATTCAGCAGAATGCAGAAGAATGAATTAACAACAAAGTAACTTACAGCAGAGTCAACTTAAGAAACTTTTCAGTTTTAATGTAATAATTAAGACCATCGTGACCCGTCCGCAGAAACCCACATAATGCTAATCCAAAGTTGAATGTATCGGTAAAACTAAAAATATGCTACACAACTTCACATTTACGAAACATGCAGCACTGATGCATTAACCTCCTACATTTACAGTCTTACCTTGCCACAAGTAAGCAACAGGCAATGGCATGACTCGCCTCATGCAAAACACAGTATAAGCTTAAACGCGAAGCAAAAAGTCCTCCATAGCTACAATCACCACAACAAAGTATTAGCATAACAAGATCAGTTCTATAGCCACCAAGATACATGTCATCCATCATACCCAAAACAAAACTACATAACATAAATATCAATGGTCACTAAATCTAGAAAATATCCTAAACCTCACTATTTTTAGCTTCCACACCAGTTTCCAACCTACATAGTAGATCAACTAATCCGGCTCGTACTACGGAGGCACGTGCACTGGCCAAATGTTGTTTCTGCCCACAATCAAACTCGGTAACCAATAACAGTTCAAATAGGATTTTGCATGTAAATGTATAATTATATGATATGATAACAAACTAAGGAACTTCTTTTGAAAAAGTCCATTGTCAAAAAATGTCAAGTCAACCAGGTAATATTTAGTACTTATTCAAATTAGGTTATCCAATAGATCTATCTACCAAACTTTGATCTAGTCACAACTAATCTAAGAAAAAAAACATGAAAAAATAACAAATAATTTATAAACCTCTTATCAATTCAACAGCAACATCATTTGTGACACTCAAATTCATAAGAAGCTCTTCCCTATTACCATGAAGGTTTAAATGAAATCATAGAGTTGCATTATGGTAATACAAATCAATTATCAATAAAATAGGATCATTAATTAACCATGAATTAGAGTAAAATTTAAACTAAATCCTCAATAATTGACAATAATTCAAATACCTAAAGTAATCATTTTTCTATTCTGGAAGCAAGAAAGAAAAATGGGTATAGAGAGAGAAGTGATACCAGGAGGATGACAACGGTGTAAACACCAACGAAAGCAATGAAGAGCTTCTGATCGTGATCACAGCAGTTCTTAAGCTCCCAGTTTGGCATTGTTTTCTGTGATGAAACTGCAGAGATTGGAAGAACTGAAACTTTGAAGAAGAAAACAAGAATGAATTTTGAAAACTGAAGAGGTTTTTTTATTTTTGAGTTGGTGGAAAAGGTGAGAGAAAATAGAGAAAGATAATTTTGCTTAAAAAGAAAAGTACAAATAGAGTAATTTTTGTACTATTGGGTAAGGCTTGTCTCCAACGCGTAATAGTAAAGTCAAATTAAATAAATCAATTGTTATGTTTTTCAGTTCAACAAACATCGAGAAAA